>NW_006500355.1:3361482-3405145 GCF_000471905.2 Amborella trichopoda | reverse complement strand
AACTTACGTTACGTTAGTTGGTACGTACGTACCTCCGTCCGTTCGTTCGTTGTTAGTTGGTTAGTTACGTTCTTCTACTACTATAGTTAGTTAGTTAGTAGTACTCTCTCTCTCTCTCTCTCTCTACTCTATATATATATATATATATATATATATATATATATATAAGCGACAAATTTTGAATTCTCAACTCAACCTCCCTCATTCAAATTGGGAGTCATGCCATTGGAAAAACCCATTTTCGGAGAATTAGCCATTTCCATCATGTTCGTTGCTTTAACTGAGAATAGATTAGTCCAGAATGGACCACCCAAGAATCCATGGATGATATTATCCAGCTAGATGTTTAAGAAAACTCATAGATATTGATTATAGGTGGTGTTTTAGAGAACGGTGATCTAGCTTGGAACTAGTGGATACCGGTCCGGGTCTAAAGCCCCCCCGGTTCCTACAGTTTTATTTATTGTATTATTATTTTTGGTTTCTATTTAAAATGGAAACCGTTTTGATAGTCCCTATAAAAAACAGTACAAAGAAAATCATAGATTTGGCATCAGAAGACCTTCAAATCAGAAAATCATAGATTTGGCATCAGAAGACCTTCAAATCGATCATCTAGGCCTGGAGCATTATGGTTGTGAAAAAATTCAAGATTTCAAGTCCTAAAAACAGTGCATATTGTAACACATTATCTAGACCATCCATTTCACCCAAAAATAAGTGTTCATGTATTTGCAAGATCTGTACCATTTTTTGAGCCTTCGATTTCACAGTTGATGTTGAAAATTGATTTTGAGAGAGTCATTATGGAGATATTTGAAGCCCAAAGTACTTTCCAGATGAGTATTCAACGTGAGGCTATACTTTGTTTTCACAAAGTCTAGGTCTTATAAAAACTGCATCCATATAAAATTTCCTCAGGAAACCGCCCGAGTACCAGTTTGGTAGGCCGGTTCTGATTTCAAAAAACTGATTCCAGCACATATTGTTGTCTGATACTGCTTTCTTTTATATCGATTTAATAATTGGATCCTTTACATCAACTGTTGGATATCCTCAGACTGGGCAAGGGCAAGTTATGAAAGATCCCTCTACTCGCTGTGGCTGGAGGATGATACAAGGATGCCACTCATGAAATGGTGAGACTGCGCATGGTGGTGTTTTCTTGCAAAATGAGAAACCATAATATTGTAAATATCATGGATTGGTTGGTGGAAATTGTTCATGTCGATTATCTGACACAAGAGAGAGAGAGATTCATGTGGATTCTGACACGCGAGAGAGAGAGAGAGAGAGAGAGAGAGAGAGAGACCATTTAGTTCATTATTCTCCCTTCCATTCATTGATGTGTAAATTGGGACAAAAATATTGCAAGTAATATTGAGTGGCTATTTATACTTGCCTTGTTCTCAGAACAGCTATTAATACTGATCTTCTTGGTTTTGTTGATTATTGGAATAGAAATATTGTAATATGCTGCCACCCACATTCTCCTTGCATGATATGTAATGTGGGCTCAATACTTTTAATGGAAATTAATCAAAATATATTTAAGTTATGGAAAAGTATATAAAGAGATTATTTATTTTTAGTACAAGGAGGTTAATCGTTATTGTTTGTTAGATTTTAAATTGGGTGGTTTTGTCATTGATGAGATTTAAAGTGCAAAAAAAATATTTAGAACTTTGTGACGCACCCCAAGCCATCTCACATCTAATGGCTAGGAGTAATTTACCTCCCAACAATGGGAAATGTTATCATAGTATACAAATCCCTTATAGTAAATTTAAGTGCTCATGGAAAAAAATTGGAAAAATATAAATTTTAATCAAATTAAAAATTAGAGGTTCACCTTTTAATTTTCATTTCACTTAAAACTTCCTTGAATATCTTAAAAAAGGGGAATGATCATGTGTATTTTAAATATATTATATTATGATATATAAGACTCTTGGATTGTTCATTTTATAGATTGAAACCTAATTACTATTTATTTGATGAGCCCAACAATGACCTTTTAACAAGCAGATTTTTTGACATTTTTACCCTTTTATCCCTCTCCAGCTTTCTTTTTACCACTTTCATCATTCTATCTGCTCTTGCAACAATGTGCCTGCCCCAATGGAGTACCTCATTTTCAGGCTAGAGATTCTTTCTAGCTACCATGTACACCTTCAAACCATTCTCAATGGATTTGCCTTCACTTCTAGGTTGGGAACCCCCCAACCCCAAAATGCTTAGTCTTTCTTTTCTTTTTCTTACGATCTACCTTTCTACATCGAAGAGAGCCTATGTTCGTACTGATTTTTATGGATAAAAGATCTGAAAGCACCGTAAGGATTAATGTTTGACAATTTGGGCGGATACGATGAGACTGCTTTCTTATCTTAAGATAAGATGAGAGAGGGGAGAAATTGGTGGATTGTGTAGAATAGAAATGGGGCTTTTGTGCTTTTTGCAGCTAGATCGTAACATCAACATAGAGCCTTTGCCTAGAGAGAGAAAGGGATGGTACTTTACTTGAGAGAGAGAGAGAGAGAGAGAGAGGAGGAAGAAGAAGAAAAGGAAGGCGCGGCTTCTTAAGAGGGAGAGAGAAGGGTCAAATTTATTAGAGAAAGGGGGAAATCATAGTTCTAAGAGAGAGATAGATGAGTGTTGTGCAATAATTTGGGGGAACAGAAGTTCCACCATCTTGATGCCTTCAAAACCAATGGTGTTGCCTCTTTGACCATCAAAACCCTTGGTTTGGATAGGGGAAAAAATGAAAGGAGAAGATTGGGTTGACAGCAAGAAAGTCTGGACACAAAAGGGAAATTTTCCCAAAAAAAAAAAAGGATAAGACACAAAAGGGAAATTTTTCAAAAAAAAAGAAGGATAAGAATAACTCTTGTATATATTGTTGTATCTCAAATTGTTTCTTTTCAGACCATTGAACAAGCATGGGTATTTTAAGAATTTGATTCACGTAGGAGGTTCATACAAATGACCAGAGTAGCTTTTGTGGTTGAAATTAAAGAAGTACCGTATATGCATATTAATAATTTGACTCACTTAGGAGACCCTGGGTCAAATTAAAGAAGTATCCCCCTTGTTCAGGGTTCTCTAGCCCTGAATAAGAGTGACTCATCAAAATGAGAGAGAGAGAGGGTATGATAAACCAATAACGGCCACATCATGCCTAAATCTTAGACACTTCCTCATCTTACACAAATTTGCTATTTCCTCATCCTCATCTTCCAAGCAAAAGCCTTCCAAATTTTCTCATTGTAGATTTTAATTTTAGCTTAGCCAATCTTAGACCGTTAGAATAAGGCTTGAATGATAATGATGAGATTTTAATTTTAGAAGTTGATGATGATAAAATTTTAATTTTAGAAGATCTTACACAATGCGGCTGTTAATTTTCATATCGAGCCACCAATTGTGAAATTAGACATAAGAGTGTGCGCTATTTCCTTGTGGAAATTGTAGAAATAAATTAATTTCCAAACCTAAGCATGATTAATCGTACATCCCCAGCCTATGATTTTCACATCACATCTTATAAAGGGATTGTGACCTTTTTGTGCCAAATTGTCTGCTTTCCCTTGATCTTAATTCCCTTGACATCTTTAAATGGGCTCATTCCCCATAGCAACAAGTTTTCAAACATTGTTTAGAAAATCACAAACTACATATTTTTTAATCAAAATAGATTCACTACCTAAAATTCTGAATATAGCATGACTTGGTGGGTGGAACATCAGAACATAACATCCAAGGCTCAAAAGCCCGGCTCACATATCATTAGCGACAATAAATTTGAAAGGATCCAGTTTTTATGAGTCAACCAAGCCATTCATATGTGTTCTCCCTCCAGAATCCATCTTAAAGATGAATTTTGAGTGCCAAACTTTTAGAGCTGAAACTATCAATCATGTTGATCATAAAACAAAATAAATAAATTTTGAAAATTAAAATTGGTACTTTTTTTTATTTTATTTTTATTTTTTTGGCGTTGTTGCGGATAGATTCCAATGGATGTATGAAATACTAGGGAATGCAGTCCAACAACCATGTCCCCTGATGCATTTAATACTTCTCCAATTTGGAGGGCGTGTGAGGTTTACATAAGGCTGCCTCCTTATATTGCAGAATTAAGATTCACTTCACAATTTTGTTTGGAATGTAGTTTTAGTGTCAGAAACTTTATTTTGCTTTGAGAATTTGCATTTGTCCTTAGTTATAAAATTGAAAGATCCAAAAATGCTATAGATCAAATAGATCTATAAACACTTGAAAATGTTAAAAATAAGCGTCCCAGATAACTTGTCCTAAAATTCACTAATTTTTTGAACTTAAAATTCAATTGCTTTTTTATATCCATATATCTCGAGTTCCAAATGTTCAATTAAAAAGTTCTTCAACTTCGAAACACTCTTTTTTAGCATATTTTTGAGGTGCACAATATAGGGTTGCAACCTTATATAAAGGTTTTCCATTTGGAGAACTATTCTCAATTTGATATACATAAGATCTGACATATGGATGTGTAAATGGAGTTTGCAATTTGCACATGCTGAATCAGTCTTCAGTAGACTTCATACTGTCAAGTCCAGAAAGATAGCCTCATAAGACAAAATTCACATAATTAGCAAATATAAATTACAGCCGTAAAATCACAAACAACTGTGTTTTTCCACAGCAAGGACGATAAGGGCCCCTAAGGAGTTCACCCCTCTGAGGACAATCTGTATAATGCCCACTTGAACTTGGAATTTTCAACACAGTACACTGCTCTTATTTAGAAAATTAAAATAGCTTATCATATTTCTCAATTTTTTATTATTATTTCAAACTTTCGTATTTCACCTTTTTGTTTTGGAAAAACAAATCATCAACCAGATTGGCCAACACTTTGTAGCTCGACAGTCTACACTCAACATTCAAAGTTGCATTGCTGGTTTATGCGATTGTACAATTTAAAATAATGTATTCTTCAGTTTTGTCAAGATAGAAAAAGAAATCCATTTTGTATAACATCATTATCATTGTCAAAACTTTTTTTTAACTAATTATAGTTGGCTACACGAATCCTGATCTGCCATTTTACTCTATTAACGGTCATACTCTCAGTAAGGCTATAAGTCTCTACATCTTTTCTTATTACTTCCAAACATGTCTTTTTGATTCAACCCCTTGCACTTTTTTAGCTTTATACTTCAACTAACTCTCACCTCCTACCAAGCTTTATACTTAAACTAACTCTCACCTCCTAACAGGTGTTGTACGAGATCTATGGCGCATATGGCCAGCCCACCTAAGTCTACTCTTTCTTATCTTATTACCTATTAATGCCACGCCTAATTTTTTTCAAATGTATTCATTTTGAATTTCATGTGTTCATCTTGTTACTCATTTATCTCAACATCTTCATCTCCACCACACTCATTCTAGAGATATATTGTTTGCTGATGACCCAACATTCTATGAATATATTCTTCATTGCATAAGATATTTAAAGTTCACAAGCTCTAGAGGCTCTGTGTATCAGCACAACAGTATTAAAAAAACACTAATATCTGGATCTCATTTGTTTGTTAGTGTTCCTGACCATCTTGACTATTTCTCCAATAAGCTTAGTTTATCTAAAAGACAATCAAGACACAGTTTCTAAAGAGTTAAAAGAATAAATATGCGGTAAATCCACAATTTCCATTTTCCAGCATTGACCTTCTCAAAAACCTTCGAGTGTAGAAAAATCGGCCCCAGTCGGCTTTTTTAAGCCCCTTTTTCAGTTTTGTAAGCACCCAGCTTCTTCTCAAATTTACTGCACTAACAAAATGGAGGGCTGAACCTAGTGTCTATTAAGAAAATGTAGCTCCTGATTGCTTGCAGTGCTCCAAAAAACGCCAGGCGGTCAGGAGGGTCTAGGCCGCCCAGTTCTTGCGGCCTAAGCTCAAAAGGGGACGAGATGTGTCCAATAATTATATTTTAAGTGCAGATTTTATATAAAAAATACCTATTCATTCATTTTTTATAGGGTGCATTTTGCATAGAGCGGAGGTCCTAAATTATCAATATAGAAAACACCTTCAAATGGTGTCGACAAATGTGGTTTTACTACTGAAAATATTTGTGATAGCCTCAAAATATATTTTCATATCTAATTATAAAATTTAAAGCTTAGTGTAAATCGATCAAATCTATGAAAACTTGAAAATCTTGAAAATTGACGATCCAAAAAAGCATTGCAAGATGCACTATTTCCAAAACTTGAAATCTATTTTTTTTTTCTCCTGTTCATGCATCTTGATGTCGAGATGATCAATTTGAGGATATTTGAGCATCAAAATAACCTCTTTTAGTGAAATTTTTAAGGTGGGCTCTAATTTGATTGTTTAGAGCCTTGGCTCTATATAAACTTTTTCCTTTTTTATAACCCAAACAAAAAAAGAATAAAAAATACCCCACCCATAGGTATTTTTGGGTATTTTTGCACCTAGGCGCGTTGGCCCAGGCCTCCCTAGCCCACCTAGGCGTTGGAGGTTTTTTGAATCAATGACTGATTGCAAATGCAGCCTAAATTAATCCATACTTTGTTTTGTAAAAGATACTAATGCACGATCACAAAGCCACTTAAATTTTTTGGAGCTAGAACTAAATGTTGAAATCCAAAACTTGAGCGGCAGTTGTACACTCATAAGGATGTCTAAACTAAAGATATGCAGAGACATGAAAACATACTTAATTCTCAATTTTCACATATCACTAATACCATGTGCAATCATAAAGTTGAATGAAGCATGATGATGCCTTATCTTCACAAGAACCCACATTTTGTACATATCATACAAAGCGACAGACAAATTATGAAACCCGATTTTTTCTTTCTTCTCCCTTTTCTATGCTTTCCCTTTTTTTTGCAATCTGAATCATTACATGGCATGCAGCATCTTGAACTAAAATTACTCTACAAAAAAAAAAAAAGCATCTTAAGTTCAAATGAAGTAGGCAAAAACTTGGAAAATGAAATAAGGCATTATTTTTAATTAATAGTCTTTCACAATATATTAAAAAATCAACAAACAACAACGAATTAAACCTTAGAAGCACTGCTATTTGATTAAACTCACAACAAGCGTAGTATTTGGCAGAGATGACCAAAGATGTATCTAGGTCCTATGAAAGCATGGCAGAAGCCATAATCATCAGTGGGCACTCTTTTTGTCCTTAAATATATTCCAGAAATAATATTCTGAAGAAACCAGTAAGGAGAACAGAACAATGGCCAAAAACATAAAATTTCACAGAAAATGGCATCAAATTAGAAATGGACCGAGTTATCAAATAATAATTAAGAAGATAAGAGTCACCCAGTTTCTCCTGATGATTTAGACTTTATCATGACTCCAGCACTCTGCATCCTTCGAAACCCTGCATCCTGTTTCCAATACTTATCTCCAGCAGGATCATGAACCAGTCTTCCATCAACCATCGTCTCATTCCATTCACTATAGTTCTCAGTTCTCAAAAGAGTCCCTCTGCTTCATTCATAGATACCTTTTTATTTTATCTTTCTTTCTTTTAGATGAAAAATAGGAGTAGTACCAAGTAAAGTACATACGGGATAACGAAATTACAGTTATAAGGTAATTTTGTTATAACTCAATGTGTATAATATATTAGAAATCCGAAAGCTTTCTGTGTGACCCCCAACCACATAAATTATAGGCAATCAGTCAGTTCGATTTGAATCGACAGCTCGGTTTGCTCGTCACAATGTCATGCCAAACCACTGTACGATTATTTTTTCCCTAACAAAACCTTTCTGGCTGAAATTGGGGCGTCCCATCTCCTTCCTGGGGTGCAAAAAAAAAAATCTCATGAAAATAAATTACCAAAATGGCCCCTTAAAGTTTCAGGGGTATTCAGGTAATTTTTCATCACAGGGTATATATATATATATATATATTTATCATGTGAGCCCCTGTTGGATGTATGTATGCCCCAAATTTTGCTGTAAAAGGATTCATAGAATAAAGACTAAAAATAAAACACTCTGCATCATCGAATCAAGATCTGACGCTCAAGAGCCAGCTTGTGACCTTGTGACTCGAGTCAACTCAGCCATCTACTCAGATCTGATGGCTGAGATCAAGGATCACATTTCCTATATATGTGGGTAGGGTCACAGGAAGGCTTTCCCATTAGAAATTGCATGTATATTAAAATTTAACAGCTAAAATAGACCATTTAATGCAACAGCACCCAATCAAAAGACAGTAATAACAACAAACAACAATTGCAACAACAACAGGAACAATAGTAGTTATTATTTAAACAAATTATTATTACTATTATTATTATTATTATTTGGGAGGGTGATGTTCAAAGACACGTATTATTATTTTTCAGTGAAAAGCACTTGCCAGCAGCTAGCTTTTACTGCCACCAATTTATCACTCCATACAATATCAACAGAGGTCACTTGGCGCCATAAGCCACATAAGGATACAGATCTAGAAATTACTAAAGTTTTACAAGTCAATGCAAATATTACATGTATTCTAAAATAAAGCATATCTACAAAGTACCTATGGAGTTATGAACTTATCCTTTTTGATAGTTAACAACATATTAAACTCGGAATGGATAATTCATTCAATGAAAGGCAGGCCCATTCTCCTTCAATATGCCCAAAGAAGCTTACTACCATTTATTGTAGCACAAATTGCAGCAAAGCACATGCAAGTAGTAAGTGCTTGCTCGACAACAAATACAACAATTAATCTCCGAAGAATTAAAATAATAGTAGATGTGCAGTATAAGACACCAAAAAAAAAGTATATGAGGCCTTGAGTGTTTTCCTTATTAACTTCAAATTTACGCAAGAAAGATAAGAAAGAGGAGAAGAAATTCAGATTCCAATACACACAGACATCATCTTTTAGCCATATGACATGGACTAATTCATTAAAAAATGTGTTAACTATGGAATGTTCAACATGAAATTTTTAAAACAATCTTCAACCAGAGCCTGTTCAAACAATAACTTCCACAGATTGACAAACATGACAGGATGAAGTATACCATCAGAAGACAAACCCAGCATGAGAATTGGATGATTCAATATAATTTCAGTCTCTGATACCACCAAATCCTTGTGGAAAGTAACCTGTTGAAATCCTCAAGACAATGAGAACATGGGCTAGACAAGATCAGTACCTCCAAGTGGAAGGGCATTCATCTGTAAGCTTCTAGGGTTACCAGATGCAAGAAATCCCACAGTGGGGAGTGAGGGATCCGTTACAGGCTCGATCTCAATAAATGGAACGTCACAAGTACCCGATCGCTTCAAGCTGAAAACGAATGCTAATGCAATCCACCCAAGCATAGAAACAGCCCAATAGTTACTCATGCCATGGATCAAACCCCACGCAATCATATATCCAACAATAATTCCTGATAAGTGACCCAAAAAACTTGCTTGTGGAACAATTATTGAGGTGAAGATGAGAGACTCAAAAGGGGCAAAGCTTATGGGCAAGGAAAGCACCCCAAAAAGCTCAAGCTTTGAGGATGGCTGCTTGACTGCAAGAATAGTCATCCACCCAAACACCACACATGAGTACCCAACTGCCGTGACCCTTCTGAAGTATTCGATATTAAATCTCCGGATGAGAACATGGTAAGCCACTAAAACTAGCACCCCAGATAAAACAATAAGCACCAGTGTATAGTGGATGTAGAATTCAATGCCAAGGCCTATGTGACCCAACTGCTCTATGATTCCAAGACTCCAAAGGGCGCTTATGTTGAAGACCAGGTGAACGATGCTGATGTGTGAGAAGGCCGAGGTGATGAGCCTCCAATACTGCCCTTCTCTGGCTGCTTCATAACTCAACCCCACATGGGAATAACCAATGTTTTTCTTCTGAATATAGAACCATATTACACTGCATATTCCAATTATACAACTTGTTGCAGGCTTCTGCAATATCTCATAGAAAAGAGGTCGCCCCATTAATAGCCTTCTGCGTTATTCACAATGCAAACTTCTTATCCATGGCTCAGATAAAATCTGCCATGCAGAAACACGCTGAACATATTCACCCAGTAAAATCAGGAAAAAACAAAAAAATTCTGAGATATGAATTTAGCTTGCCCCACTGACATCATGAGAGTACCAAGTTCTTTTCCCAAATAACCAAGTTGAACGTTCTGAAATCTTCCCACAAATAAACCCAATAGAAAATAAATCGTTACAATCGCAAACAGCAGTAGGCTTTACAAGATTACTGGGTTTATAATGTAGTTCTAGTTCCTTCTCTAAATGAAAACTTGGTGTTAAATTACCAGCACCAAACTTCACCCCAAATAACAATTCAATTTTCCATAAAAATCAACTCAGTCTAATAAACCCAAAATATAATCCAGCGCAATATTGATTGCAATTGATCATCTAAATCTTATCAAAGATGAATCACAATATAAAGACACCTAACTACTCAAAAAACTATTTCCCAGCTGATCCACTACCTGAATCTCTTCTTTTTCCTACAAAGATGGCCCCTTTTGCCACATTTATCCAGCTGAACAGGATCAGGTCAGAGCCCTCGCATTAACAAAAGTAAACAAACCATAGATTAAACAAACAAAATGTAAAGCTAACCAATCAACGATGAAATGTATTCGAACGCAACCCACATTTTCTTCGATCAATTTGCCTTTCTTCTCAGTTAAAATGAGTTTTCTCTACCCAAATGATTCAGATTAAGATATCTTCTTGTAGCAGGCGATCTTTCGGGTTTTGAATCAGCCAAACAAATCAACCAAAATACCTACAAAAATCTACAAAGACTGGCCACTGTTATTCTCACAAATACAAGTTAACCAATTTGATCAAAGGAAAACGCTACATAAACAGTTTCAGCAGGAAATTTTTTCTAACCTGAAATCCTCAGTTCTTTTGAACTAATAACCCAGAATTTTCTATGAGAGCGTTTTCAAAATTAGGGTTTCGTACCATGACAAAAGAAAAGATTCAGCTTCATCGACTAGGTTATTGCCTTTGAAATCTTAGTTGAAATTTTTTTTAGGGTTTTACAGAGAGGTAGAAGTATTGGGGTTTTGCAGAGAGATCAAGAATTAGTTGATGGAATTGTACCTTTGATTTCTGATTTCTGATTTCTTGCTTTGCGACCGGTGTATAAACAGTTGCAGAGTTAATTGAAGATGGTTGGACTTTATATGGACTGAGAAAGTAATTAAGTACAAAGGCATGGTTTCTGAGTTGTTTTATGAGTAAACGTTTATACGCGGGCTTGCCCGCATGATAACTTCCAATTACCACCATCTCCTTCTATGGTTCCTAGGACTCCATGTAGATATGCGGTCCCTCTCTTGGATCCGATTCTTAGGTGGATGTTGGACTTAATTTTTGGATATATATATATATATATATATATATTCTAACATGAAAATAATAAGAGGTAGATGTAAAGGATGAAGTTTCTATAAGTCCTAGGCTTTATGAAAACCAAATAAAGTCTTACCTCAAATCCTCATCTAGAAAGTATTTTATGCAGTGTAAATTTCCATGATGACTCTAATATCAATTTTCAACATTGATAATAAATTTTGAAACTCAACAAATTCTATAGATCTTGCGAATATTTGAATGGTTATTTTTAGGACGAAATAGACAATCTACATAATTTGTTAAAAGGACCCGATTTCTATGCGGCCAAGTTTGCATATGTAGAAATGCAGACCTCTTAATAAATCTATTTATAAGATAGATTTTAAGACTTAATTTTTAAGAACATGTAATTTCTGACATGGAGATCGTGAACATGAGAAAATAAATAAATTTTAAAAACTATAAATAATAATGCTAATAAGAAAATTTTTTAGATAGAACACCTACTTGCATCTATCTTTAAGATGGATGCTTTATACTTTATGGATTGCATATGTAGAAATGTGGTCCAGCATATTTAAAACAATTTCCTTGTTAAAACATACACCATTTTTTTATAGTTTGAAACCTTAATGTTTTTTCACAACTATAATGTTCAAGTTGAAATGATCGATGTAAAGACTTTTGAATGCTTGAATTATAGTTTTTTATGAGTTATTAGGTGAGGTTTTATTTATTTTGATAAGGCTGCCGCCCTATCAAACTATTTTCCATACGTAAATAATAATAATAATTTAAATAATATTTTATCTATTTATCAAAAGAACATAAGCTATGCTCCCTTGAGAACATAATTTACTCCCTCAGAAGATGACCTACTTGGTAACGAGAATCACTATATGATTATTCTAAAAAAAAACAAAATTGAAGTTTGAGTTTTATAAGACTTAGATCTGATCCACTAAAAATTGGATGGTTTCTATTCAATATTAAGACATTTTTTTTAATGCATGGAGGGCACAATTAATAATTAATTAATTGAGGTTAATGTAGGTGATAAATAAATTATATTCCCAAAATCCGAGGTCCTAAACTAATCCTAGGTGGCTTTTGTGGGAGGAAGTAAATGAACAATGTACTCTTAGAATATCTTTTGGCTTATAAAAAGGAAAACACTTGTATAAGGGTGAGGCCCTAAACCATCAAATTAAGGTGTACCTTAAAAATTCATTAGAATAAGTTGTTTTGATGTAAAAAAATCCTTCAATTCGATCATCTCGACCTCAAGATGTATGGACATGAGAAAAAATATATTTCAAGTATTAAAAATAGTGTATCTTGAAATGTTTTTAGACCTCCAATTTTTAAGTGTTAGACCTATTCGATATATATTAATTTTGAATCTTTAAATTTTATAATTAGAGATGAAAATAAATTTTTAGTCCATTATAAATTTTGTTGGCTCTTAAATTATCTATTGCGCCACTATTCGAAAATGCACGTACTTTGATTGTTTAGTGCCTCAGCCTTATACAAACCGCAACTAACTCAAATGAAAACTCTAAAATCTTAGCCGCTACAACTCATTACATTTTTTGGAATTTTCCAAATTATTGAGATAGACAAAATGCTAAATTATTAAACTAAGGAAAAATTACAAAAAAACTCTCAAAATTATACTTTTTATGCAATTTACCTCCGATCTAACTTTTTCTCCTACTCTTTTCCTCAAAATACATGTTCTATATAAATACCTCCAATCAAATAAAAAAAAAAAAAGGCTACGCTCTCTTATTTTTTTTCTGATCCACACCTCTCTCTCCTTTATCCCACCATAAATCCAACACCATGTAAATGTGGTCCGACAGTAGCGATTCGATACTGTGTAAAGTGTGGTTTGGTAGTTATAAAGGGCAATTCAACAGTAGATGTTATTGGATTTCAAAGCTCCATAAATGTGGTTTGGTAGTTGCACAAGGCAGTTCACCTCCAACACTATGGTTTGGTAGTTGCAAAGGGCAGTTCACTGGTAGATGTTACTGGATTATAAAGGTCCAACACTATGTAAAAGGTGGTCTAGCAGTACTCAATTCGATCCGATAATTATTTTAGGGTGATTCGATAATTGTTTTAGGTGGTCCGAACTTGTTCTCTCCGAAAATGTGATGGTGCAATTTGGCAATGCGCTAGTGGGTCCAAAAGTTAACCTCCGGCTAAAGTGATTTTTGTGTAAAAAAAGGCATTTCTATCTAAAAATGAACTTTTTCGAAGGTACGTTTACAGAGAGTTGGTTGCGAGGAAAAAAACGAGAGAAAAAGCTAGCTTACGGGGTAAGTTGAATAGAAAGATCGTTTTTTTTAATTTTTAATTTTTTTCCTTAAATTAATTAGTCTGGAGTTCTGGACAGTTTTTTGATAATTTCCCTGATTAGTGTCTGTCATGGAAATGATTTCCTTCAATGCGATTGCTTCCTCAAATCTTTATAAGCTCTCTGTCGGACTGAGAAATTGCGACCCAAGTTTTCATTCTACCTTTTTCTCTCTCCTCAATAAACCATGCACCGATTATTCTTCTCTCTCTACCCCAAATCTACCCATCTCAAGAAGCTCAAACGTACTCTCTCTCTCAAAATCCAAAGGTACCCACATCATGAATTTCGCCATTTCCAGAGTTGCATCCATGATAATTCTTCTCTTTCATTTGGGGTGCATGAAACCATCGAAAATGGGATTAGATTTTCTAGGGTTTTCAGTTTTAGCAGTTTTTTCAGAAGGTTTTCCAGTGAAGCAAGCAGAGAGTCACTGGAATTTGATGTTGTAGTGGTTGGTGCTGGGCCCGCTGGTTTATCAGCGGCGATTAGACTGAAGCAATTGTGTAAAGAGAGTGACACTGATTTATCTGTGTGTGTTGTGGAGAAAGGTGCAGAAGTGGGTGAGTTAATTTGCATTACATCTCCTCTCTCTCTCTCTCTCTCTCCCTCCATCCCTCTCTCTCTGGGTTTACAGATGTTTTATTTGATGAGCACTATAATGGTTATTCTTACTAACTTGAACATCTGGAAATTCAAATCAACACAATTACTGTTAGTCTGGTTTGTTTTGATTTTGAATGATGAAATTAGACTGGTTTTCAATTCTTCCTATTGTTTTTTCATATTTAGGCATTAAAATTATAATTATTGTCCATTGGGGATGTTGATTATATTGCTTGGAAAATCATTTTAATGATCTTTTTATTCATGCTGATGTTGGAAACCCATGATTAGGAATGTCATATGTTTTTTATTGTCTCAAAGCTTCTGTGACTTTTATCTGCTGTCTCCTTTTCACATCTTTTAAGGAATGGAATACTCAACCAAGCCTCCGAGTAGTTGTGGTTTGTGGCATGGTAAACCAATTTGAAATGGATACAAGCAACCGAAAAATCAGTAGTCTCTTATTTATCAGTCACTTTCTTTAAGAATTCATCAATTATACGACGATAGTGGAAATCATATCGATGAACGAGACCTGTTTTAGCTTCGTCATTTATGTATTGCTTCCCTTGTTAAATTTTATTAGTCTTTTTGTTCATACCAATGTGTGAGGAGGAGTCTCCATAATTTTATGCTTATGGTGATTTTTATAGTCTCCTTATGTATGCGTTTACTCCATTTCTAAATGCTGAGGCATTATTGATTGCTATCACTATAGTCAGAGAGACCAGTGATTGTTGCTCTTCCTTATGTTGTTTATGTATCCTGTGATTTGCAGGAGCTCATATATTATCTGGAAATGTTTTTGAGCCACGAGCTCTAAATGAACTTCTACCTAGATGGAAAGAGGATGGGGTATGCTTTTTGCGATTTGGACTTCATCATCACTCTCTCCGTATCTCTCTATATTATGTAACATGCTACAGAAGTGAACTGTTAAAAAAAAAAAAGAGCCATAGAAATGCTGTCATTTCCTAAAAAGTTTTTGGTTTTTTAAAGATTTATGAGAATATCTCTGCCACCAGTTTCAGAAGCTTAAGAAAATGACTACCCTTAACCTTATCTCATCCTTCGGTGATGGATCAAGCTGAGCAGCAAGGCTAGCAGGGTTGGACATAACCCCCTCCATTGCTACCTCTTTCTTTCTCTCGGTGGGTATATATACAAGTACTGTAAACATGGGAATGGTAATATTTATCAAAAACAATTGGGTATGATAGATGGAAAATACAAAAACCTAAAATATGGGTGTTGTTTAAAACGGCATATTAGTGAAAAGAGAAGGAAAATGGAGAATTAAGGATGTCTCATGGAGATGCAAGAAATGAGCAAAAGTTTAATTGCTTATATTATTTTTGCTGCCAATGGTTCTTCATGATCAATGAGTGAGGTGTTGGGAAACACTTTCACTATGACTATGCTTCATTTCTTAAAATATTCAGAAACAAATAGGGAAACTGACCAAGAAAGATTCCCACTCTTCCATTTTCCTATGGGATAGTATGGAAATTTCTAAGATTAATGGTATAGAGGACGGGCTGTAGGGGGTTATGGGTGTTTTCTCTGCTGCCCATTGCCCCCCTTGTCATTGCCATTGGAAGAGGAAGATTTTAGAAAGAGTGGTCCATTTTTTTTTTTGAATAACTAAAACTAATCTGGTTAGTTTTATGTTTTTCCACGTGTTACTTAGAACAGGTTGCATTTTCTGTAAATTT
The DNA here is from genome assembly GCF_000471905.2 of Amborella trichopoda. Next base: position 3,389,052 of record NW_006500355.1, on the reverse strand, counting down.
TTAGTTTTCTGGGGCATTTTTTTGTCTCTTCGCATACGTATGTGTTGGGTTAGCAGATTCAGCAAAGGCCTCCCCATTTCTTCTCTGCTTTGGATGCTTTGGCAGTGTTTTTGTTTCCCTTTAATTTATAAGAGGGCTTTTATGTACATGATCTGACAACCTGTTTTCTTGCAATTAAAGGCTAATTTCTGTTCATGATGTGCAGGCTCCAATTGAAATACCCGTCTCTTCTGATAAGTTTTGGTTTCTTACCCAAGACCGTGCTTTTTCACTGCCTCCTCCATTTGATAACCATGGGAATTATGTGATAAGGTGGCCATGGATTTTTCTTGTTAATTTCAGTTCTGAGAATTTGTTGCTTACTTAACCTTTTGCCTGTGTTCCAATTATTTTCTTTACATTTGTCTTATGTTTGACTGAATGCATTATATAACTCTCAAAACAAGTAATTTTCTAAACCATGGTGTGTAGTTCTCACTTAATTCATTTCCTCTAATTGTGGTTGTTTGCTTTATGGTAAAAGAGTAAGTACTATATGTCATGGATATGCTCTTATCAAGTGCACCATGGAAAACTGCAGCCCATTGGGTCTGCAGCCCATTGGGTCATCACATACAATGAAACAATGGATTGTGATGGAGGAGACCCGGCATAGGGGTCCGGTTGTGTTCCGCTGAGTCGAACTTTCTCTCCATCATTATCCATCATTTCGACCAATATTCATGGTTTAACGGAGTATGCTTTTGCCATAGTGAATTGCATTATACTACACTGTCTTGTAGAAAAACTGGAGCACAAATTTGGTGTTACTTATTTTTTAGCATTTGGTGGTAACCTTGCTTATTTTCTCTGTATGAATGCTTCAGTTTGAGTCAGCTAGTACGCTGGATGGGAACAAAGGCTGAAGAATTGGGTGTTGAAATATACCCGGGTTTTGCTGCTAGTGAAGTAGGTTTATTTATCATGTATTGATTGGTACCCAGAAAAATCTCTTTATTGTTTAAAAAAAGATATTCTGATAATCTGGCAGATTCTATATGATGCCAATAATAGGGTTGTTGGAGTTGTGACAAATGATATGGGTGTTGCGAGAGATGGTTCAAAAAAGGAAAATTTCCAACATGGAGTGGAACTAAAAGGCAGGTATTCTTATTTGACAAATCGGGTTGTAATTTTCCTCTGCTCTTATTTTTCAAGAAAAAATTGCTTCAATGGTTCCCTTGCCTTGCAAGTTGTTATGATTCCCAAGTACATGAGTCTCTAACGGGCCTAAATTTTAGTGTTAGACATATCTAATCGTCGCATTTTAATGTTCTTACTTTCAATCTTTCCATGCACTTGCCATGATGTGTTTCAGACATCATATCCACATTCTCCTTTCTTCTTTATAACTTGGAAAATGTGTTTTGAATTTTTTAGTTTCCTTATTTTAGTCCTATGCTATTCAGCTGAATGAGATTATGGCAGGAAATAAGGAGTTTAAATATGAAATGATGGTGCAGGACGGATTACCCTTCTTGCTGAAGGCTGTAGAGGTTCTATATCACAGGTATCCCTGAAGTGACTGATGTCGGTGATACATACCGAATTTTTCTTTCCCCCATCTTTTTTCCTGTAACTTCTCATCCAAGTCTTTTCAACATAAATGTCCCTCTCCTTTTCTTGTATTTTTACACTTTTTTTTCGCCAACTTCCTCCCTTTCTCCTATGCCTCTCTTCCTTTTTCTGGGGGAATCTCTCTCTCTCTCTCATAGGCACACATGCACACGGGTGTGGGCACACATAACAACAACCACAATAATTAATAAAAACAACTGGGCTTCTCACCAAATTCTTTTGCTCGCATGCCTCTTCCTTTGGGGAGAGTATCTTTCTCTCATGCTTGGGTTCTTTTCTTCCATATTTTCTATGTCTGTTTACTTTCCGATGGGAACTCTCCCTCTCTCTCTCTCTCACACACACATTGGTTCTACCTGTGTGTCACAGGGATTGTGGAGTAGTGGAAATCAATTGTTTACTTTGCTATGGGAACTCTCCCTCTCTCTCTCTCTCTCACACACACATTGGCCCAGTTTATTCAATAGCATTTTATGTTCTTTTCATTGACAGAAAATAATAAGAGATCACAAGCTACGGTTGAAGGCCCACGCAGAAAATCAAACCTATGCTTTAGGTATTAAGGAGGCAAGTATGGTTGTGACCCTGCTAATTTTCCTTCTGACAATATTAAATATTTTGTCTTATAGGAAGTTGTTGGTGCGATTATTTTTCTCAATCTTATGTTGATTTTTAAATGGCAAACACTGCACTTTTCCTTTCACAACATGCAAAGAAACTAAATGTAGAAGACTGAGATATATGTTATACAGGTGTGGGAAGTTGATGATGCTAAGCATAAACCCGGCCTTGTCTTACATACTTTGGGATGGCCATTGGATCATAAGACATATGGAGGGACTTTTCTATACCATATGAAGGACAGACAGGTTTGTAGAGATTTTTTGTTTTTTTCAATAGACAAAAACGGAGTTTGTTTATACTTTTCTTGCTTCTGTATTGTTAGCATTCTATGTAATAATTCTTTTTCTCTCTTTCTAATTGAAACCCCCCCCCTCCCCCCTCCCCCCACGCCCACCCCCAAAAAAAAATAAAAATAAATCTCTTGTACCTCAGAAATTCCTTTTACATGTAAATATTTTTTTTCACTACTAATGAACTCCAATAAATTAATGCCTAACTTGCACAGCTTGTGGAATTAGGGGCATTAGGCTATTGTTTCATATCTATACTGTTGAGTTTTTCTTTTTTTCCTTCTTTGGGAGTTCTGCCATCTTCAAATTGACTTTGTTAAGCATACTATAGTCTCCCAGTTGTGCACTTCAGTCATTTCTTAATCAATTGATTATTATGGATATGCAGGTTTCCATTGGTTTGGTTGTTGCTTTGAACTATCAAAATCCTTACTTAAATCCTTATGAAGAATTTCAGGTATGGATCCTATGCTGATTCTTTTTATCCCTGGATAAGTAGCACTACTCTGGTACGTTGTTATTGTTCCCTAGACTGAAGCCTCAAAAAATGTCTTCTATAGTGCCATCTGGTGAAATAGGCTTTTTTTTCTACAGGGGTAACTTTTCCGTACCATTTTTAAAAATGTTTTTTGCCCTTTGTAAACGCCGCCAATTAAATGGGACCAATCCTTTGTCCTTTTTAATGAGAATTCTATACTTGTCCTTTTTAATGAGAATTCTATACAATTTCTCTGAATAAAGCAAGTATTTCTTCCTAAGGTTGGCTTCCATGTTCATGATACAGAAATTCAAGCAACATCCTTCTATCAGGCCCCTTTTGGAAGGTGGAAATGTTCTCCAATATGGTGCCCGCACCCTTAATGAAGGTGGCTTCCAGGTCCATTCATACCCAGCAATCTCATGTGTCATACTTCCATATTTTGCAAGTGTCCCTTCTTATTTGATAAGGAATCAGTACTGTAGTCCGGTGGAAATTAGTCTATTAGGGTCATGACTGATGACATCATGGATGATGGAGAGCGGGAGCCACCAGAAAGGAGCTTGATCCAAATGGTAGCTCTCTTTCTCTCTTGCTGCCACTTTACTGGACAGTCTTGACCCCATTGAACTATGGGTTTCCTTCTATACCCTCTGGACTATATAGTACACTTCCCCTTTTCTATGTTACAAACCTATGTTTTATTTGACATGTGATTTATGAATTATCCTTTAAATTTCGATTTCCGGTTTTACAAAATACCTTTTATTTCATTTCGGAATTTATGAACTTGATTGCATTACAGTCAATTCCTTACCCCGTCTTCCCTGGAGGAGCTCTCATCGGATGCTCAGCTGGCTTCCTAAATGTCCCCAAAATAAAAGGATCTCATACTGCTATGAAATCAGGTTTTCTTTTCTACCTTGTCAGAGCAAATCTGTCTGATTGTCACCTGTACCTTACCATTACTATTGTGGTATTTATTGCTCAGAATTACAATCTAATTTGAAATCAGGTTTGCTTTTCTACATTGTGGGAGCAAATTCAAACTGTGCAAACTGGACATTCAAAAGCGAATTATAGTCTCTTATGTTAATAGTTTTTGTCATTTTAAGCATAAATGCAAAGAGAAATGAATTTTATATAATATTTACATGGTTTTTACCTTAGATATCTCCATTTGTTCAGGAATGCTTGCAGCAGAAGCAGCATTTAATGTGTTTCATAGAGGAGCAGAGATGGACACTTATTGGGATCTATTGAGGAAGTCTTGGGTATGGGAAGAGCTTCATAGAGCTCGAAATTACCGGCCAGTGAGTAACACACACTCTCTCTCTGAGTCATTACATTTTCCTCAACAAAATATTGGTATTAAACTATTCCACCACAATTTTAGGCCTTCGAGTATGGATTGATTCCTGGGTTGGCTATTTCTGCTTTAGAACAGTAAGAGCGCCCTTTTCATTGCTTGAGATCGATCTTTCTTTCCAGTGTTTGAGTTGAATTAATCTCTATAATCTTTTCCTTTTTATACATTTAAAGTTGCAGTCACTTCAGATGCCTCAAGATTAATTTAATGGATGGTATTATTATGTTTCGGGTTCAGTTATATTTTTAGGGGAAGGTTGCCGCTTACGTTAAAGCACGGAAAACCTGATCATGAAGCCACCTATGTGAGGACCCACAACATTAAAGTCATGTCATTGTTATTATCAGTTGTTTATTATTATTATTATTATTGGTGGTAGGAGTAGTAGTCGTAGTAGTAGTTGAACTTATAGCCAGAGATGGAATAACTCATCTCTGTGTTATTCCAAGTGCAGGTTGCTGCTGCTCACAAGCCAATTGTTTACCCAAAACCTGATGGCGTGGTGTCATTTGACTTGCTAACCTCACTATACAGGTTGCTAAAGGCTTGGTCTTATGTTGAATGATTTATTGACATGAATATATTGCTTTTCTCTGTGTGTGTGTGTGTGTGTGGTGAGAGAGAGAGAGAGAGAGAGAGAGAGAGAGGGAGAGAGAGGGAGAGTCTGCCCATCTTTAGAGGGAGAGTCCACCCATCTTTAAAGGTAGAGAGATGTTCTTTTCAATGCAGGAGTAACACTAACCATGATCATGACCAGCCTGTTCATCTCCGCCTGAAGGATCCATCCATACCACAACTTGTAAATCTGCCTCAGTATGCCGGACCTGAGTCACGATACTGCCCTGCTCGTGTATACGAGTAATACAACTGATACCCATGTCATATAATTTAAAGATAGCAGACACCAAAGCTTGAATCTGCATATTTTATCTCTCTCTTAGGAAGAAATTAGTTACATTTTGTTTATATGATGTCGTAATACAAAGCATAAAATAAGATTGTTTACCTTTACCTTTGGTACAACAAGGTTACAATAATCCTGAGCTGTCGAATGTGAAATCCATTGGCTGGAGGTGTGCCACTGACTACACTCAAAAGTTTGAGAAACTTTGTTCAGACTTTGTGCTGAGAAATGATAAAGTCTCCAGCTGTACAATGTCACATCTGATGGTTTTGGGTGATTGCGACTTTTTTGTAGCAAAAGATATGATCTTATAGTATACAATACCTTCAAAATATTTACTCTTTACGCTTGCTGTAATTTACAATTGGTGTATTGTTTTGCTCGGAACCCTCAGATATGTAGCAGATGAGAAAGGCTGCATGAAACTGCAAATTAATGCTCAAAATTGTCTCCATTGTAAGGTAAAGATTGAAACCTTGGGTTCACTATGAAAGCCATGGTTGTTTTTGACTATTTACTAGAAAATTTCATAAGTTTTTCTTTCTTTATTTGATGCATATTATCTCATTCCCTTGTTATGTTTTCTTTTTTTGCTTCATCATCCAGTTTTCATAAACTATAATCCAAAAGAGATGTCAGAAATATGCGTGTGTGTGTTCTGTTTAGATAATGAAAGTTAGCCTCTGTCCATAAGGTAGCAAAAATAAAACCTTTTTTCATTCAAGTCTCTCTCTCCCCGCTTTCCCTCCCTCCCTCCCTCCCTCCCTCCCTCCCTTTTTTTGCCTTTTTGCTACCTGTTAGTGAATTTATTGCCTGAGCATTTGTGATGGCCTAGTTTATTGATTTATTGAATGATTCATTTTTCAGGCATGTGATATCAAAGACCCTAAACAGAATATAGAATGGAATGTACCTGAAGGAGGGGGAGGGCCAGGATACACTATCATGTAGAAAATTTTTTTCCCTTTTTTCTTCTGAAAAATGCAGTTGCATTGCCACAAAACCTGCCAATCGTTCATATCCACCTTGAGGATCATAGATGTTGAAAAAATGGATATCAATCTCTAATTTTGGTTCATTTTGCAACACTAACAACTTTGGATTGCCCAAGTCACATATCTGCTATATTTGTACCATCTTTTAAGCTTCAAATTCTGGAGTCATGAAAAATCTGGCCATAACAAGTTTCCCACTGTTGTATATGTTCTTTCAAGTTGGGTTTTAATTTTACAGTGCCATTTTGAGGTTTGGAACTCCCCGTTTTTTTCCGACATTAGTTACCGTTTCGTGATGGAGAGAATAAAGAAGAGGGCTTTGTTGAAAGAATGTAACTGTACTCGGTGGAAAAGTCCTCACTTAAGAAAGGGAAAATGTATATAACTTCAACTATAAAGGTAGTAGACATTACAATGAGACTGTTATCTTTCGTCCTTAAAGGTCACTAGTGCTTCCAAGCTATATGATATAAAATTGAACCAGTTAGGGTTTTTCGTTTACATTGTATGTTATTAGACCATTTATATTTAGTACAAGAAAGAAAAAAATACTTGTAGCTGATAGCTGAGAAATCAAACGGCTTGGGATGTCACAAGATGAGAAAAATATTATTTTGAAACTTTGAACGTAGTTAAAAACACCTTTAATCACTTTATTTTGCATTTAATGACCAAGGGTTATTGTGACGTCTTTGTACAATAAATAAATGGTTTTATCGTATATATATATATTTTTATTTCTCATAAAACTTTCATAGATTTTGTACACAATAAGTGGTAAGTGCCCTTGATTATCCGGTTGTACATCTAACAATTAGAGATGATTGTAACATTTTTGTACGGACGAAGTTAGATTTCACATCTTAGAGTTAGAGATGATTGTAACATTTTGTAGTGGCCAAAGTTAAACAACAATTTTGGGAAAAACCAAGAACTTCTAAAATGGCATACCCAAACAAGGCAATCACTCTCCATTTTCTGAAATTTAGTCCCATCTCTAACTCAAGTAAACACCTATTTCTCTTTAAGATCTGGTTAACTCTTTCTATAAACTCCTCTCTCTAGGAAACACTGGGATCCATGTATCTCTCTGAAGGTTACTTCCTATCTCTAGCAAACTTTAGGTACAGTTCATTCGATCACCCATGCTTCAAGTTTGGGAGCTAAAAGAAAATATACCCGAAATACATGTATACAAAATATCCATATTATGTTACTTATGAAAGCATGAAAGACACCATGGAATAAAGGTGTTTTTTACTTTTTACTACCCACATTTCTCTTGAATAGCCTTTTTATATTTTGATTTACATAGGGGCCTTATTATCCCATCCAAAAGGTGTGGTGGTAGAGGCAGAATAGCTTTTTCTTAAAACTTTGAAAAGTTTTATTTTTGATAGTTCAATAGTAGAAATCGAACTTGAGATGTAACGTTGCTAATGCAAATGGCTAATCACTCAAGCCCATGCCCAAGTCGGAAGATCTTGCCTGAGTATTTCTTCATTCACTCTAGGTTAAGTCTAAGTATTTATGGACGTAGAATCTTTTTTCTTTTAAATAGTTATGATTTGATTCTTAAGTAGATCCCAAAATTTAAAATAATAAAATCCTCGAAAGCAACTCTTTTATTAAAGGAAATAAGAAATATACGAGTAAATATACGGTGTGTGCCCACGAAAGCATGCCATACCTGCTCTTCTTGAAAAGTTAACTCTCATGTATCCATTTTTTTTAAAAAAATAATTTTCCCTCAAAAAATCCCAAATTACATTTTCTGCGGAGCATCATAGAGATTGAGAATGGGGCTTGGGCTTAATATACGTAGATCAAAGAGATTGAGAATGGGGCTTGGGCTATGGTGGTAGGTAGTACTGCTTGAGCCCCTGTTGAAGTTTATGGTTTGTATTCTCTTTTCAAAAAATTAATACATCCCGATGTTGAGATGATTAATTAGAGGATTTTCAACATTAAAACAACATTTTCGATGGATTTTTGAAGTGTATCTTTAATTCTACGTTTTAAGGTTACAACCTTATATAAATATTTTCCTTCAATAATATTCTTACAACCACCCATTTTAAAATTTACAAGTGATTGTGATCTCTATGTAAAAAAGATAAATTGTCCGTCTCTTACAAGAATAATAAGAGCAAATTAAGAGAGAGAAAGCCACCGTGCTCTTAAAAATATTTCAGTTCGGATTTTTTTCATTTTTTTCTTAACTCCTATTCCTTACACATTTGACACATTGGTGACCTAACATTTATGGACAATCCCAATTTTTAGAGAATATATAATCTTTAACATAAAATTGTTTCATGTGGGCTAGACCGCATTTCTACAATATGCTGGGATGCAAATAGATGGTCCATCAAAAAACAATTGTAACTAAAGGTCTAAATATTTTCTTAATATAATTATTATTTCTAGTTAAAGAAAAATTCATATTCATGATCTTCATATTAAAAATTATATCTGATATAAAAATTAGGATCAAATTATATTTAAAAAAATATATTTTTTGCCAAGCTCACATTTCTACAATATGCAGGCTGGCCGCATAGAAACCGTGTCCATCTCCAACATTAAGTTCATAAATATGAAAAATGTAAAAATTAAAAATTAAAAATAATAATTATATTAAAAAAAGACATTAAGTTCATAAATATGAAAAATGTAAAAATTAAAATTAAAAATAATAATTATATTAAAAAAAGATTTGAACAGTTGGTTAGATGGACTACCTATTTATACTCTAAACCGCATGTTGTAGAAGTGCCGTCCAGCCCGCATGAAACAATTGTTCAACATTTATATATAAGCCCTCCATCTTTTTTTTCTTTAAAGTTTGAAGCCACTATCTCTCGTTCTTTCTTAAAATTCTGGAGGCGAAAAGGAGGTGAGTATTAGAGAGATGAGAAAGTTTGCAATATTTTGCCTCTGCATTCTCTTCTCAGTGTCGAGATCAGTGGGTTTTGAGTCCGATGAACTCTTATTAGATGATGATGAATTCGTTTCTTCGGGGAAATCGAAGCTCTCTGATCTCGAATACCTGCAACCGATGAGGCCTTCCAAGAGAGGGAGGGACTTCGAATCTTCGTCAGCTTCTTCTTCTGATTCGAAGGTCCAGTTTTCCCTAGAACACGCCTTTGGAGATGGAGAGTTCTTGCCTGCGGGTCTCTTCACTGCAAGATTGAAGACCTCGCCTCATGGTCGCCAGGTGGTTTGCTCTCATAGATCTCTGGTTCAGGTTTCGTGATCGAATTGATTTGCTTCCTTTGGTTTTCTGCTCTCTCTCTCTCTCATATTCTTTTTGTACAACATGATTATCAGTATAATGGAGTAGCTCTCTCTCTCTCTCTCTCATATTCTTTAAGTACAACGTGAGCGTCAATATGATAGAGTTGCACAGGAATCTCTCTCTCTCTCTCTCTCTCTCTCTCTCTCTCTCTAATGGACTTGAAAAATATTCGATTCTTATGTTGGGATTGGTTAGTATCCAAATTAGAGATAAGGAGTGAAATTGGCCTGGTTTTATCAGCCAGATAAGGTGGCAACCATTTTGTTTCTTCAGCTTAATAGGGAATGGAAAGAGTAATTTACGAAATCACTGGCAACCTTACTTTGTATTCACTGCTCATTCAAATAAACTTATCATGTTTTGGCAAATTATTTATTTATACAATTTACTGGAAGCATAATAACTTTGTAATTTCCCCAACAATACAAAAATAATGGTAGTTGAGTTTCTGTTTGTAGATTTAACTTTGTAATTTACTTGACAATATAGAAAAAATTGTAATTGAGTTTCTGTTGGAATGATGGATCGTGACATTCTCTTTCACTTCATTTGTGGGTTTTTACGAATGTTTTATTGAATTTCTTGTTTTTTGTGTATTGTTTATGGAATGTGGTTTGTGATTTCTGAATTTTGTGTTCCAGACCCTTACCAAGCTCCGCCTTTCAAGGAATACCTTGACTGATACAGAAAAGGAAATATTCAGAGTAATGTACTCTTTACCCCTGTACTTATTTTATGCAGTTTTACATGGCTTCCTTAAGGCTTCATATTCCATTTTTTTACCTTGCAGGAGTTGCTAAAAAATGACGAGTTCTATAGGATAAGGGTGCCATCTAATATATTGAATTCTAATGGAGAATACACAATTTCATCAGTTAAAGCTGTAAGTTGATTTGCCTCTTTTTGACCGATAATGTTTGTCTTGTGTACATATGGTTTTGTAGCCTCTCATATAGGGCCTACACTATATGTTTTGATGAAATGCTATATATATTTTTGAAATATGTTGACTCTTTAACTTTCAAAAAAAAATATGTTGACTTTTTATATAAGGTAGAAAAATTACAAGGAGCTTAATATACGGATGGCATCCCACGGGTTGGGTGCTCAGACTACAATAAGTAAGAAGATTTTATAGAACCAGAAAGTTATATGTGGAAGAGGAAAGGGTTAATGATTTGACATTTCTCATGTTCATGTAATTATTTTTACATTTCTAGGATTTGACATTTCTATATATTGGTTAATGATTTGACATTTCTCATGTTCATGTAATTGTTTTTACCATTTCTAGGATCTCATTAAGATACTGTAAATTGTTTAGAGGGTGAGTTTTTTCTATGGGTGAGTAAAGGGGTGGAGTTTAAAGGGTTATGTTGGTAGAGAAAAGGGTGGAGTTAGTATGGGTCTGGGATGTTTTCATTCATGGGATTTAATGTGAGCATATAGTTGCACCGCAAGTAGTCAAAAGAAAGTATCATGATTAGCTGGCTTATCAAAAGCGCAAAAATGAGCTAGAAAAAATGGTAAATAGGTTCCAAGATGAAAAGTATTCATAAATCATCATTAAGGAGATTGCTATTTTTGACATCCATATTGGACATGCTATAAAATTTGAAAGTTACTTTCTTGCATGCTAAAGAATATGGTGGTTACATCTTTCGAAGAAAAAGATCAGGGTGGGTCAGGGTGGTGTGGGGGGTTGGAAGCATAGTAGTCTTCCATGTTTGTTGGTAAATTAGGGCCCATTTGATTTTTAGAAAACATGGCTTTAGAATCCGTGTCTTCCATAACTGTAGCATTTCCCTTGTTTAATTATGCGACGTGGCACGGTTATTTTCGGAAGCTTCTGCTCTTCCTGTGGCTTCCAAAATGGCATTAATTTGTTGAATGGCAGCTTCCTTTTCTCTTCTTATGGAAATTGCAGCTTCCAAAGCCTTGTCTTCCAAAAATCAAATGCAACCATTGCATGATGTATAGATGTTTATAGAACTAAAAGGGAGTAAATTCCCTTTCTTCATTGATCTAGGAAATTACTGAGATGATTTTATGTAATGACAAAAAGAAGATGATTAGCAGATTAGGGTTAGTGTCTCATTGTTCCTCAGGATATTTTTTGCTTCGCTGCGTTTCTGTTTGTAATGGTTTTCTTTGAACTTTGGTTAATCTTACCGGTTCTGCAACAGATTCTAATATCAATGTATATTTCTTCACGTTAACTTGTTCATAGATTTTTTATTCAACATATTTCTTCTTAAAAAGATAAGCTTTCTATATTTTTATGAGGGTTGCTTAACTTCTTTTATTTTTTTTATTTTAGAGGTGCCTGCCACTGGACGATTTGGAAGAACATTTTGTTATTCACATGGTATTATGAATTTGCAACCCCAGCTTTTTAGGGATTGTCACTGCAATCTTCTTGTAGATTCAAATAGTACTCTGTGCTTTGGGGAGGTTTATTTATTTAGAGCAAGATGTTTGATTTGCATGTTATTTCTTTGTATGCATTACGTGTACCCTCATCTTATCAGGTTCCCTGATATCTAAATCTGCTGATTATGTAATCATCATTTCACTTAAAACTGGTTCAATTTAGTTTTGCTTTCTCTCATGTGGTATGATGTGATGAGGAAGCATATGGAAACCCTCATGATTTTCTTTCTTTTATAATCAAGTGGTTTGAGGTTGTGTGTTGTTTGAGTGGATATCATTTTCAATATAGCAGTGGTAGTAGTAGTAGTAGTAGTTGTTGTTTTATGATTTACTCACCATTAGGCAGCAGATTTACACATGGAAGGCTTTTTAGTTACATGTGAACTTTCTCGACTGATTTTAGTAGTTGTTGTTTTATGATTTACAAAAGTGAAGCATCATTAGGCAGCAGATTGTACTAATGGAAGTTTTTTGAGTTACTTGTGAATTTTCTCAACTGATTTTAACCTTGGCAGCACCAAAACTCCTACCTATTCAGTTTATCCTGAGGATTACTGTCTTAAGGAAGGAAAAATTGTCCCCTTGCCAGTTCCATCAATCAGCTGCAACATGTTTATATATGACTCATGATATTCATTGTATGAAGATACTGATGATTTTCTTCCATCCTTCGTACACAGACTTGTATTGTCTATTATATGCTCCAATATCGAATGGACTTTCTGATAAGTTGACTGTGTGTCTGAGTTACAGGATTCTTGGATTAAAGTTGATGGATTTCTGCTAATTTCTGTAAATATGCTCTCTTCCAGGATGGAGTGAAAATTTTGGCTGTTAATTATGGTTCTACAGGAGCATGTCCATATCCTCGGTCAATGAAACAAGTGAGTTTGCCTTTGGCTTGTTACTCGTGAGGCAGTTCTTTCTAATTTTCTGTGGCTAATAATTGGAGTGATACTATATAAAGGAATTTACTTGTATGAAGATATTGAGGTTTGAATTATCATACATCTTATGTAAGCTTAATAATGTCTGATTTGTTCCTCACACTGAACTATTTGAGATTAAAATTATTTGGCAGTTGACACCCCTTCCAATGTAAGTACGGGACACTGAAAGTCCATTAAAAGATGTGTATTAGGAGGGTATAGGAAAATGTACCCAGAGTAGCTTGTATAAATGATTTGGCTGGGATCTCTCTCCTCCACTTTCACATTTTTTGTCCTTATTCCTTTTCCATCTTTATTAAATTTTCATGTTTTGTTCTTGTGAGGAGGGTAGCAGGATAGATTTATGGGTAAGACGTGGTAGGGGAATGAAGCTTGAGGAGTTAGGTGGATCAGGTTGTTCAGTCTTTTCTTGTATGAGGAGTTATTCTGATTTCTTCAGTTGAGGGGTGCAGAAGGGATTGGGGTATGATTTGGTTTAGTTTAAACTATAATGTGCGTAGCAGTTCGAGTCTTTCCCTCCTGTCCTCAAATGTAGCTCTGTCTACGAAGTGTACGACAGTCTAAGTCTAGCTAGGGCTATATCTACCTAACCTGGATGGACTTTGTGCATCTGAGTTTCTCTCTGTTAATTTTGTGTGGCTTCCGACTGCCTTGATATGGGTGAATGCAGTCTTCCTTCAGAGAACTCCCAGCTCTCCAATAGTATTTTCTCATTTTTATTTAATCCCAAATAGCAGCAGAACTACATTTTTCTTCCACTTTTAAATTCCTTATAATGAACTTCATGCATTAACTGCAGCCAAAGAAGTGGTCGTTTAATTCATTTACTGTGCTGAAGAACAGTGAGCAGGCACCAAGGTATTGCAAATGAGTTAATCTTGTACTATTTGGACTTTCGATATACATTTTATATCCTCAGTTTTTTATGCTTTTACTATGAAACATATACAATGTGATGTGCTTGCAGGACTCCAGCTTTTGCTGAGGAACTTCTTGGTGGTGAGAATGGAGAGGGTGAAGGCATAAAGCCCATGGAGAAGTCCTTTTGGGCAAAATATGTGAGTTTCTATCAATTTCATCACTACTGATAGTGCTGCTATTATTGTTATTTTTTCTTTGATGGATTACTATTTTTCTTGTTTCTTATTGCTACTATCATCACTGTAGTAAGAAAAAAACTGTCATGTGATTTTTTTAAGAGGTGGGATTTCTAGTTCTTAGTAATTTGAAATCAGATATCTGTGCCTCATTGTAGTTGTCTTGGGGGTGAATAACAACAAAATCCCTTGCCAAAGCTACTTGTTTATCAGAAAAGGATGTCTTGTAAAATAAAATTCGGGTATTTGGAATACCTGCATTTCAACTGGTGCCTTTGCAAGCGTTGAGACAAGACTATGTCAAATACCCGTAATTTACGGGCCTGCTAATCTTTGTGTCGATCTCAATTAGTGAAACACGAGCATTTCAGTTACCCCATGTTTTGAAGTTACAAGCTCATGAAATACTTGGGACTAGAAACACGAGCATTTCGTTTACCCCATGTTTTGAAGTTGCAAGCTCATGAAATACTTGAGACATCCCCATTTCATGGCCTATTTATTGTTTCAAAGGCACCCAGCAAATTCAGATATCATGTTTCAAAATGTTCGGAACTCTAAAAATCAGATGTTCCACCTATTAGAAAAAGCATCTTACATGGTTTTCTCATCCTAGAAAACAATTATCATCATCACCATTACTCACAATAGCACTACTGTTGTTGTTGTTCTTATTCGTCTGAACGTTGCTGCTATTATATTGTTATCATTGTTATTGTTTTCTCTGCTTGGTACCTATTTGATTTGTCTCGAAAGATAGAATTTATCATTAAATGCTTAACAAAGAAACATAAGAGAAGAAATTCACGATGAAAAGTCTGTGTGTTTCAGTGGATGTATATGATCCCACTAGGGCTTATTGTGATGAACGCTTTCAGTCAAGCCATGAACATGGCAGAGCCGGAAGCCAATGGTCAGGCACCTACCCAAGGGGCACCAGCTGGGGCACGTGTTGCAAACCCTGGTGTTCGTCGGAGGTGACAAGTAAAGATTTGTCAAAAAAGACCCTCTCTCTCTCTCTCTCTCTCTCTGAGATGAGGAAAACAGAAGCTATTTTTTATGGATTTTCATACTTGTGATTCAGTGATAGTTATTTTTCCTTTTCTCATGCCGTAGTTCTTTTACCTTGAATGTCGAAAATTGGCGGAAAATGCTCCTCAGACAACTGTGTATTGTATTTTATGGATTTTCATGGAGATTATCATCTCTTGTAGCACGGCAGGCCGAGGGAAGGACATTCCTTTGTTGTCCCTGTTTAGGTGATGATATTTGCTAAACTGAGCATGCAATCTGAAATATTTTCTTCTAATTGTTATACCTTGAGAAGGAGAGAATACAACGACCTTTGGGCTTTATGCTAATTTTACCCCTATATACAAATATCCTTGATCTAAGGCCCAGTTTTCATGGACCATTAATCGAGAATAATACTATTTTCTGACCCACCTCTTGGTGAACACTTGTAGCAAGTGTTTAATCTCTAGTCCAGCCAATCTTGTGTGGGGTCTGTTTCTATCACCTGCTTATTTGAACGCAGCAAATTTGCACCAAACCCTTAACGAACAAGAACCTAACAAAAACCTGTTTACCCATGTTTTTTAATTAATCTGCTAAGAAGGTCCCTGTAAAATTAACATTCAGAAAATAAAAATAAAAATAAAGAGAGAGAAGGCCCAGTAAAATTGGCATGAGCATGCCACGGAAGAACTAACAAAAGCAGATGCGTGTGGTTCCAAATGTGCGTCTGACACAATGAATGCTGCACCCTCCCTCTCTCCTCTCTCCTCTCTCTCTCTCTCTTCTTCGTTTTGCGATCTCTTGAAAAGGGAAAAATTCTGTTCTTTTTTCTGTCTCGTGTTCTAACTTTCGAGAAAGGGAAGAACTCATAATATTTAGAATTGTACTATTCCTCTCATATTCGAAGGGGCATACCTCAAATAAAAAAAAAAAGAGCTAAATATGCACGCATGGTCTTCTCATGCTCTTGTGACGATTATAAATAAATCGCTGGCCACCTATATTTTTACAAGCGCAGGGAACACTTCATGTCTAGAGAGAGAGACCAGGTTGCTTTTTATCCTTGGGGCTGCCAATGGTCTGGGACGGGCCGTGGGTTTCCAGGCCAGGCCATTTTGGGCCAGGGTGGCTTTACTGTTACATATTTGGGCCGGGCCTTGCCGGACCAGGCTGAAGTTGTTTCGGGCCTTGGACCGGGTCCAGCTCGTTGCCAGCCTTAATCCTATTAATAGGTAAGCGATTAATCTTTTTCTTCCAGTATGTAGGAGACAGAATAAAATAAAGAAAAAGTTTACAGATTAAAATAAAAAAAAAGTTTCTGTTGCAACCTTGTACTGTTGAAGTAAAGTACACCTCAAAAATCTTACAAGGAAAATGTTTTGCATTAGAGTACCCTCCAATTGATCATCTCAACTTTAAGATAAAAAAATAATTTTTTAATCCAAAAAATAATGCATCTCATAACAAGTTATCGAAACCGTATATTTTCAAGATTTTTAAAATTTCTTATTTGCTTGATTTGTGTCATTTTTTTAATTTTAAATTTTATAACTAAGGATGATATTAGGTTTTTAAGCTTTCACAAGATTTTTTACACTCGAAACCATAGACAACCTTTATATACAACTCACCCTTAAAATAAATCTCCTGGCCACCTAAAAGAAAAGAGAGACCAGAGTAAGGATGGGTGGGACCCAATACAAATAAAAGGACAAGCTTTTTATATACAACTCACCCTTAAAATAAATCTCCTGGCCACCTAAAAGAAAAGAGAGACCAGAGTAAGGATGGGTGGGACCCAATACAAATAAAAGGACAAGCTTTCAACGCTTTCTCTACAACATAAAACTCATATACTTCCCCCTTTCATTTAACCATCCATTCTGAATAGGGTTAAAATTGCCCCTATCGGAATGTCACGTTTCTACACTTTTTTATTTTTAATTTTTTTTTATAAACTATTAATTTTTTTTCTATAAATAACACCAAATTTTAGACATCCAATCATGTATTAAACTCACACTAGTAAAAAATATTTCCAATAAATGAAATGACCAAAATACCCTAAAAATTTTAAAAGGTATTTTGGTCATTATATTTTATCAAAAAAATATTTTAAATATTTTTTATCAAAAAATTATTTTTATATATTTTTATCAAAATATTATTTTTAATATATTTTTATCAAAAAATTATTTTTAATATTTTTTATAATTACGTTCCAATGAAAAGATACTTTAAAATGTCGGATCTAAGATCAAACAGTGAGTGGCTCTCTCAATCAAAATTGGACAGCTGGATCGTAAGAGAAACATAGATCTTCTATGTTGTAGAGAAAATATAGAAACCTTTCCCTAAATAAAATACAAATGAGACCTACATACTTTAAAAAAAAAAAAAACGAATCATCATCTTTCCCTAAATAAAATACAAATGAGACCTACATACTTCAAAAAAAAAAAACGAATCATCATCTGTGCCTCATATGCTGGCTAACTGGAAATAAATATGGAAAAGGTTTATATAAGGTTTTTTTTGGGTAAGTAAAGTTTATATAAGGTCGCAACCTTAAAAATGTAGAACTACAAATGCACGTCAAATATCCATTGGAAAATATTATTTTAATATTGAAAAACCCTCTAATTGAGGGTCTCAATATCAAGATGTATGATTATGAAAGCAAAAAAAGGTTTTTGAGTCCTAAAAATAGTGGTCTTACAACACATTATCTAGACCATCCATTTTTTAAATTTTCATATGTTTATAGATCTACTTGATTTTAACTATTTTTGGAGTTTCAAATTTTGTAAGTAGATTTGAAAATAGATTTTGAGATACTCCTAAGAATATTTTACATGTTATGATCAAATTTAAAGGTATGACTTAATTGGATTGTTCAAGATTGCAACCTTAAGGAAACCATACCCAATAAATATATATCACTAAAGGAAATACAAAGTCACACTTGAAGACCATGGATTTCAACATTAAGGGAACAATTACAATATGTAACATACATAAGTGAAGTCTCCCACAAATGATGTCTACTTAGCACAACTACAACACTAGGGTACAATTCAATATGCAACATACATTAGTGAAGTTTCCAACAAATGAAGTCTACTTAGGACCAACTACATCACTGCATTTCTGCCAATTTTGAGGTATAGATACATGACTCGACTGGTAATCCATTTACCATCCTTAGAATGCGCGTCCGAATGCATCTCATACAAGATCTACATCGGTGCAGATAAGCAAAGTTTTTGGCATGAAGTCCGAAAACCATTGGCTACCAATCATTAAAAGAACAATAGGTCAAAATATATAGCAAATATACTATAATCCGGTGGACGGGAAAACCACAAAGGTTCCAAAGTCCACTGAATCATAGCAAAACTTTTCCGTCAGGCAATTAGTAAGAACAGGGAACACTTTCCTAAAATGCTGGTTGAGTAACTGGCCTAACCTCCATTTCTCTCAGATATCATTCCTTGGACCCAGTGTTGAACTCTGAGATATTTTCTCTTTGGTTTTGAGAAGAGATGGCTCCTTTGCTTCTCAGGTCCACAGTTTGTTGTTGTTGATGCTGTTGTGGCTGCTGTTGCTGTTGCTGTTGATGTTGATGTTGTGAATGGATGTGGAGTTGTTGGAACTGGTGAGCAGCTAACATAGTGTGTACAGACTGGTTATGGGGATAAAACTGTTGGTTTCCCCCAAAAGAAGAGCCAAAGTTCATCAGTGGTGCACCATTTGACATTGCCTGCCCTGTTGCCAACTTTAGACGCTGCACCTCCTCTCTTAGGGCATCGTTCAAAGCTGATAGACAAAAAGGAGTTCAAAGGCCATCCAAATTTCTTCAATTTTCTTTATATTATATGATAAATTTGATTGATGAACAAGAAATGGGTAAAAATACTTACTTATCAAATGAAATAAATTGATATTGGCAAAAGAAGTATATATGGCATTCACTGAGTTACAATAAGGAACAGAGTCCAAAACACTCAAACCATCTCTAACTTGAGAATCAGCCTCTTTACCAGCTTACTTGGTGAGCATGCATAAATTTGATTGATGAACAAGAAATGGGTAAAAATTCACTTACTTATCAAATGAAATAAATTGATATTGGCCAAAGAAGTATATAGCATTCACTGAGTTACAATGAGGAACGGAGTCCAAAACACTCAAACCATCTCTAACTTGAGAATCAGCCTCTTTACCAGCTTACTTGGTGAGCATGCATAAATTTGATTGATGAACAAGAAATGGGTAAAAATTCACTTACTTATCAAATGAAATAAATTGATATTGGCAAAAGAAGTATATAGCATTCACTGAGTTACAATGAGGAACGGAGTCCAAAACACTCAAACCATCTCTAACTTGAGAATCAGCCTCTTTACCAGCTTACTTGGTAAGCATGCCCAGGAGACCACAGAATAAGCAGCTAACCGTTTAATTTTAACACCCAATGTGAGCTTTAGTGCCCCCAAAGGAAGTATATCCACATCTTGCAAATCGTATTTTTATGATACCTCACTAAAAATTTAGCCGGGCACACGTGAGCCAAAAGCATGCATAGGAATCCTCTAAACACCACTAAAAAGTAGCCAGGATATGAGATCCATCTTGATCCACTCCTCGATCGCTGGCCTCAAACCGACAACTCTAAAAACTCAATTAACCATAACCCCCTCCAGTTAAAACTCCCTTACACCTCACTACTTGGCTGTGATCCTTAATCTCTACCCAAGAAAATGATAACAGCAAAAAGCGCAATGGACGATTAAACAATCAAACTTAAAGTGAAAAAAATTGCATGGGGCTCTAGGACTTACAAGACAGCTTCCTCAAATCAGGATAAATTCTTTAGGAAATCAATGTCAGGGAAAAAAAATGCACAACACAAGTTCTAATGAATCATTAGCCAGACTTTCTTGCCAAACACACAGATTGCATTCATTGACACAAAAATCAAAATGGACCAACTTGAAATGCACATAACATGCATAAAGATTCCAATGAAACCTTACCATCTTGAAGGTGCACCTGCTGCTCCATGGTTTGCAATCGTAGTTTCAGCTCACTGTTTTCCGCCGTCAGACCATTTGTATCTCTCTGTCCATAATGAGCCAGTACACCAAGTTATTCAAAGAAATTAGTTATGCAAATACCGTACCAGATTTGCAAAGCATGATTCTAAAACACAGGACATAATTAGTTTCTAAAAATTATTAAGCTCAAAGCAATAATACAGAAGCTATCAGCAATACAGATATCAAAACTACTCTGAGCTATAAAACAGAAAAGAGGCTATCAGCAGTACAGGTATTCAAATTATTTAGCACTCATCTACAACATAGAATAGAAGCTATCAGCAGTTACAGGTGACTGTTACTCTTGGAGTTTATAGGTGCTGCAATATGCCTAAGATGGGTAGAGGAAGAATATACCTGTAACATAGTCAACTGAGCAGACAGAGTGGTCGCTTCTGTTTGCAACGTCTGGACCTTCCGTTCTAGCTCTGCTATGTACCGCATCTTCCTCTCCTTTGATCTTGCAGCTGATTGTCTATTTGCCCAGATTCTGCACAGATTCAAAATGATAATTATGAAAGCATCCATGAAAAGGAACACTCTTAAACTCTAGAGCCATCCTTGGAGTGACAAATTAGGAGCACTTTTTAATCTCCAAATCATTTTTTATTTAGATTGATAATAGAGCTGAAAAAGAATGACTGAAGGCTTTTGGCACAAACCCTGTCTATATTGCCTTCTACTAACTGTCCCTATCTGTAAAGGGGTACTAAATTTTGCAATACTCTTTAAATTTAATACCACATCAACAATTTCTCTCAAAAAAAAACACTCCTGGCTAGGGTGTGGCCCTTGGGCGAACTCGTACAAAATTAGCCAAGGGGCTTATCAAAACCCTCTCTCTCTCTCTCTCATACCTGTGCATGAGAGAGAGAGACTGTGTGTGCATATGTATTTGTGTACATGCATGTATATGTTTATATATTGATATCAAATTCATTAAGACTAGACTGGTGGATGAACCGGTTCAGGGACCATGACCCTCTCTCTCTCTCTCATACCTGTGCATGAGAGAGAGAGAGTGTGTGTGCATATGTATTTGTGTGCATGCATGTATATTTTTATATATTGATATCAAATTCATTAAGACTAGACTGGTGGATGAACCGGTTCAGGGACAATGTCTGGTCAGACAGGACTTGTTCAGCAGTGAAACTCGTCAAATAAATAAAAAATAACAGAAAATGAGGAAAGTAAGGAAAATTATGGAAAAAATATATAAAAGTCAGAAAATCCAAAAAGTTATTGGGAACAAAAATCAAATAACAAACACCATAATATGTGATACTCTCCAATAACCTATTAAGTCACAAACCATGAAGATAACAGTGAGATTGAACTATTGAAGGCAAAACAAAAGGTTTAAGGCCTATGGGATCTGGATTGTGGAGTGTTAAACTTGTAACGTGGACTAGTGGAGTTGTGTAAAATCCAAATCATTTACTCAAAGTATAGAAAAAAACTTTTCTAAAAACTAAAAATACAAAAAAAAAGAAAAACCTTAAACTATGGAACAATTTCCATGGTTCATTATTTTCCATAGAGGCATTTTGTAATTAAAAAACTAACAAAGTAGACAATAAAATTAATTTTTATATCAATTTAAAAAATGAACATGCACAAGGAAACTGCAAAAAAACATCTTTCAATATTCTCCATAGTTCCACTTAACTATTGAAGTGTTAAATAACCAAAAATAAAATAAAGAGTAAATAAAAGCATAAAACCACAAAAATAATATCTATATAAAAAATTGGGGGGAAAAAAGGCACATAAGCTACCAAACAAGCAAAAAACAACAACAATAATCTCATTAAAGCACAAGCAACCATTAAAGTGAATACAAGAAATAACTGATTGCATTGATTTGTTTAAAAAACATATCATTTATTGCAAAAGAGTGAAAATATAATATTTTCTTTTTTCCCAAAAATAAAACAAAGAAATCAAAAAAAGGATTTAACAAACTCAGTTGAGGCCTGAAATAGGGCTGAATGATGACCAAATCCTCTCCGAAAGTTGTCAGCATTTTGCCAATTAAAGGGGGTTTCAGCTAGAGAGAGAGAGAGAGAATCACCAAATTAGATCTACCTCTCTCTCTGAAAAATCTATTTTTAACTCCAAAATCATCCCAAATATAAGAAAAAGACCAAAATGCCACAATACAGTTTATAAAGGATGAGAAAACCCCATAAAGGGACAAATTTTGGCCCTCATTTCAAAAGAAAAAGAGGGCCATTTTCATAAAAATATGCTCCCTCGGGATTAGCTGGATTGGTGCTGGACGGAAGACCGACCAGTCCACCTGTCCAGCACCAGTTCACTGGACCATCCAGTCCAGAGAGTATACAAGACCCTACAGGTTACCGGTTTGAACTGGCCAATTGGGTCCAGTCTTAACATCATTGATAGATATTTAAATAGATGTGTGAGTGTGGGTGCGTGCATGTGAGCGTGCAAGTGTATTCAACTCAAAGATCATAGAAGTGACACTTCAGAAGTTTTTTTGGTTAAACTTTACTCCTGGCCCAGTTTAACCAAGATGGCATGAGAGTTGGGCATATCTCAAAATCAACCCAGGAGGTTACAAGAAGTTTAGAATTGAAATTGACTTTAAACAACAACAATAACAAAAACCACAATACTTGCACTCACATTTTAAAACAGCCGAGTTGGCCGACTTCAACCAAGGAGTGCCAAGTTCCCAAACATACTCCATGTTGCATTACTACAGATGGGAATTAAATGAACTCCCTGAACCCAAGCTAGTAACATCGTTATTACGTAAAAACAAGGTTGCATTTTTCTGTCCTAAGCAATGTAAATTGATTTACTTGCGAGTCTTCTCTGAATTAAAGATTTCATATTTATCCATGCTAACTAGTATTGACTGTTAAAATAATCATGTCATATGATCAATTTTCTATCAGTGACCAATGCAGACTACATTATTCATATATAATCAAATAACAAATCTAGAGCATGGTATACCTTATAAGGGAGTAATATATTGTGCACAGTTTAAAAAAAAAAAGGAATAAAGAAAAACAAAACTATAGCATGTATATGCATTTATACGTCCATACATATAGACATGCATAAAAATATTTAACATAATTATGTTTTTAATTTTAATATTGATAATACTGGCTGCCTGGAATCTCAGATTCCTGCCTAGCATTTGCAAGTCCCATCAAGGCACTTTGACTACACTTGCCTTTCATCTTAAATGCATATGCAAGATATAGCATTGTCTGAAAACATGGACTTCAAATAACCAGTTAGTCTGACCAAGACTTCCTGCTCCCTGTGTCTAATATAAACATAAGTCACTTAAAGTTCATTGACCAAATTCCATCAACTATTAAACAATATGGATGGACTTCAAATGACCACTTAGTTTGACCAAGATTTACTGCTCCCTGTGGTCTATTATAAACATAAGTCACTTAAAGTTAACTGACCAAATTCCATCGACTATTAGACAATATGGTGATGGTGTGAAACTGAGAATCGAGGAGGACGTTCGTAACCATTGACAAAAAGCACTCGGTGATCAGTCAACAATTTATATTACTGACTCACCTAGACCAGTGTTGGAAAAATCAAATCGGAACGGTTAACCAGACATGGGTCTGAAAATGATTCAACCGGCCTAACCGGTAAACCGGCCGGTTCAACTGTTCTAACTAGGGAAGTCCCGGGCGGTCAAAAAAGTGTTAAACAAAATAAAAAATACAAAAAAAAATCTACTAAATTATGAAAAGTATATTTAAAGAATGATTAGACAAAGCACATCCAAATGAAGTTGAAAATTTATTAAAAAAAAATGAATTTTAAAGAATCGATTTGTGCTCAAATGTATTTCTGAAATTTTCTAAAAAAGATGGAAAAATGTAAAAATATACGTTAATGGCCAAAACAATTTCCAAAAAACATTAAAAATGGCCAATACAATTTCCAATTTTTGCTATAATTATGAAAAACATTAAAAATACAATACAAATAAAATCCCTTTTTTTGGGGATTTTATATATATATATATATATATTTAAATAATCTAACCGGGTGGTTACCGGTTAGAACGGGTGATTTTTCCAACAATGACCTAGACATTTACAAAATCCAAAATTTTCAAATAATGTCCTTATGGCTAACATCATGTGATAGAATCATGAAAATTCCTTTTTTTTTTATAGAATTAGACTTAATAGATTTTCTTTCCAGGCAATAGTCGTGGCATTACGTTAATTACAGAACAATTCTCCACAATAATAAATAACTACATTCCTAATTGGAGACAACAAAACAATAACAATAAATAATAAAAGGAACAATTAAATCAAAGATTATGATTAACTTTCTAACCCACACTTATTTTCCACCCATCCATTGCAAATAACTACGGCAGGGCAGGTTCAAGCCAGAGTATGACATGGAAGGTGGAAATCAAATGTGAGGAGCCCCACTAACGAATATATCTCTCAGAGCCACTAACACATGCCACCTATTATATGAACCAAGCCCCACACACAGACACAAAGACATGGACACGCACATGCCCACACACACACACACGCACACGCACACGCATCTAGATACCAGAGTTTTAAACCCCGGACTCAGGTCAGGACACTCTAAGGTCCGAAGCCTGAGTCAGGCAGGTCAACTCAGCTCGGCCCGTCTATTGTAAAAATGCATTAGAGTGGTACATGAGTGTCACACTTAGGCAAGTTTCATGGAATTATTATTTACACATGACTCAATAGGGTCCAAGGGCAAGTTGAATAGTCCAAAGTCAACTAGACGTTTTAAAACAATGCTAGACATGTAAACAAAAAACAGAACTTCACATTATCTACTTAGCCAATGATATCCTCCAAAAATGCTTCATATGGAAGTTCTGAAAGAATGCAAAGGAGAGTAAACAATTGTTTAATTTAAATGAGAACAAAATGCACAGGACTACAAGAATGAAAGGAATACATATTTCTTGTATGAGAAACACAAAAGATAAAAAAGCTAGCAAAGTATCATCGAAACATGATATATCCATCTAATAAGATGGCGTCAGAAATTATTCACACTGATGATTCACCGCATATATTCTTACTTCCAAGGATAATGCAAGCAATGTATGTAATATTTGAACAATCTACACGAACAGAGCCACATTAATTTCTCAATCCAAGCAACAATCAAGAAAGTGGCTTAAAGGCCAACATCACATACCTCTTTGCACGCTTAGGGTCAAGAAGAGCAAGATCGGCAAGCTTGGCAGCTGACATGGCCTTCTTGGTTTCTGCAAGCGAAGGCCCCTCTGAACCCACCAAGGCCTCCGGCTTGATCGAGCTCGTCGTCGACCCATCCATCGATTGGCTATGCTGATGCCTCGGTCTCATTCTCTCTGAGCTCTCGGCCTCCCCTTGAATAGGCCCCCCAGTTAACTCAGCTGCCCCAAACTTCTCCATATCAATATACATTGAAAAGAAATCCTCGTCAGTTTCATCAGACAAAGCAGGGCAATCAGGACCCAATGCTCGATCGAAGACAATATCATCAGGCAGCCTAACTGCAATTTCAGAATGCGCTCGTCGATGCCCACGAGCCCTGGGCGGGAATTCGGACATTCGGTTAATGTCATGACTGAAACCAGTGGAATCGGGCATTTGGGTATCAGATCTTGAAGGAGAAAGCGATGGGGAAATTTGAGAGGCAGGAGAAGGAGCGGGAGCAGGTGAGGACTCACGTTTTACAGTGAAGGCATTGGTTGGTGATGGGAAGGCGGCATAGCGACCTGAGGGGGGAGGAGGAAGCCCACTTGGAGAAGGCGATTTATCCTTCTCCATTGTAATGACTAAGCGTAAACTTTACAGGAAAGTGTTGACTGGGAAAATTCTCCTTCACTGTGTAAAACACTTAAACTTTCCTCGTTTTTTATTTTGGAATCTAAAGCACAATGACCTTAAAGATGGAGAATGATAAGGGCGTTTCCCTGATGAATAACAACGCTTAGGATTTTCCAGCACTTGCACTTTCTTAGCTTGGGGGCTTCTTGTAAGCCCTGAAATATGTGCATTTGTCCACTTCAGAAGGTAAGCCTGTTTCTCTGATGGAAATCGAATTCTTCTCCTTCACACCCACCTTCACACCAAAATCTTAAGATGCATCCCTCCTTACCATTTAATGCCTGAAAAAAACTTACAAAATTTCACTCAATATTAAGAATAAGTCTGATATCCACAAGTTCAGATGCAGAGCTTAAACCAGCATTTCTCCATTTCTTTTCTTTTCTTTTTTTTATGGTAGAGAGAGTTTCTCCATTGGCATATCAAACACCCTAATTTCTTTTCAAACTGCACAAAATCACAAAGTAACAGAACCTTGGTATTATAACCCTTTTACAACAATGATCGCTCCTCCAAACCCAAAAAAAACACAAATAAACTCCATGTCACACTCTTCGCACTACAACTTCATTTCCTTACCTCTTTCACTGAACTTGAGCAGAAACGCTAGAAACTGAACCAAGCCCGACCATCATGAATCACAACCAGCATTGCGACCAGATCCATGGAACCCCGCAATGCATGCAGAAGCAGGCGCTATAACATAAATTAGGGTTACGATTGAAAACTTCGAGGAGAAAAGGAGACTGTAAATTAGGGCAAAAATGGCTCGAAAGCTTTAGGGTTTTCAGCGGACCAGGAAAAAGACTGCAAGAAAAAGAATCTCTCACCTCCATTGACTGCTCTTATATAGTCTGTGAAAGAACCGATTGCTTACGATGCGTGTTCAAACTTATTATTCAAATAGACTAAATTACCCTCATAGTTTTATGAATATGACGATATTGGATAAATATGGACCTGGTTTCTATGTGGCCAAGCCCGCATACGTAGAAGTACGGGGGTATTAATAACTTTATTTTTTAGATTTTTTATTTAATTTTTAAGGTCATGTAATCTCTAATATGGAGATCATGAATATGAAAAAATAATTAAATTTTAAAAATTATAAATAATAATTTCAGAAATAAATAGTAAGAACACGTTTAGACCGTTAGTTCCTATTGGTTTTAGATAGAACATTTTTATATATATATATATATATATATATATGGGAAAGTTTATTCAAAGCCAAGGTTCTAAACGATCAATTTGAGTCTACCTCAAAAATTTCAGTATAATATTGAGAGAGAGAAAATTTTATACAGAGCCGAGGTTCTAAACAAACAAATTTGAGCCTACCTCAAAATTTTCATTAGAAGATGTTGTTTTGATGCTCAAATATTTTCAAATTGATCATCTGGACATCAAGATGTATAGACATAAGAAAAAATTAGATTTCAAGTTTTGAAAATAGTACATTTTGTAACACATTTTTTTACCAT
>NW_006500355.1:3334517-3361211 GCF_000471905.2 Amborella trichopoda | reverse complement strand
TTTACCAAAATACCCCCAAAACTTTTTGGGGGAATTTTGGTCAGTGTATTTTATGTAAAATATTTTTTTACACTTTTCTAATATTCACCTCTTTTTTATGTGCTCACGCCTAAAATTTTAAATGATTTAGATTTGTAATAAATAAATAAAATTCAAATACTACCAGACATCCGTGATCGTCAGATCGGCCCTGACACCTATTTTTGATGTACGCACGCCTAAAAAATTTCAAGTAATTTTGATTTGTAAAAAAAATAAATTCAAACACTACCAGATATCTATAATCGTCAAATCGGCCTAGATTCAATCTGGGCCATTGAGCTCATTTTTTCTTGTGAGCTAGTGGACGCACCCAAGCTCTTTCCTATATATATATATGTGTGTGTGTGTGTGTGTTTTATTTTGTGTGTGTATGTGTGTGTGTGTTTTATTTTATTTTGTATAAATCAATTGGGATTTGAGCCCTTCCCATTTTCAATAATAGTGAAAAGGATGGAAGTACAAAGCTTATGTTGCAATCTTTTCATATTTAATTCCAACGATATTAGAAGAAGGGTGCGATTTGTATAGATCCTAGGCTCTAAACAATAAAATTAGAGCCTACCATCAAATAGTATCGAGAAATGTGGTTTCAATAGTGTAAATCTTTGTGATAGCCGTCAAATATATTTTCATTTTTATTTATAGAGTTTAAAGCTTAAAAAATAGTGTCAATCGGCAAATCTATGAAAACTTTAAAAAAAATTGACAGCCAAAAATGCATTACAAAATACACTATTTCCAAAACTTGAAATCCATTTTTTTTCATGTCCATGCATCTTAATGTCGAGATGATCAATTTGAGGATATTTAGGCATCAAATCAACATCTTCTAGTGAAAATTCTGAGGTATGCTCTAATTTGATTGTTTAGAGCCTCAACTCTATATAAACTCTTCTCTAAGAGGAAATGAGAGAATATGAAAAATCTGAAGGTCAGGCTCGCCTTGTGGTTTCAGTGTGGGTTGCAGCTTTTTTTGGCACCATGTTGCCAATGCGATATATGTGTGAGATTGTCCATGAACAGCCCGCCAGATAGTGAGAGCAATTGGATGCAGAGATGCAAAGATTCTAAGGAGATTTATAACGACCTAAAATGGAGTTTGCCACGATCCGTGAGACACTTTCGATAAGTAGGGGGAAGTATTGTATCTCTATAGCCAGTCGGATACTTATCTCGAGAGCTGGAAATTTGGCATCATTATTGGTTGTACGGTCCAAAGGAGCAGCAAGGAACCCCCTATGTCATTTTTATGATAGCCAGTCATACCTCCACTGTCGGTTACTCCAAGATTGTCAAGGGACGAGTCATCAATATTTAATTTGTAATGACCCATTGGAAGAGGAGACCCCAAAATTAGAATGGAGGCTTTGGGCTTCATTAGTTGCTATTGGATTTTTAGATTATCAACTATGTGTCTCTCTAATGTGTGAAAGGTCCATTCGTTTACATTTGTTGGACTTGCAACAAAAGAGGAGATGCCATACAACAACTGTTCTCTTATGGTTTATTTGAGGATGTGTCAATTTCTTTTAGTCCAATTAAACTATATTGTAGTAGAACACATAAAGATCCACACATTTCTTAGGCCCACCGATATGTACCAAAACTTGACGTATTTGGCAAACATTTCCGTTGTGGACTGATCCAATATCATAGTTTTTCCAAGTCTCCAAAGGATAAACTTCTAGAGAACTTGTGAAAATGAACATTGCATGATAGTGTGGTTAGAAGTTTGTTCCTCTTAGAGACATATGGGGCAGGTAGACTCCATGACCTCACAATTGGAGTAAACTAATGGTAGGCAATCTGAAATGAAGGGAAAGTCATGTGAACCATTTTGCACTAGGATGAATTAGTATAGACCAGAGAGTTTTAAAGATAGGTTATACGGGGGCTGATTTGCATATTTGATTCCATGCACTCTTGATTGAGAAATTACAATCGGTAAAGTGAATCCATATCAATTGATCTATAGTGGGACAAATACAGAGAACGTAAGATTGTACCTCACCCCATGCGCAAATAAGAGAATCATAAGTAGGTCAATGGAGAGGGTGAGTCCATAAAGTAATCAAACACTTTATGTTTGACTAGGGCATCAAGTTATTGTAGACGTTATTGCCATATTTATCCCACATCGATTATCATAAATCTACGAGTCAATGCAAAAAGCAATAATTTTTCCCTCACCAACGATCCATTTCACATTATTGTGTAACCCATTAATTCCTATAGATATTATTCTTTAAGATTCATAACCACTTTTAGCTTGAGAAAACCAGATGGACGATATTTAAAGAATCGAGCTAGAAGGGAAAATGGTTTCGAAATTGATGAGAGAGAGAGAACGAAAAGAGCCAAAAAATTGATGACGCGTAGATAACCGATTTTTATAGTTATAGCCGACCTGCATAAGATAAGGAAAGTGCTTGGCAAGAGCCGATCTTTCATATAGTCTTCCAAG
The DNA here is from genome assembly GCF_000471905.2 of Amborella trichopoda. Next base: position 3,358,705 of record NW_006500355.1, on the reverse strand, counting down.
TTAAACAATGACAATATGAATTGTTTACGATGAAAATCTGACAGATATTCCGATAAAGATCTCTCAAATTTTAACACCTTAAACTAATTAAAAAGATGTAAATAAAGTGGTAGAGAAAGTGGGACAGATCGAATTCAAATCTGAGGGCAGATTTGCCCGAAAACGAGCAGATCTACTCTCAGACCTGTGGTAGAGCCAGCATGATCCAGAGCATTAAAATACGATTTTCAAGATAAGTTAACAGATAAGAAATAAAAAAAATAAGCAAAACAATATGAAGAAGAAGAAAGAGAGAGGATGAAATAATACCAAACTGAGTCGGATGGCCCGGGATGCCTAGGCCTTCGAGGGCTCGCCCGTATCAGAACCGGTCCTCTTTGCCTCTCTGATTCGGATGTTGAGCAGCTGATCTATAGTGTAAAGGGTTATATCTAAGGTTGTTGTGCCCTAATTCTAGTTTTGATCTAGGGTTTTCGTGCCCTAGGTCTAGGTTTTCTCAATCTTGGGGGTTAGGAGTTCAGGACGCTATGGTTTATATCTTCTATAGGGTTTTCAATCTAAAGTTTTTTTTTAAGTTGTTGGTCTTTCTAGGGGTCTGGAGGAGAATTTCTTTAGTTTTCCAAGGGTTTTCTAATCTCCAGAGGTTGAATATGAATTCTGAAATTTTTATAATTTTTTTGGATCTTTCCTAAATTTTTAGGAATTTTCTAAGGGTTTTTCTATTTTTGGGTAATTTTTTTAATTTCAATAATTTCTAAGGTTTTTATGGTTTATTTTTCTCTCTCATTCTGGGTTAGGGAGAGTAGATATTTATATTATTCAATTCGTGATTTTTCCTAAATGTTTTGGATTTTTTTCATAATTATTTGGATTTATCTTGAAGTTTTGGCATTATCTAATTAAAGAAAACGCGTTTACTGCATCATCAGATTGACTGTATCATCAGCCCGCATTTGGGCATATCGGGCCCGTTACAGCCCGGCTCGCGGCCCGACATTTGGGTATCACAAGGATTAAATTGTTATTTGTTATATCTTTTTATATGTAGGTCTGATTCAGGCGATTATTATATAGTTTGAAAACTCTTCGGCTCTATTTCAAATACTTCAAATTGGGATAGGATTTTTGGTAGTTTTGGGGTAATTAAATTGGGTCTACTAGGATAATGTGGCCTTAAGGGTATAGAAAATCATAGAATTTGCCAGATTTAAAATGAGGTGTCTACATTAATATATTGATAGCTCATGAAACAAAGGAAGACCAAGGTACCTGACATAAAGATCTGTAGTCCCGATAGTCGACACGTGGATAATACAAAATTCTATCATCTTTTCCTCTTGACGATAGTTGACACGTGGATATCGGAAATTTCTGATATTAGACCGATTAGTCTTCTTACAAGCCTTTATAAAATCATTGCTAAAGTGCTGGCTGAAAGACTAAAATTGGTCCTCTCTCTCCTCATTTCTAATACGCAATCAGCTTTTATTGAAGAGCGTCAAATTACTGATAGTGTACTAATAGCGCAATAATGCATTCATTCTCGAGTGATTAGCAAAAAGCCCGATGTGATGCTCAAGTTAGACATGGAGAAGGCTTATGACAGAGTGGAATGTGGGGCTCTTTTGGAAATTATGAAGATGATGAGCTTTAGAAATAGATGGAGAAGCTGGATTTTTTGTTGTTTGTCATCAGCTCACTTTTCGATGCTATTTAAAAGGAGCTCTATTGGTTTCTTCACTGCCTCAAGAAGACTTCGCTAAAGGGATCCTTTGTCTCCTTTTTTATTTACCATTTATACTGAATGTTTCAGCTTGATGTTGAGTAAGGTAAAATGAGTTGGTTATTTTTTGGGTTTTAAAATTACAGATTCTAGCATTACCATTTATCATCTGCATTATGCAGATGATACTCTCGTATTTTGTGATGCCGACATCTCTTAAGTGGAGAGCATTTGCGAGATTTTTTTAGTGTTGTGAGGTGACTTTGGTCCTAAAAGATAACTTTCACAAGTCTTCAATGATTGACATAACTATCAGCACTCTTGTGTTGATGTTATGAAGAATGCAATGGGCTGTAAAGTGGGATCCTTCCATGTTATATACCTCGAAATGCCCATCTCGGATGTTAGGCTCTCTCTTACAGTGTGGGATAAGCCGATTGAAAGAGTCCAGACCAAGCTTAGCTTGTGGAAACCAAAATATTTGTCTCTAGGAGGAAGCGTAACACTGGTGCGCTCATGTTTGGCCAATCTGCCGGTATATTAGATATCGCTGATTACCATACCTGCTTCAGTTGCAAAAAAAATAGATAAAACGATTAGGGACTTTCTGTGGGATTCTAATGGTGAGATGCTTAAATTTCATCTGTTAAGATAGGACAGAGTGCGCACTCTTAAGAGAGAATGAGGTATGGGCATTCGGAAGATTCAAACTTTTAACCAAGCTTTGTTATGCAAGTGGTGGGGTGGTGGCATAACACTCATTTGAAGTATCATCTCTGGTACCAAGTCTTACATGCCAACTATGGTATGGATAGACTATATCAGTGGCTTGGGGGTGGAAGGGGTAAGAATATCTCTTCTCTTTAGAGAACTATTTTAAATTGCAGACCAATGATATCTGGTTATTTTAGATAGAATGTTGGATGTGGTATACAAGCCTCTTTTTTGCATCATAAGTGGCTGGGGGACAATCATCTGAAGGCCGTCTTTCCAGACCTTTTTAGGCTTGTGACTAAGCCCAACTTGAAGGTTTGTGAGGCAGCAAAAACCAGGGACCAGTGCATTTCATGGGATATTTCTTTAGCATACAGCCGATTGAATAATGTATTGTTAGCACAATGGTGCCAACTCATGGAGTCGTTGGACAAAGTGTATTTATCTCAAAATGCCGATGATGAGTTGATTTGGGAGATTAAGAGTGATAGTGTTTTCTTTGTGAAATCTTGCTACAAATTTTTTTTTCATGATCGATGGAGGTGGTCATGCATCTACATCACCCAAATATGGAAATAAGCGATCCCACACAAAGTTCAAATTTTTATTTGGCTGGCAGCTTAGGATAAAATTCCAACCATTGATAATTTTATCAAAAGGGGGAAAATTCTTCCTAATGTCTGTTTGTTATGCAATGAGGATGGGGAGACTGGGGCGCATCTCTTAATTCATTGTCATTTTAAATCAAGAATTTGGTACTGACTTTTTTATATGGTTGGGATACAAATAGTTCTTCCTCAGTTAGTTGGGGGGATTGTGTCGTCTATGACAATGCCCTTTCTACCTAAGACAGGACGTGTACTATGGAAGATTGTAGTTGGTGTGATTCACTAGGAGGTATGGAAGGAACGAAATAGAAGAGTTTTTGAAGGGATGGCTTGTCCTTTGATAAGCTAGTCCATACCATAAAATGTTTCATATGGTCGTGGTTGTCAGTGAATAAAGATGGGGTATTTCCAAAATGGATGTGATGGCTAATATGCGAAATTTGTTATATCTTGGTTCTAATTGCTTTAGACCGAGATGTATATGGGTGGCACCATGTTTAAGAAGCGTAAAGCTTAACTTTTATAATGGTAGCTCCTTTAAAAACCCAGGATCAGCAGGGATTGGAGGCATGATGCGAGATTGCTCTGGTAATGTTATTTTCTTTTATGTTGGTCCGCTAGGTTATGCTACAACAAATTTTGCAGAACTAAGTGCACTGCTTTGTAGTTTGAAGATATTCTTAAGGAGGAATTTGGGGTGTAATTGCAAGATTGAAGGTGATTCATTGAATGTCATTAAATGGTGCAAAAAATAACTGAAAATCCCTTGGGAGCTCCGATCTTTGTGGTTGCAGGTGATAGACATGGTAGCTGGTGCCTTGGTTTCGATTTCCTTTTCTGATATTTTTAGGGAAGCCAATAGTGTTGCTAACCTATTGGCTAAAGGAGGCTCCTCTATCCCATCTCTTTTGATATCTGATGATGTAGTTTCCTTTTTGTAGTTATCAATAAAGGTAAAAAAAAAAAAGAATCCCATCCTTCATCAAGGTTTCCCTTGACTTTTGCCTCCATAGAGTTTCTTCCAACATTAATAAACATTGTAATTGTTTTAAATATGCCGGCTTATTCTAAAGCTAGTGATGAGTCAATGGGGTATTTCTAGATCATATCATGCAAGACAACATCTATCCTTAATATGTCTTATTTTCATGATAACATGCCTGAAAGAGTTTTTGTTTCATTTGGTTATATCCCTTCGTAATCTTTTTAGTTTAGATGAAAATCGGAACAAAGGGCTACCACCAATCTTGAAAGGACTTTGTGATAAAGCAAAGTGTATATATTTTTAAAAAATTATTTATTCCTACATCTACAAGATCACATCTAAATACACTCAAACCACTCTTGAAATAAATAAAATAGCAAAAATCAAACCACTCTTTATTTAAATAAAACAAAATAAAATAAAATTGGTTCTCAATTGCTACCTCTACTAATACAATTCCTTGTTCAACAAACAAAACTATACTTTATTGATTTATGAGAAGAGAATAACAAAACGTAAATATATATTTAAAAGAGTAAAATTACCAGAGATTACCTCAACCGAACTTAGTACACCCCACACCAAGCCTCATCTTTTTTATGGTGCTTAGGACGTCGTCTTATGGTGCTGGAGATCTATGATCGGTATGTTGATTTTCCTATAGCAAAAATATCTTGATCAAACCTCTTAACTTGATTTGATTTTAGAGATATGAGAGATTGATATCAAGAGATAAGGAGAGATCTACTACTAATGGGTTCCACCCCTTTGCTACCCATAAAAAAATAAATTACTTAAGCGGTGTGCAACCTAAAATAACTTGGAGGGAGAGGTAAAAACTGGGGTGTGCCACCCAAAACAACTTAGAGATAGATAAAAAATTGGAGAGAGATAATTCAAAACAACTTAGAGAGAGAGTAAAACTTGGAGAGATAAAAAAAGTTGGAGAGAGAGATAACCCAAAACAACTTGGAGAGAGATAAAAATCGAGACGTGACTTTAATTGGGGGTAAAGAGATAATTCTTAAAGAGAGAGACAATTCGTATGGTCAAATCTCAACCGTTGATTTTGGGAGACTAGTGGGATCTAGGGAGATTTATGGGGTGAGAGATTTGAGCCACCATCTCCTTGATTCATCATCAAGATTCAAGAGCTAGAATGTTATCCTCCATCTTCTAAATCTATTCCCATCAAATAACAAAAGTTTATATTTTAATATATCAAATCCTTAATTATTGGATGAACCAATCAAATATATTCCCATCAAATAAGAAAATTTATATTTTAATATATCCAATCTGTAATTATTGGATGAACCAATATTGATACAAATATTTAGTAAATATTTAAAATAATCAACCTTATCACATGAGGTATAATAAATATCTCAAAATATTTAATTTTATCACATAAGTTTGGCTATATCTAAAAGATAAGTCATAAACATTATTCCCAAGAATAATACGTTAATGGGTGGGACAGGCCACCCTTTTGGTGGCCACGTGTAAGCCCCACCTAATCCACACGTTTTTAAATTAATTTTGGGCCCCATATTTTATGGAGGTCATATATATTTTTAGAAAATATTTTATTTCATATTTAGAATTTTTAAATCTTATATTTTATTTAAAACATTGAAAAATTAATTTATCTTAATTTATAAATCCAAATGATAAAATATATATATATGAATATCCATAAAATTCAAATAAACATTATAAAAATTACATAACATGAAATCAATTACAATTAATTATTTTTGATGGGAATCAGATCCGTTATATCTATGAAAATATCAATACATGGGAGCACTCCACCTTCAACCGTGAATCATGATCCGTTTAACTTTATCAAACTGACCCATTAGTTCCTATAACCTATTGTCCACTGCAAGGGCTCATGATTGGACCTCCAAAACCAGCTAATAGATCAGGGAACACAATCATTGATTTTAATTTTTCCCTTAGAGGCAAAAGTCATATCAGCTAATAGACAAGGGGATATAATCATTGGATTTCAAGTTCTCCCCTAGAGAAAAAAATCATGGTCCTCCAGACCATGATGCAATTATGACTCTATTGTGCATAGGGGTAATCTCTCGCACATATACACGCTTCACTTTTATTGGAGAATCTCAAAACGACTATCTATGTACACACTGTGTGATGATATAATGATGATATTGTAAACGTGTCTCTAAAGGCTATTCATCACACGCAAGGACCACACGGTCCCTCGGCTCTCATCCGTACATACGCCGACCTCATCAAGGGTTAACCCACTAAACCCTTATCGGTTAGATCCTTATGCTCAGGTATTTTGGGTTTCTCCAAACCTCAGCTGACCTAGCTCATCGAGCCTAGTCCAAGTATTAGCAAATAATATTTGTCTAGTATAGTCCATAAAAGGATCACACTCCCATTGAGTTTATGTTTCATTTATTGAATATATTTTTTACAATATCTCATGAGACTTTTAAAGGCCACATAAACCCAACATTACATTGCCAAAATAGCTTAATGAAATATAAGGAATCGTTGTTTCGTGCGGCACTGTGAAATATTTAAATGGTTTATGGCTAGTTTGAGGGAGAGCAAAGGCGGTAATCAACAACGGGGAGTAATTTGAGGTTGCTTTGGGAAAAAGTTCGACTTTTGCTTTCGGCATGTTCATAAGCCAATATACATTTGCAAGTGCTCTATCTTGGCGCTCACAAATACATCGAGTACCGAAGCTACTATTAGACCATGAGAACCACCCTTTAGAACAACCCAAGTTAACCAAAAAAAAACAGTCAATTAGGGCCTTTGCAAAACTTCTTGCATCGACACTAATCTCATTCGTACCGCCATGCTTCTTATAAGTGTCTAAAATAGAGTTAAAGTCCTCCAAGGCCAACAAGGGATGTGAGGACCTGAGCTTGAGATCTTTAAGATGATTCTAAAGGCCCTCCTACACAATGCTTCATTCCGGCCGCACCTATTATAAGAAAAGAAGCCCCCTAGGACAAAGAATTTCAGCCATTATTGCTTGGTCATGAACCTCAATAACATTAATAGAGTACACCTTGGAATTCAAAACCATGATAATTATACCATTTATAATTTAATATTCTTATTTGAGAATTATATGTTAAATAAAAATACATAATATACATAGAATATGTTTATTTTTTACTTTCATGTATTTTTAAAGGTACGGTTTGTATAAAGCCGAGGCTCCAAACAATCAAAGTAAAGCGCACCTTCAAATAGTGTTGAGAGATGTGGTTTCAATACTCGAAATCTTTGTGATAGCCTTAAAATATATTTTCATATTTAAGTATAAAATTTAAAGCTTAAAAAATAGTGTAGATCGAGCATATATATGAGTACTTGAAATCTTGAAAATTGATGGTAAAAAATGTGTTACAAAATGCACTATTTTTAAAGCTTGAAATCTATTTTTTTCTCGGGTCCATGCATCTTAATGTCGAGATGATCAAATTGAGGATATTTGGACAACAAAACAACCTCTTCTAGTGAATTTTTGAGGTGGGTTCTAATTTCATTGTTTAGAGCCTTGGTTGTATATAAATTTTTTTCTAGTTTTAATAACATGTATTCTAATCATAATAGTTTTCTCTCGAAAATCTCTTTGGGCCTGTTTGGGTACATGGATTTTAGGCATGGATTCCTAAGATATTGAATATTGTCAAAATCTACCGTTAGGATTGTTTAATGACTAGGATATTTAAAATCACAAAAATCAAAATCATAAAAACAATACCTAACCTTTTCATGATTTCATTTCCACACCGAAAGCTGTCTTTTTGCATTTCCATGGCCATGGATTCCACTCATTGGCTCCCTCGACCCAAAACATAGGGAGCGTTTGATAGGTATGAAAATTTTAGAGGGAGAATGTACCTAAATTTTTTAAAGAGAAACTATATCAAATTTTTTAGAGAGATAAAGTATCTAAAATTTTAGAGAGAATAACTATCTCAAATTTTTTAGGAAGAGAAACAATATCATATTTTAATTTTTAGAGAGATAAACTATATCAAATTTTAGAGAGTACCTAAAAACTTTTAGAAATATAAACTATCTCAAATTTTTTTAAAGAGAGAAACCATATCAAATCTTAAGTTTTAGAGAGAGAAAGTATTCTTAAAATTGTAAAGATAGAAAGTACTATTAAAATTTTAGAGATAAACTATTATAAATTTTAGAAAGAGAAACGGTCAACAAAAAATTTAGAGAGAGAAATATCTCATTTTTTAGAGAGATAAACTATCTTGAATTTTGAGTTTTAGAGAGAAACTATCTCGAATTTTGAATTTTAGAAAGAGAAAATATATTAAAATTCTAAATATAGAAATTATAGCAAATTTTAGAGTGATAAACTACATAATTTTTTTAGAGCGAGAAACTATCTCAATTTTTTGGAGAGAGAAACTGTCGTAAAATTTTAATAGAGAGAAAAAGTGTATTAAAATTTTCGAGAGATAAACTATATCAAATTTAAATAGAGAAAGTACATGAAATTTTTAGAGAGATAAACTATCTCAAATTTTTTTAGAGATAGAAAAGAGCTCAAAATTTAAGTATTAAATAAATAAAGTATCTCAAATTTTAAACTTTAAAGAGAGAAAGTATGTCAAAGTTTAGAGAGACACTATATCAAATTTTAAAGATAAACAATTTCAAAATTTTAGAGAGAGAAACTATCTTAAACTTGAAGTTTTAGAGAGATAGAACATCTTAAAATTTAAGAGAGTAACCATATCAAATTTTAGAAAGCGAAAGTACATAATTTTTTTTAGAAACACAAACTATTGCAAATTTTTTAAGGAGAAATTATCTCAAATTTTAGTTTTTAAAAAGAGAAAGTATTTTAAAATTTGTGAGAAAAACTATATCATATTTAGAGAGAGAAACTACTTAAAAATGTTAAGAGAGAGAACCTATGTCAAAATTATTGAAGAGGAGAACTATCTTAAGTTTTAAGTTTTAGAGAGAGAATATTAAAATTTTAGAAAGAGAAACTAATATTGAAATTTAGAGAGAGTAAAGCACCTAAAATTTTTATAGAGAGAGAAATTATCTCAAAATTTTTAAATAAACAATTTCAAATTTTAAATTTTGGATAGAAAGTATATTATTTTTAGAGAGACAAACCATATCAAATTTTAGAAAGAGAAACTGCCTCAAAATTTTTATAGATACACTATCTCAAAATTTTGAGTCTTAGAGAGAGAAAGTATATAAAAATGTTAGAGAGAGAAATTGTATCAAGTTTTGTTAAACACATAAGTGATTGCAAAGAATCTAGAAATTTTGAATAGTTTATCCCAACAAAAGATTTGAGGAATCCATGAAAAAAATAATTAATATAAAAAATTCATAAATTTACCTGGATTTCAAATATCTAAGATTCTTAATTTCCTCTTAGCCCTTAACGGATTTACAAGTTGGATTTTTCACGTGAAAATATTAGTACGAGGGCACTATTTTGAAAACCGTATCGGTAGAGTGAATAGTTCATCCCATAAATCTTACTGTTCATTTAGACGCCAGTCTGGATCAGTCTAAATTGGATATCTAAAAGATGTTCAAAAATAAAATTTATATATATCTAGACTGCATTTTTAAGGTTGGACATATATGGCAATAATAGATGGGGCTTGTTTTTTGGGGTAAGTAATAATAAATGGGGCCTTATCTCTAGAGCACGTGACCTTCAAAAGAGAGGTTTGGGGCATGATATGGGGGTATCTTTCAATTTTTTGAAAACCATATCCTATCTTTTTTTTTTTTTTTACGATAGATATCTTATGAAGGGATACAGAAAATCTATGTACTAAATTATCAAATTAGCAACGTTTACAGTTTAAAAAAAGAAAAAAAAGGAAGCAAATTAATAACGGATCTGCCCCTATTTGTTGGCGAAAATTTCGGTTTTATCCTAGCTCATAGATGAAAAACATAAAAGACTTTAAATGCATCTTTTGCCGAGTCTAGCGTTAGCGGGAAATCGCTCGAAGGCATCTCTCTCTCTCTAAAATCTCCCTCTAAAAAACCTGCAATTCATCTCCTACCGAACAGGACGAGGCCTTCTGGTTTTCACGGTCTGTCTATATAAAGTGAAAGCCTTTTCATCTCAATTCCAGCAAGATACTGCTGAGCTAGTTGGTGATTTGGATTTCTAGGGTTTTTTGTTTCTCTCTATATAATGGAGAGTGGAGAGGCTATCAGTAATGTGAGATCAGCTGCAGAGGCAGTCGATGCACCTGATGATTCGATTGCTTCCCTGCATTCAATTGAGAGCCTGTGTATGCGATGTGGAGAAAATGTCAGTAAATTTTTCTATATTTTCTATCAAATTGTTTTGCCCTCTTCAACTCATGGCATGCTTGATGCGATTATTCAATATACAAGATCAAATGATATTCATCTTATTGTTTGCTTTCTGTATTTTTATGGCATATTTTATGTGCTATTTCAATGTCATGGCATATCTATTAGAGTGATCAGTAGCTTAATTAATTCGAATTCATCTAAACGAGATAATAATTTGTGGGTGTAGTCCGTGACATGGGTTCTTTTCATTTCTGGGTTTCTTATTCGAATTAAATTAACCATTAAACTAACCAATACATAGTAAAAAAATAAAATAAAAAATAAACTAACCACTTATTTTCACTATTTATGTATTATTTTCAGTCATTGTTTTGATTTCTTTTATTATTGAGTTTGAGTAGTGGTTTCATTTATTTCGCCATTAAACTAACCAATACATAGTGAAAAAATAAAATAAAAAATAAACTAACCACTTATTTTCACTATTTATGTATTATTTTCAGTCAATGTTTTGATTTCTTTTATTATTGAGTTTGAGTAGTGGTTTCATTTATTTCGTTTACTACTTGGTTGAATTAAACTAAACTATACAGTAGAAAAGTATAGTACCTCTGTTATTGCATACATCTTAATTAGACTTTTCCCTATTCATTATTGAGATTTCCCTGTTCATTAATTCGTGCGTGGACATTTAACGCTCAAAAATAGAAAAAAAGAAAAGAAAAAGTATATGGCCGTTTTAGGCTAAGTTGCATGTATGGGCATGTATGGCATGTTATGGTTGTGAGGCTGGTAGTGAACCCAACAGAGATACCTGATCCCCTCTTTCATTTATAACTGCACCATTTTTTTTTTTTTCATTGACATGTTAACGGGATAGGAATGGAATCCTTGACGTCACATTGTGGCTCCGCCACCATGACCACCCAGGCCAAGGGCCATTCCTTTTATTTATATGCTTCCTTTCATGATATTTCTTTTTTTCAAATTTCTATTGAATTTACCTGATGTGATTACTTATGCTTAACAGGGGATAACCAGGCTCCTCTTAACTCGAATTCCCCATTTTCGGGAGGTATGATGACAAAGCTACTTTATAGATATATTGTATCTCTCTCTCTCTCTCCCTTCTCTTCTCCTCTCCTCTCTCTCTCTATCTATATATATACATACATATATATACACATATATGTACATGCATACATATACATACATATGTATGTATGTATGTATATATATTCCCTTAATTTTTTAGAGCAGCAAGAATCCTCATTGCTAAGTTATTTGGTCAGTTATGTAATTCAAGTAAATAATGTTTAAGAGTGATCGATAAATAATTACAAATGGAGGAATCATTAGATTGGTTAATGAACTCCTTTTATATAGAAAATGTTAAAGACCCAAAACTTCTACTAGATTAAGAAATCATTGCTCCATTGTGATGTCTTAAACTGATAATGATACTCCCTTTTAGGAATTTTCTGTTCACTGATGTGAGTGTATTTTGTAACACCATGTCACTACATCTCTTTTAATGATTTCCAGCATGTTCTCCATACTTCTATCTTGACATGCAGTTATTTATTTCCTTCCATAATCTATTCGTAATAAAACTTTTTTGTACAGTCTTCATGTTATTAGTAGAATGGTGGTTCCCAAAGTTAAAAGACTTTAGTCTCATTTCAGTCCATTCCAGATCTGTACGGGACAATAGAAAGTAAGAAGCATGATTCATTAAGTACGAAACAAGCTAAAAGATACTTCCATTATATAAAAAAGCATGCGGTGTGCTACAGATGCTCCCACTGACTTTTTTGTTCTTTTCTTTTTTTGGGTTTAATGAGAATTCATGATGGAGATATGGTCCATTGGTTCAGCCTGTTAGCTGCATAGAAGTTCGCCAAAATTAAGCCCCTAGTTAGAGGTTCTCTGTCCGTAGTAACGAGTCTATATCTATCATCAACTGGTAATAATCCACGAGCCTATGGGAATCCTTTCTGCCAAATTCTTTCCAGTTCTTTTTAGTTTCTTAACTTTTATTATGTAGCCTTTCCTTCTTTATGTTTGTTCTTTTCAAGGCCTATTGGTTTTTGGGGTGAGTAAAGCTGGGATTTGAGCACCAAATGCTATTGCTGTGATTCTATGCATTAGCCACAGTGCCAAAGCAACCTGGCCCCCAATTCATCCTTTACTTAAGGACTTGATTCCATGATGTGTACAGTTTGCTTGTGGTATGGTTGATGTAGATGTCTCTTGTTGTTGACTGTATCTTACTGCCGACTTTGTGTATGTACGTAAATTGTTTGTTTTCGAAGAGGCCATTATTGCATATTGATCCTTTATAGCTTATCTGCTAGTTTTAGCGATGTATTTTGTCACCAGGGTTAAAAAGTCTGTCAGTCCCATGTTCCCCATACTCTCTAATACAAGAGAAAAACTATGCAAGTGAAAGCATGCTTTCATTTTGAGGTTGTTTGTCTCCATTGAAGTTGTTAGGAAGCTCTTACTGGATTATGCCGCTACTTGTAAAATTCTCATGCTCAACTTGGATAAAGTTATAGGTTTGTCTTAATATAATGGATGTATAGGTCAGAAATGTTTGCTTGACCTAGTGTTACGTTATATTCACCTGGTTTCCCTGTATGCATTGTTTTGTCAATATTCCATGTCAATTGACTGCCATGCAAAAATTTCCCATTTTTATGTGTTTTTAATTTCGTTCGCCTTCTGTAAATTGTTAACTAGTATGTGGAGAGTCGAAATACACTATGCAACCAATACATGATTCCATGGTACTTTGTTGTCTTTATTCAATATGATACTTGCATCGTCGATTTTTTTCAGTGGGCATTGAGATGCCTCATATAATAAGGGGAAAGAGCACTCAAGCCTTCTTATCTTCTTTGACACATGCTCAATATCATTCTTTTTATTATTTCTAAAATAGTACAGTCCTTATTATCGCTCAATGTGCTAGTCATGGTTGTTCATTGCTAAACAGCATAGTTTTCCATTTCTCTGCAGGTTGTGTTAATGGCCTTTGAATGCCCACATTGTAATGAAAGGTAGTTTGTTTGAAGCCTTTTTGGTTAGTTTTCTGTATGCTTTGACATTCATGCTCCATGTGTATGATTGAAAGCGGGAGTTGAAGGCATCTCTCAAGAGGGCAAGCAGCATTGCTTTGCTCAAGACTGGCTCTTCTGACAAAAATCAAAATATTGCTTTTTTTGAGCTCTAGCTTGTGTTTTTGAGCTTCATAGAGTGATATTTTTCAACATCTTAGAACATTCATATGAAAAATCAGCTAACAATCATATAATTCACCCAGTGTTTCAAAAAGTGCTAGGCGACACCTAGGCGGTCGGGGGGTCCAGGCCGCCCAGTGCCTAGGAGGGCTCCTAGAACCTGGGCGGGCCAGTAGATTTTTTTTTTTTGGGTTTTCTTCCTCTAAAATAGCCTCTAATGGGTTTTAGGTTTCAAATGAACCTAAAATCCACAATTTTGCCCTTTAGTATTAGAAAAATGACCCAAAAATACCCTCAAGGAGCTGCATATCCGCCCTTGGGTGGGTGCAAGCCTTGGGCGGTCGCCTAGGCGGGTTCAGGTGGGCGCCTAGGGATATCCGCCTTGGCGGCTGCCCAGGCGCTGGGCGGTCCGCTTTTTGAAACAGTGAATTTACCCATGTCTAGCATTATTTATTGCATGTAGCAATGGTTATTTGAAGCTGGTTGATGGCCTTTCTTATCTTAGCTTATACTTGTAAATCAGGAACAATGAAGTGCAGTTTGCTGGTGAGCTCCAACCTCGCGGATGTTGCTATCATTTGAGAGTAATGGGTGGTGATCGCAAGGTTGTTCATTGAAAATTGATATTTGACTTTGAAAATCTGTTAAATATGATTGTCAAACTTACAGTTAGTTGCAATTGATTATTCTTGTATCCATGTGTCTTCATATGACGTTCAAGGAAAGAGATATATAACACTATCTATATATCAATAGTGAGTCATAATGATCTTTTATGTACCAAAGATGCACATACATAGTGTTTATTCATTGTATTGCTATAATCTTATTCCTTTGTGAATTAGCACCCACCTGGAATCTCAGGTGCCCACTAGGTGATTCTAGCCTAGGTGGACCCTGAAGTGCCTGTAGCTGCCTGGCGCTTTTGAAGTTTGTGCAGCCTGGCACATTTGAAGTTTGCAACCGTGCACTTCACACATCTCATTTCTTGCTTGTTTGTTATACTGGTATATTTGTATGCATGGGTAAAACCCGAAATCATTTTTATGGATGGAAATCCTCTAGTGACTTAAATTGTAACTTCCCAACAAGTTTTTAGATTACGATTTCCCTTCTATTTATGCTTGAAATAGTGGTATTAGCTATCATGGTGAATTGATATGGTTATTTGATACAGATGCTTGACCGTCAAGTGGTGAAATCTGATTCAGCATCCATTAAGGTATACCAACGGGCATTTTTTAATCTTAAAATTTGTCATGGAAATACTAAAGACAAGTTTCATGAAGTTATTTGTGGATGAGCAGGTCCGCCATAAATCTTGATTGGTAAATAAAAGCATATGCTTGAAGCCTTCTATTTGCATTTTCATTTTGTTTATTTTGTTGCATTTGGGATGAAATGTGCAATGTTCTGAATCTCTTGGCCAACATTGTGCTCATAGTGGAGGTGTACAATTTCAAAAAAAGTAAATAAGGGGTAAGATTTAAAAAATTCTATGAAAAGAAGATGCATTTTTAACATGGCCTTATAAGCAGTGATTCAAAAAGTCATTTCCAAGAAAATGCACTGGAACGCATGCATAAACTAGTAGGTATCAGTGGCATGTATGACGACTTCTCTCGGTGCATCTCTATATATATATTTTTGTCTTCCCTTAAGAGGAGATCATGTTGACTATGCCTAAATTGACTTTTTACTTTTTTCCAGTTATGCAATATGCTATTATCAGAATAATATTCTTGCTTATGGTAGAATTTTTTTACTCCAAAAGGCTATTATGGAGGTTCTTTTCTTACCATTATTATGTTCGCAGATTCCAGAGTTGGATTTTGAGATACCCCCAGAAGCTCAACGTGGGAAACTTTCAACGGTATACTATTCTTCTGTGCCTCAATTTGCAATAGTTTAGTTGACATGTTTCCTAATGGCGCTTGAGATCTTGATCTAAATCCAGCCAATTCCATATGACATGTAAAAGCCTGTTGAAATGTATTCTTCTGCACTTTGAATAATTGTGTAACAAGTAAAATTGGTGTTTGAATTTAAGGAAATGAAGTGTCCATTCTCACCTGCGTCCACGTATAATGATGGCTAGAGATTGCACATCTATCTTTGATGTGTTTGAAGAAGCTTACTTGTCAGTGTTTCTGTAAGATGGTATTCAGGAATGATGAAAGATTCAAGTGACATTTGGTATCTCGTGACTTATGGTCTAATGACTAGAAAAGACATTTTTGTGAGACCTAGAGTAGAATGTTATGTGCTGCAGAGATTGTTATGCATGATTATTGAGTTTCTTTCGCTCACTGTTTGACAACCTTATCTTCTTCTTCTTCTTCTTTTGGTTTTTTTTTTTGGGTTCTTAAGGTGGAAGGGATTCTTCTACGAGCTGCAGAGGAGCTGCAAGCTTTGCAAGAGGAGCGAAGGGTAAGCCTTGTTTTGAAAATTTTTCATTCTTGGTCCATCTAAGTGCTATAATATCTCGCCATTTTGCAACTTGCAGAAGGTTGATCCTGAGACAGCAGAAGCTTTGGACCGGTTTTTGATTAAATTGAAATCCTGTGCAGAAGGAAATGTGCCGTTTACCTTCATACTTGATGATCCTGCAGGCAATAGCTTCATTGAGAACCTGTAAGCCATGATCAAAAGGACATTGATGCAACTAATATCATCATGATGGTGTCTTCTTTTTGTGCCTGATTGTTTATTTGAATTTTAGATTGTTATCATCAAGTGGAATGTCACTTGGTTGCAAACTTGGAATTGCCTACCGAGGAGAATTTCTATCGTCCATCATTTGAAAGTGGATTGTATGTTTTGCTTCTACTTTTCGATTTTTATGGGCTTTTCTTTTGTTGTTTCTGCATAGGGTCTATGCTGTACGTTCATCCTTTCCTAGGATACATGTATGTATAAGTTTAAGATGCATCACTTAATAAACGTAAGGTTTAGGTCATCTTGTATCACTTCTGGCTGGTAAGTTCCCTATGAGAACTACTTGATATAAATTTAATGTTGTAGTAGATGGATCACTTCATAGATATGTCACTTATCCTAAGGTTACACCCATGAGCATGGGGTGGATTACGAGGAGATCTTCAGAGTTGCTTCGCTTACCATTGCCCCAAAATTCTGTCATCTCACAAGGGGATTTGTGCTTCAGGTGGGGAGGGGTGAGATGGTATCACAGACTTTCTATCTGTGAAGCATTAGGCAATCAATTGCCTCGATTTTGAATTTATGTTGATTTTCTTGTAAATATGTTATGATTTTGCATAGATCATCGATCCCTAATCTGAGGGTTGTTATATTTAGTTAGCACTTAATTCAAAATATGTTAGCTGGTACTTGTGGTTAGTTTGGTTTGTCTTGCAGTACTACTGATATGATTGCAGTTTCATTGAATTATGAGGTACTTCTAATCAATGTTGATTGGTGCAGTTGTTATACCTTTTTAGATTTTCTGTTTTTACCTTAGGCTGTTTCAGACTGCATATGCTGTTGTGAGAGCAGATGGTTCACCATTACTGGGTCTCTATTAAGTAATATTTGGCTTTGGATTTTATTTCCCACACCCTACATGAAAGTAACATTAGTTCTGCTTGTGTTTGTTTTTTATCTTAGCATTGCATTTCAAGGCGAAATGCATTGACATTCACTTTCACTATATATTGGAGAGAATTACTTTATTGGTCTCCTTTACACTGCTTCCTCAGAACAGATTCTAGCTTTGCATTTGTTTACTTTCTTTTGCTGTTTCATTTTTTGTTCTTGTTTCTGAAAAGAAGGGGTTGGGGTGGGAATTGTTTGAGGAGAGCAATAAGTGCATATGTGCATATTCATGTAGTTACTTATAAATTTTATTGTGGGTCATATGTTACAAGCGGTAGAAGTAGTCTAACCAGCAATATACATGAAAGATGTAATCCTTGAGCCCATTCAGCTCGTCCTTGGGGGAAAGTTAGGTGGATGATCCATTGATCATATCGTCTTTTGATGCTTGTAGGTTTGCTCCCTCCTCTGATCCAGCACTGACTGTGAAGTTTTATGATCGGACTCCCGAACAGCAAGCGTCTCTGGGGTTTCTTGCCGAGTCGACAGCTGGTGAAGAAGAGTCTGAGCCTCACGGTGGTGGTGAAGTTAGAATAGAGCGAACTAAGAAAACGAAGTATATTCCTGCTGGAACAAGAAGAGAGTCTCATGGTTCTATTGGAGCAGAGGGTGGTCATCGTGCAATTGCTCAGGGTAACAGTGAGGAAATTGCTGCCGCCTTGTTCAAATACTCTGCACCTGAAGAGGTCTGTTGTTTTTATTAGCCTATTGCTCGCTGGGCGATGGTGTTGCTATACACTTTTCTTTACAGGAATTGTGTAATCTTTTCTCTTTTTTCGTGGTTCTAGGTTATGACTTTTCCATCAACATGTGGAGCATGTGGAGCTAGATGTGAGACCAGAATGTTTGTCACAAGTATGGCTTCTTTCTTTGTCCTTGAACTGGTTCACCAACGCTGTCTTTGCATATTGCTAAATGTAAACAGATATTGTATAAGTGGTGCTGTGAGGAATTTCTTAATTCAAATTCGACATCCACTTCTTCCTTACCCTGGGGAATGGGAACTATTAAGTTAGTGTATGTTGGTATTAGTGACTTGAATTTAACCAAAGATGATGGAATTTATAAAACCAAGATTATAAATACCAGGGAGTTTAGGGTTTTTCAATGATTTTCAATGGCCCTATCCTCGTGGGGTTCTTTGAGAAAATCATGCATTTGAAGTTATTCTAACATTATTTTAATTATTTGGTTTCGGATTTGTAGACTTCAAAGTTCATGTTTGTCTAAAGTGTTCTTTATTTGATTTTGCTTGCAGAAATTCCATACTTCCAAGAAGTCATTGTGATGGCATCAACTTGTGATAGTTGTGGTTATCGTAGTTCCGAGGTTAGTAGGAGCTCAACAATCAACATTTTATAACTGATTTATGGTGGGGACTTTTTAAGTATCTTTCTGAAATGATAATCATTGTTATGATCTTTTTGGCATATACAAAAGTTGAAACCAGGTGGGAAGATTCCTGAGAAGGGAAAGCGGATTACTGTGCGTGTCTTGAACACTGAAGATGTTTGCCGTGATGTGATAAAGGTGTGCTGTTGTTCCATATGATAAGATTGATTTATGGCTAACCGCTAGTACTTGCAAGGGGATTATTTTTCTTATGCTTAATTAAATCAGCTCTCTTCTACATATTTTAAAATTTCAAGTGTCAATAAAGTGTTAGTGGTCATATAAACCCATTATTATTGTGCGTTTTTTGTGATGAACTGCTTGCAAAATAGTTGGCAATGTGTTTGGTGTGATTTAGAAGTGCCAATATGCCAGATCACAACAGATTTCCTTGAATTGAGCTTATTTAAGAAACAATGGCGTTCAGATAGGTGACCTCCACGGATGTCCTTTGTTGCACGTGTACACACTTATTTTCCAACATAAAAGAAAGGGAAATTTATCAAATTACCCACTAGAGATGAAGAATTTAACCTCTTTACCCACATCTTTTGATTTAATTGCAAAATACCCATTAACAAATACATGGTCTTGGATAGGAATAGTTGCAATTGGGCAACTTCATCTCTCATGGGTATTTTGACAAAATTCCCTAAATTAATATTACATTATACACATATGTAAGATGGGGAGCATTGCCATACTTGACTCTTTCATCACTCATGGGATCAATCTAACCTCTGTGTCTTCTCTTTCAAATGATTGGTCTCAGTTCCTTATTTAGCCTGCTATTTTTGCATGTCAGTCAGATACTGCGAGCATTAAAGTTCCTGAACTTGACTTGGAACTTGCAAGTGGCACCCTTGGTGGGCTTGTTACGACTGTTGAAGGTCTGATGACTAAAATTAGAGAAAGTGAGTTTTTGTGCCACTCATTATCTTTCAAAAAGTCATCTTGCTATAATTTTATTTTAAATTTCGGTAGCCAATATGAATGTCCTCTTTTAATTTGTTTACTAGCAATATGAATGTCCTCTTTTAATTTGTTTACTAGCCAAGAATCAATGTTGGATATTTGAAACCTCATTAGAGCTTTACTAGCATAAATGGTTGATGAGCCTTTTTAAGAGCTGCTCAACACTTGGTGTTAGCAATGCGAGGAATTTGAGATGTCTATGTGCATTTAGTTACTATCAAACTTTAGCAAGCATATGCTGTTATGGTTGTCTATTATCTGTTCAGTTCATCATTGTTATAGAAACAGTGGATTTTTTGCGATAAGGATCTTTGAAGCATATCATACTATAAACATTGACCCTCGAATTGAGTGATGATTAGTCTGAATTCACAGTTTGATGGTTTTACTTCTGGGTAGAAGACCATCCCTAAAATAATAATGCTTTTAAATATCATCTAGAGCCAACCAATGAGAATATTTTAATTACTGGTAAATATTGTCATACCATTTATTAAAACTTGCTTTCACAAAAAACAGTTGGAGTTGTCTTCACATAGCATGCACAATTTTACTTTGAGCTTCTATTTTAATTTTTTTTTATTTTCCCGATAGAAACTTTGGGCCAAAGTGTAAAAGTTGACCCTTTGTGTACATGAAATAACTTCAATTCTTTATTTTGATTTTCCCATGAGAAACTTTTGGCCAAAGTGTAAAACTTGATCCTTTGTGTACACGAAACAACTTCAATTAATTGTGTCAGGAACCCTAGTGGGTAGCAAAGTTGTCCTGAAAATAACATGTACATCACCCATGAAGTATATGGATTTGAAAGTGTAGCTAGATAGGCTAACTCGGGCAGAATACCAAAGGGAAGTGTGAAGAGAGTCTATTTATGTTGAGTATAATCTCCTTATATGCTCCACTCCTACGTCTTAAAATGTCCTCTGACCAAAATAAGAAAAGTTATGTCTCTCTATCGGTTAGACATGCCTATAGCCTTCAATTCCCTTAACTCAAACATAACATGATGAACCTAGTTTTGTATTGAACTCTGGCTGCTCTCTCTTTAGGGCGTACCTGCTTCCCCCTGGCACTAATGCTCTATTCTTATTCACACCCTGCATTATAGACAGCCTAAACAGTAAGCAACCCTGTTCCCAAATATTTTTTAGTATGGTAGAAAAACAGGAAATTGTTCACAGTTTGAGCTATTAAACAATATTATATGTGGTATCTTAATTTGTCAAAATGACTTTGTTTGCAGATCTTGAAAGAGTACATGGGTTCACTTTAGGGGATAGCGTTGACAACTGGAAGAAAACCAAATGGCAAGATTTCAATTCAAGGCTGGATCAGGTACTTTCTACGGATTGATTGGAGTTGAATGGAAATCTCAAAATAGGATTGACACATGCATGCATGCATGTGTGCATATATGAGGTAGATGGAACATGGGTTTGCCGAGAAATGGTTGGGATGTTTTCATGTAATTCCAGCTCTTCGTACAAATTTCTTGTTAGTGGTGGCTGCTAAAATTCTTAGAAACAACCATCCTGCAGATTTTTGTGGTATTCTTTTGGTGGGTAAGCTGGGTTTGAATACAACCACCATTTCGTCATACACTTGAATATTGGTTGTTAAGTTCTAGTGATTATTCTCTCTCAAAAAAAAGTTCTAGTGATTATTGATTAATGACTAGGATACTTTTTTAATCTGACTGACCAGAAGATGAAAAGAAAATTCAGAGTACTTAGTTAACAGTTCTAAAAAAAAAAAATTCAGTTCATGATTTGTTTGTTCTTTGCATGTTCTGCAGTTTTTGAAGGTTGAGAAACCATGGACTTTGATAGTTGATGATGCACTGGCCAATTCTTTTGTGGCTCCCATAACTGATGCTATAGAAGACGATCATCAGCTGACCTGTAAGTCTTTCAACCATCTGATATATGGGCAGTTGGGTGCTCTCTCTCTCTCTCTCACTCTCTTGTATGTATGCGTGTGTATGTGTGCATACGTGTTTGTACATTTTGTGCCAGCAGGTGTATGACTCTTTTATAACTTATTATTTTGTATGACGTTTGGTGCTCATCAGTCGAGGAATATGAGAGATCATGGGAGCAGAATGAGGAGCTTGGTCTGAATGATATGGACACATCTTCTGCAGATGTGTCTTATACTTGTTGAAGATGTCAGTCGGTGTAGCTTAATTATGATTTGATCGATAAAAATGTTGCAATTTGATATTTATTATATTAACTTTATTTAGGGAATTATTTGATTACACTGAACATAGGTGCCAAAATATTCATTTTGTAGTGGAAGTCGTGTATAGTGCGATTTGAGTTCTGCCTCCAATGTTTGTTTGTGTTGTTCCTTCAATAGTTACTGGACCGGGGCCTGCTGGTCCGACCGTTCAACCTTTTTCTAATATAACTGATATTTTTATACTGTTATTTTTATTTTTCTTATAGTTCTTTAAATTTTTGTCTAACCAGTTTTACTAGTGGTCGAATTGGTTTTGATTGGATATACCTCAAATTGGTTTGGTGGCTGGTCCGATCATTATAACTGTAGTTACTTACTCCCTCGAAGTTTGTGTGACAAAAAGGTAATATTACCCCTTACCTTTGCAATAAGGATCCACTCGGTTTATTTGTGGCCAAGCCCGCATATGTAGAAATGTGGTCCTCTTAATAAATCTATTTTTGATATGGATTTTAAGACTTAATTTTGAAGGACATGTAATCTCTAACACAGAGATAATGAATATGAAAAAATAAATAAATTTGAAAAACTAGATATAATAATTTTTAGTAAAAACATATTTGGACCGTTAGTTTTCATCTATTTAGATGGAGCACTTACTTGCATCCATCTTTAAGATGGATGCTTCACACTTTTTGGACCGCATATGCAGAAATGCGGGTCAGCAGGTATGAAACAATTTTCTTTGAAATAACAAGGATCTCGAGTTAAGGAGAAAATGGAAAGTTGTTTAAAGGGGAAAACATGGCATGTCATGAGAAAACCTATAGATTCCATTCAGAGCCTGTGGCCTTTTGATTTGCCGTTGCGATTGAAATGTGAAGGTGTAAGGAGTGTATCGACTTTCGCTTTAAAAGAATATAAAAAGATCATTTATACAAGGACGTCATAAGTAATTTTGGCTATTGAACTGAATCTGGATGGCTGGGGTGTGCCATTGATGCTCAGAGTCCTAGGAAGCCTTTTGAACTTTGTGATATTTCAATTTGTTGGATTTCACGTAACCGTTAATGGTAATTTTAATCTCCTTGTACTAAAAGTAAATAGTTTGGAGGTATACAGTTGAGATAGGAAAGAGACTCGAGACTTGGATGCTAAAAAGTTTGTCATGTCGTTACAATCCATGTATAGAATAAGGACAAGGGTGATTCTAACCTCTTTGTATCACAGATAAATTCTCCACATTTGTGGAATAGGATCAAATGGTTATAATTTAATAAAGGCTTTCAGGTTACCATGGAGGGCAGGGTTTGTATAAGGCTCCCTCCTTGTATTATAGAAGTAAGGCGGACCTCTAAAATATGTTTGGAGACGTAGTTTTGGTATTGGAACCTTATGATGACTTGAAAATATATTTTTGGACTTCTAAAATATACTTGGAGATGTAGGTATGGTATTGAAAGCTTGAAAATATATTTTTATTCCTAGTTATGAAAATTTAAGATTAAAAAATAATTTAAATCGAGCATATCTATAAACATTTGAAAATTTTTGAAAATAAACGATTCAAATTATTTATAACAATATGAGCTATTTCTAGAATTTGAAATTCTTAATTTTCTTCATATCCATAAATTTAGAAGTTGGGATGATCGAGGGTTCTCCAATATTGGCACACTGCAAAGGATTTTAAGGTATATTTTACTTCAATAATATAAAGTGGCGACCTTATATAAACTTTTTGAAAGGGTGAAAACCCCACAATCTTCCATTAAATAATGAGCTTCCACACGAGAGTTGTGCATGGGGCTGCCAAACTGGCTGGGCCAGGTCTAGATTCGGGCCAAAACTCAAGGCCCATGGGTTGGGCCACGCCCTTATTAGCCCGGGCCACCTATGGCCTTTAATAAGTGCAGTAAATGGTATACATTCTATAAAAATATATTTTGTAGTTAAGATTGAGGGTTAGAAAAAGACTTTAGACCTTGCGACAAAAATTACGGATTTGGAGTTGTGGTTTCGGTATATAACAGCGCTCAAATTGATCACATCGACCTCAACAGTTATGAATTTAGAAGAGAAAAGTAACAAAGATTTCAAGGTGTAAAAATAAATTATCTTGTAGCACATTGTTTAGACTGTCCATTTTCAAATGTTCTTTAGATTTATTTCGCTTTTGGAGCTTCAATTTTCATATCATGAGTGAAAATAGTTTTCAAGGCCAATGTTTGAATTGCATTTGCATGCAAAGTTTAGAGTTGATGTGTAGCTTTACTTTTGAGGTGTAGTTTGTATAAGGTTGTAACCTTATTAGGTGTAGTTTGTATAAGGTTGTAACCTTATTAGAAGCAAGGTTTCGATGCTCTATATCGTCTATTTTATTTCAACGATATAGATTT
>NW_006500355.1:3316019-3333054 GCF_000471905.2 Amborella trichopoda | reverse complement strand
ATTTGACACATCTTTTAAGATAATATCAATATATGGCATGTTTTTTAAGATAATGTCCAATCAATTCCATTAAAAAAAAAATGTACGGCGTAGATTACGACAATCTTATTTCTACAAATAAGGTTGCAACCTTATATAAACTTTTGCCTTACTTTTTTTTATAAGGCCAAAGCTTTAAGTCTTAAGTGTAATGTAAAATGAATCATCATCAGAGCTTTTTCTCAAATATTTGGGGTCGACTGTACAATTAATAGTATGTCATTCTGCTCTATCGAAGGCCATGCTCTTAGTGAGACCATAAGTCTTTATATCTTTTTTCACTATTTTCAACCATATAAACCATATCATTTCAATAATTTACATCTAAACGTGCAAATACTAATTTATATTAACATATAAATAAGTTATAATACAGAGCAAACCCTTTGGCAGCTCAAAACAAGCAAACACTTTGCGAGATTTCTTAATGAGACTAAAACGATGAATTAAATAAGAATAACTCTCTACCGTCAAGTGGGTGAAGAGTTTAAAGCAAGAGAATGAACAATTGATCTTATGGCAATGGATTATTTAATGGTCCCATAAAAATTAATAAAGCAAACTCTTTGTAAGATAATTCTCGAGTAATGAAGATAAAATTAGGAATAAAATAAGAATCGAGAATAATGAAACTACAATAAGGAATAAAAATAAGAATTAGAGTTTATAGCAAGTGTAGGAAGAGTTGATATTGTGACAATTATGGAATCAACATATATCAGTGGAATGTTTTGTACATATCCGGTTTGATAAGATGACAATGAAGATTTGTGGAGCTACTCAAGGATACAATGCCCCCGTTTTGTCCGTTCGTGAGATTACTTGTGTAGGGCTGAGAATTTTTCGGATTTGGTATCAGATCTATCTAGATCTGGATCTGGATCTGGACCCGGATTTAGATCCAAAAAGTATATTTGGGATCTGGATTTATATCCAGATCCGATTAAATCCACAATGCTTGGATCCGGATCTAAAATACGAGATCTAGATTAAGTCTTCTAAAATTTTAGGAATATATATATATATATAGAAAAATGATTTTATGCAACAGTTGTATAATAATATAATGCAACCACACTTCTAGAAAACCATGTTTGTGGCATTTGTATCACTCCAAAAATTGCATATACCCTTTCCACATCCAAATAGTCAATTTTCAAAAAAATAAAATCCAATTTGCATCATAGATATGGTTAAAATGAGTCCCCTACAATATTGAATCTTGACCATCCATTTTATGAATTTCAAGATCTAGGCCTTTACGAACTCAAAACCATTTTTTCTTTTGCTTTTTCAACATTGTTTATCTAATGGTAACAAAGCTATCCAAAAATTTTGAAAAGAGAAAAAATCTTCTAAGGCATATCTAAGCACCTCAACAAAATTGACGGCTTATGTTGATTGGGCTAAAATAACACTTTCTATGGTGCATTTTTAAATTTTGTTTTTTTTTGGTGATTGTTCAATGGAATGAAAAGAGTGTACATTAAAAAATTGAGATCAAACAAATGGTACTAAAATAGTTTTTGAAGATTGTTGCATTATATTGCTATACAACCATTTTTAAAAATCACGTCGGATTTGTATCGGATCCACATGTACTTGGATCTGATCTGAATTAGTATTCAAATCTAAATTTTGGATTCGGATCTAAATCTTGGATCCATACCCGGATCTGAATAGGATCTAAAATTCGGGTTATGGATCTAAACTGGGTAAAGTCTCAACCCTAGTCGTGGACTTACAAACCCTATTACAATAGCATAAAAGAATATATCGCTTTCCCAAAAATTCATTGCATTATCCAAATGTGTAAAAGATGATGGCCGCACTTATCTTACAAACCCTACTAGCATAAAAGAATATATAGCTTTCTCAAAAAATCATTGCATTATCCAAAAATGTAAAAAGATGATGGCCGCACTTAAAAGCCCAATATAGTGTTAGCAATTTCAAAATAAAATAAAATACAAATACCTAAATGTGTAAAAAAGATGATGGCCGAACTTAAAATCCTAGTATAGAGTTCGCGACGGAGAAAAAAAATTACAACTAATGTACCGGACACGGTTAAAATGAAATAATAAAGAGATTACATTGACTATAAATATCAAGATTAAAAAAAAATTCATCCGGTTCACAAATAGTTATGGATACCAAATTAATAGACCGATAACCATAATCCTTCAACTGTAATAATTGAAATATAAATGGTGATGATGCGCAGGCCCGCTTAGACGCGGAAGTGGAATAGACGATCCTAACTTCCTAACTAAAGTGACTAAGTCCATGTTCAGTCCAATCAATTATCCATTTATTCCACTTTATAATCTATTCATTTATCAAATAAAGTGATTGGAAGTAAGCTGATCAGTATCCTCCAATATCTAAGTAAAATATCAAGTAATTACTTTATCGCTTCGGGCCTTTTAACTGAAATGCATCAATCCGTAATACTAGCACCTACTCTACAATCCCATTGGTTAATAATGCACGTAAGTATGATGTTGTTGAGCTATGCAGCTCTCTTATGTGGATCCTAATAAAAGTAGGAAAAAGAAGCAATCTAAGAGCAACAAAGAAGCATAATTGAATTTAGTCTTGAAAAGATATTTACTTTTTCAATTCAGATGGGATGATTCTTTGAAGAAAAAAAATGATCAATAACATCAAATTATATTGTCTCCTGTTTAGACTCATGGATCCAAAAAAAAAAAAATTTACTTTTTATACAAAGAGGTCACCATCATTATTGTCCCTTAAATTTTTAAATGGGTGGCTATAAAAGTACCATTAAAGACAAAAAATTTCTAAAAAAAACTCGAACTTTGTAACTCACCCATGGACATCTAATGAGAGAATAATTATAACCACCTTTAAAAAACATAAATGGTCTCTTTATAGACAATCCGGTTTCTTCAACCTACTCATTAAAACACATTATAACATGCTATGCTGCCTATTTAAAAGAAACTGGAATATTTTTTTCCTTAAATAACTGTGTAATAGAAGTACTAAAACCTCCAAATGGTGCCTCAGGCCTTAGCTTGTGGAGAAAAGTTTTGATGTGTCCATACTCAACTGTAGTCTCCTTTAAAAATTTTCATATTTGATATGGATTCTAGATCTAAATTTCATATGGCTATGATCTCGATCACTATGATCATAAATCCCAAGAAATTGAACTTCAAAATGTATTATTTTAAATGACTTAAAATGAACAATGAACAAATGATTCACAAACAAAATATGCTCTTGTGGGATATTTGGTGTCTATGAATCATATTATTTTAAAGAAAAGAAAATGAATTTTGAGTTCTTAAACCGTCTGGAAATTAGATAATCTCTTGTTCAATATGGAGACATTTCGAGGCGCATTTATTTATTTATATTTCGATGTGCATTTATTTATTTTTAAGATCATTTACTATACTGAGTTTTACCCGGGGTAATGCTCCCTTGGCGGGTAGCATCTGTTAACATAGAGAAAATCATAACACCGCATTTTTAGGAAACTGAGAAGCATTGTTAACATAGAGAAAATCATAACACCGCATTTTTAGGAAACTGAGAAGCATTAGAAGACAAAGGAAACATAAAAATCATGATACTATATTCTAAATGATTTAAGAAAAAAAATATATGGAAGGAGGTCACAAGCATCATTGACCGTTAGATTTGAAATCAGGTAGTTGAGGTTTTGTCATTATTTGGACACAAAATCTAAAATAAAATTTATTGAATATTATGATACATTTTTTTTTATTGGATTCCACATCTAAAATGATTGTGAATCCCCGTGTATAAAAATAAATAGTCTCATATACAATCTCAAAATATATTTGTATCCTAAAGTTGTAATAGTACAACCAAGTTAAATTATTTTGATGCCAATGCGGTTCTTAGTGCATTTGTATGCGACGCTTCTAAAAAATGAGGCTCGAGCTCATTCGAAACCGCCCGAGTCACCTCAGAAAAGGCTGGAGAACCGTCCAATTCCCCTGAAATCGGCAAATACACATTTAGCCTTTTGTTACAAATCGACTTTCAAAAATTACATTTTTCTTTCATTTCTTTGCCAAATCCTCTTATCACAAATCATTCATCTCTAATTGATTAGTATAGCCATGAATTTCTTTTTTTTTAAAAAAAAGTTGAATTTTATAAAATATTTTTTTAAAAAATATTTGTTCTTATAGACCAATATAACTGCACTTTTTATCAATTTTCAAAGAAGTTTCTAGAAAACCTTCTATGTTTTTTACTTCTTCATTTTTCAAACTTTCTTGAAGCTTGTGTTCTCTTCAATGATATGAAATTTTTTAATATCCATTTGAGATAGGCTCTCGAAAAGTCCGATAAAATCGAGAATAATGATTTAGTAAAAAATTTCACCAATGTATTATCATGATAACATATTTCCCCAAAACGAATTGTACTACCAAAAAAAGTTACCCACATATTCCAAAAAAAGAAAAACTCTCCAAGAAAAAGTAATCCCTTAGATACTTGGGGCCCGTTTGAGTAGGAGTAAATCAAGAATTTTGGATATTTAAAATTCGAGAAAAGTTATGGATTTGCAATATCAAGATTCTTGTCATGGATTTATCATGTTTTCTAAATCAAGAGCATCATTGTAGGGGGAAAAGAGTGATTGATCTCATAGCTAAAATTGTATGGAGCTGAAAATTAATGTGATGTTCAAATATTTGATTTTGCTTTCACAAATTACTTGGCACACGTTAGCTTTATACATAAGTTCAATCAACTTCACCTGTTTTGGGGCCTTTATTTTATTTTATTTTTATTTTATTTATGGCTTCATTAGTGTATGTACGCAACATAACGCTTGAGATGTACCATTGTCTCACATTTTCGGATTTTTGAGTTTTTGTCAACTAAAATCATATTTTGAGGTTCTTTTTTTTTCGAATAGCAATCACATACCTTCTTGTTTGTCAGTGTCGTACTTAGTGTTGTTGTAACTATATGCACCCAATAAATAAAGAAAACGTTTACCTTTGATACATGGAGTTTACAACAATTATTGTC
Organism: Amborella trichopoda; assembly: GCF_000471905.2. The sequence continues at coordinate 3,327,963 of NW_006500355.1, read as the reverse complement.
TTTTAAATTTCAAAATGGATTGTTGTAAGAGTGTCATTGAATAGACACGAAGTTCCAAAAAATAAATCTCACCCCAAGCCATCTAAGTTGACATCTAATGAGTGACAGATATGTTTGGTGTCGCCATAGTAAAGAAAACTTTCCAATGTTTCGTTTAATAAACTTTTAGATAAAGAATTTGTCGAGTTGGACCCTAAAGGCTATAAAGACATGACAATTATTTTTCCAACTTTACTAGTTACCCTTACAACTTCAAACTATAAATTTATTTTATGTCATATGTATCTATCCGATTTTTTTCACCCCATTTTTTCTATCCAGATCTGAACTATGAGCAGTTTTAAATCTGAAATGTTATTCACCCTAATTTTTGACAAGACTTATTATTATTTTTGGTTAGACTTTTTTGCCACGGATATTGTACATCAAAATCGATTTATTACAAGTATTTCAGTGTTCCGATATTCATTAATGATAGCATATACTATGCTCTGATGGGAGTATACTGGAAACTTACTCCTACTTCGGAGAGTTTTTTCTTAGCAATTTCGGGAACTTTTTTGAATTTTGATTTTTTCGACACTGGGCCCTTGTAAAGTTGGACTGTTCAATATTGAGACTATTTTTTCTAGCATAAAGAAATTTGAACTTGGAATTTTTTTAATGAGGTTAGTCTATGTGGTAAAAAGGCTGCAACCCAAAAATTTAGAGGCCTTAATATTACTTCAATATTGGGTTTTTCCTTAAATGGACAGTATACTCTCACAAGTGTATAAAATTTCATAAAAAAATATTTTGAAAGGGTTAGAATTCTATCAAAATAAGCAAAGCCTCACCACAAAACCCACTAAAAATTATAGTTCTCTCATTCAAATCGATTATTTCAACCTTGACCATTTATTTGTGAAACTTTTAATAAAGCCGAATGACGGATCAGGATTCGTGTAACCGATCCAATTAGTTGAGAAAAGACCTTGATGATGATAATAATCCTTATATTTGTGTAAAAAATTAAGATTTCAAGCATTAAAAATATTGTGTATTATAACACTCACACACATTATGTAAGCAGTTTATTTAGCATTAAACCTAAATACTTGTTTGGATCTATACCATTGTTGGAGCTTCAAAATACACGTTGAGTTATGAAAATTGATTTTAGAGCCCTCTTAAATATTCCTCTTATATCGTTTTCCGTATTTTTCCGACGAGATTTCAAGGTAAGGCCTTACTTTTGTTTCATAAGGCTTAGGCCTTATAGAAACTGCGTGCCCCAACTTGCTCAAACCGAGCTTTAATGGTTTTTCTTTTTCCATTAATTTCTCTAGGGTTTTAGATTGTTTGCAGGTAAGCACTAGAGTTTGTTCATTGTTGCGTTCCAACAGAAGAACCATACGCGTTCCTCTCATCTCTCCCTCTCTGCAACTTGTAGTTGTCAAAAATGGCGGACGTCATCCAGTTCAAACTGGAGAAAATGCTCGATGAGCTTGACGACGTGGTTAAACGAGGGATTTTCACAAAACCTGAGGCTTCCATGATTCTGAAGAAGAGAAGGGATTTTGAGTACCGGCTGAAAAGGCCCTGCTCTCTTAAGCAGGACTATCTGGCCTATATACATTATGAGAAGCAGCTTGATGCTCTGAGAAGGCTGAGAAAGAAGGCTTCCAGGCGGCAGGATACGGAGGATGAGAATAAGAGGAAAAGGAAGAAGTCTCTCTCTGACTTTACTGGTGTTTTGAGGATATTGGAGACATACAAGAGGGCGGTGACCAGGTTCAAGGGGGATTTGAATATCTGGTTTGAGTATTTGGAGTTTTGCAGAGAACGAGGCCATGGCCGAATGAAGAGGGTGAGTTTTTTCTTTTTTTTTGCTCCTCCCGTTTGTTTGAATCAATGTATATAATTCTGGTTTTATGTCAAAATTTAATCAAATGAATTCATCAGTTTTTTTGTTTATTATTCAATGGCATCATGAAGAAATTCTTTTCCTCATGTGAATGGTAATCATGGGATTGTTTGAATTACATTATGCGATTTTGTTAGAATTTTCTGTTTAGGTGTTTCTACATTGAATTGAAATTTGCGGACCTTCATTATTTTTTTGGGTACTTGCTGTTTCGAATATGTAAAAATGTAATCGTACAGCTATTTTACTCAGATTTTTCTTTCATCAATTTGAAATGGGTGAACTATTATTTTATCTCTCCCTGTAGATAATTTTAAGTATTACTTTATTTGCGTGCTTTGAATCCTGTTGTGTGATTTTAGGAATCTAATGTATTTATACTTCTGTTTTGAATTGAAATTGGAAGACAACCAATTTTTTTTACACTAAATTGGAAGACAACCATTTTTGTTTGCTTTTTTTTTTTTGATAATTTGAACCATCATATTGTTTGAATGCAATGATTCAATTCATATTCTTTTTATGTTACAAGCAGTGTTTCAAACCTTGGCTGAGATTTGGCTTGGACTTGGCACCCTTCCTAGGCGAGTTTATAAGACGAAGTCGGGTTATTTAAAATCACTTAAAAAATATAAAATTTTGTTACTTAATCACTAAAAATGATGTCTATCCATGCTTCTATATAATTTTTATGTTTTTTATTTTTCCTTATTCTATGCTCTAATATTCTATTTTTCCCCTTTTTGGGATTTTTCTGAATTGTTTCAAGCTGTGATTAAATTTTTTCATAATCCATCTTTTATATACTTTTTTTCCATTTTTCATAGACTTTTAATGATGTCTATAACATCTTTTGTTTTTTTTTTTACTGATTTTTAAATATTTTTAACAGTTTTTTGTATTTATTTTATTTTATTCTGCAATTTTTAAGCCTTTTTTGGGCTTGTGCGGGACTCAGGTGAGTCCACTGGCTGAGTTACTCGGCTCAGGCAGGGACAGAGTCCTGAGCCCAAGCTGAGTTCTGTTAACATTGGTTACAAGTTTAGCATTTAGATGTTTCTTAATTGATTTAGGATGGGATAATTGTCTTTTTTATTTTTTGCTGGTAATTTGGTCCATCATTTGAAGTTAATTAAAATTTTCAAAAGCTTCTTTGTATTTTTAAGAGTCTACTTTTCTGAGGTTTCTTTGTCAAATTGATATGGGTGGAGCACCTTTCCTTTTTATTTTTTTTGGGTAAGTTGAACCATCATTTTTCAAAATAAATGGGTCAGTTGACCTTCTTAATGAAAATTTGAATGTCACAGGCACTCGCTCAGGCACTCCGTTTCCATCCAAATGTCCCTGGCCTTTGGATATATGCTGCTGCCTGGGAGTTTGGGCAGAATTTAAATGTTGCGGCTGCTCGTGCACTAATGCAAAGAGGGTTGAGAGCATGCCCCTGGTCAGAGGATCTTTGGGTCGAATATCTTCGAATGGAATTGACTTACCTCAATAAATTGAAGGCTCGGAAGTTGGCTCTAGGAAACGGTTCAGGAAGTTCAGTTAAGGTTGAAGAGGATGATTGGAAAGAACAAAACAAAGATTTATTTATGTCACTAGATAATGGAGATGAAAAATCAAATGATGGGGACATTCAAGAAGCTAAGGTGGATGAGGATTTGGATGCTAAAGCTAAGGTGGATGAGGATTTGGATGCCCTTCGAAAGCAGGGCTCTGATATCATACGGACTATTTATGATGCAGCAGTTGAATCCCTTCCCCATAACCTAAGTTTATGCAAGAAATTTATTGAAATTTTGGAAAATGCAGATGTAGCAAATATGGATGGAATAAAGGAGGATATGACAAGTAGTATTCACAAGGAGTTCTTGAGGGATGAAAGCTATTGGGACTGGCTAGCAAGACGTGAACTTTCTAGAGGAGACAAGGAAAGAACTGAAGAAGATATGCTTTGTCAATTGAATAAAGCAGTGCAAGTAAGTTGATATCTGAACCACATCAACATTTGATATGATTCTAATTTTCCAATTCCTGTTTTAGTATTATACATTATTTGTTGGGGGACTATCATTTTATGATAGGTCATCTTGATGGCATAAATGGAAAAGTTAATTGTGGATATGCTTTTAATTGTTGTTACAATTGGGATATAGAACTATGTAATGTGTTGCCCTGACATGTACCGCAAAAGCGCAAATCATCATATATTATTGTGTTTCTCTCAAGGGTTTGTTTGGGATAATGTTTGGATTGCATGCATAAGAGAATGGAAAACCCTTAAAAACGCCTATAGGCAATGCTACAGTGTTTTTTTCCCGAGAGCCATTGTGGGTTTTCTTGAAAAGTCGCAACAGCTCTCATAGAACCATGGCGGTTCCCGTATTTTCGCGTGAAAAATCGACCGCAACGGCCCGCAACAGACATAGTAGAGCCGTTGCGGTAGATTTATCCATGCCGTCCAAAAAAATCGGTTGGCACCGAGCCTATGGGCAAAAACAGTGTTCATTTTCGCCCATAGGCGTTGTGTAGTGGCTGTCAAGAGAAATATGTAGTGTTTGAAAAGTTACAGTTTCGATTTTGTTTCAATATTATTGCGAAAGAAAGGAAACTGTTCATGGTGAAGTCTTTCTTTCTTCTCTCCTAACTCTGTTAGTCATTTTGAGTTTGGCATGGATATTGAATCCATGTCTCTCATATGTTAGAAAATGAATGCAACTCTTTCTTGTCTTATGGACTGCACATCATATCATTTCTCCGTTAGTTGGTGCTTTGCAATGCCTGCATTTTATTTATTGATCAACCAACTTCCTACGTGCATGATTTTGGCTCATGCAGATACAGGCTTGCATCTGGTAATTGCTTTGTTTTAGTCAAATGTTATTTCCTAGATGTTTTATTCGAAAGAAAAGGCTCAACCTGAGAAAAGCACTACAATTGGATGCAACCCTTTCCATGTAAAAAAAAATGACAGTGTTTCATGTAACCACGAAGGGTCAAGTGCCTTAACCTTTACGATTTATTTTATAAATCAAATTTGTAAGCACGAAGGGTCAAGTGCCTTAACCTTTATGATTTATTTTATAGATCAAATTTGGTAATTGTATATTTCTATATACTTTATGGAGGCAGTCTCAGACTTGGTAGGGGCAGTTTTGATAATACACCACGAAGTAAGGGTCAAAGTTAAAACATTAAATAATATGACAAAATCTTTTTGCATATCAATTATTATATAGTTAAATGTCAACACTTGTTGATGATTTTTCTTCTCTTCTCATGGCATGTGATGCAAATACCCTCATACAAAAATTGCTTAAAAAGACAATTAGGCAATTTAATGTCCAACACATTTGCAATATATATGTTTATATATGTATAATCATTTTGTTATTTTAGTGATCGTATGTTGTATACAGGACTGAAGTTCTTTCTAGTGGAACATTCCCTGTGCTCTGATGCCAGACATCTATGATGACATGCTACATTATGATGAATGTGATATCTGTTATGTACTGTGTTGTGGTAGGATGGCATTCCTATTTTAAACCATATCCTGTATTGGCTTCTCCTAATGACAGATGCTTTCTCTTTAGGTTTATGAAGAAGCATTGAGTGTTGTTCCTTCTCCCAAATTGTTTGAGCTATATGCTGCCCTCTGGTCTGAAATCATTGCTTCTGAAGGAGGTTCAGAAGTTGTTGGTTTCAGCAACTTAGTGTCCAATGTTCCACAGTTCATATCGACTTTATTGGAAGTTTATGAAAAGGCTGAGTCTTGTGGGTGCATGACCCCGGATCTTGCCCTACAGTATATTTCCATGTACTTGAAGCTTGGAAAATTGGAGGAAGCCAGAAAACTGGCAGCAAAGCTTTGCATTGGTGGAAGCTCAGGGAAAACAAAATTGTGGCTTGGAAGGCTTTTAACTGAGATAAAGTGGGTGACAACAAAGTCTGCTGCTATAAGTAAGGATGATCAGCAGTCTTTATTTGAGCTCTTCAAGTGCATTTTGACAAAATTAACGATCCCAGAAGCTGAAAGCTTATGGCTCATGGTATACTTATAATCTTGCCTTCTATACTTGTATCTCTAGTCTTATTTCGTGCAAAGGAGTTCTTTATAGTTGCTACTATCTAGCTTGCACCTCTTCTAATGGATGCTTTACATGCATCATATGTTTTTTTCATTACAAATGTGGGGTATGTATCATAATAGGTAGTTAGCATAGTTTGTAGTTTGTTTTTCAAATTCTATATTTGGAATTCCCAAGTCACTAGCTTAAGATCACTGCATGGTTAAAATTGGGCAGCTTCCTTGCTTATTGACCTTGGAGTAACTTGAAAGGCTCAGGGTTAGCTGGGGTAATCTGCTTGCCCTTTTTGTGGCTTACAAAGTAAATAATATGCAGCCATGATGCTCTAGTTTGTTACTTCCTAGATAAGTCCAGAATATAAGAATGTTCAGTATTTTAGTGAAAAAAAAAAAGCTACATTTTGACGGATGGAATATGCCACCCTGTGTGAGTACCATATTGGCCATCTTAATCAAATTCACAGGCCATTTGTGTTGTTATTGAAGTTTTCCCTGCCATCTACTTATTTATTAGCAGTTCCAATTTTTTCCTGTTTTCCCCCTGATAAACCTACTGCCTGTTGGTTTCATGTTGTCAAATATATAAAAGTACACAAGTAATCTATATGCTGAGAAATTGTTTTTGGCTATTTATTATCTTCCTTTTATTCATTCAATCACAAAGTTGATCAGTGATGTCACCATTGGGTTAGCTTCTGGTATATTCCTTTGAATGGGAACTATGCTTCAATTGGCCTTTACTCATCTATAGAGCAAAGTGCTTTCCTTCCTGGGGGTCCACATGAGGGAGTTTATATTTAACCACCTCATTGGCATCACTTTCTGGTCTATTCTGTATGGTTTGAACCAATCATCGTGACTGTGGTTTAAGAAATTGCAAATTTTATATAGTTAGGCTTTTATTACAGTTGAACATGTTGTACTTTATTTGTTCAACATCCACCAATTGATGTAGTTGTTTTCTTTGGATATTAATGTTACTAAGTGGCAATTATGATATTGCTATGTCGGATCTGAACAGTAGAGTTTCATTTTCATCTGAAAGACACGTCTGATTTTGAAATCTTTCTTGGAAAGACTTGGGCTCTAACTTGTTTTTCCTGGATTAGATGCTGTATTAGTCCTTACATGGTCTTGCAGCATAAGTATGCCCAGAATCTCATTAAGGACACTCATCTCATAGATAGCAAGATAATGGATATGCCACTTGAGCTTAACATGCAACATTTGTCAAATCTGGGGTAGTCTTTCTAATCCTATACATTGCCGAAAGTTAGCGGGTTGATTGTTAGGTTTTGTTGGGACATTCCAGCTATTATGCATGCAGTTCATGACATCTCCTCAGAAGCTATGTTTGACCACAGTTTCCATGATAGTATGTCATGTTTTGCAATTCACACAGACAAATGTAGGGATCTCTACTTATCATCTTCATTGGATCTCTGAAAACACCCTAATTCTTCTTGCGCCGATGGTCCTGATTCCAGTTAGTTGATAATTGGTTTTTACTTTTCTGCACACTGTATACATCTTGGAAGTGCACAAAGCCAGACTGATAGAGTAAATACGGTGTGGTACTGAATATAGGATGATGATATCTGTGGCATTGAGTGGGATTGTTTGGTTTCGAGCACTTCTTGATATTGGATTACGTATGCTTTCTCCTTATCTCAAAGTGATAGTAGCCAGTGCTTTTTGGGTTGTTTTAAATCTGTTTTTTTGTAAGCTGACGAAGCTCATTGATGTCAACAGTTGTTCTACTCAAGAAAGGTTATTCTGCAGAACACTGTTTTAGAACTTGCTGAGTCTGACACGGACTCCCCAAATTACTCAAACCTGCCAAGGTTCCATTAAAAATCTCAGGAAGCATCTGAGTCTCCATGGTTCCTTTGGCCGATGTATTAATTATCCATAGACTCGGTTGGGTTGGATGGGCTGACAGTTGACTTAGGCTTAGGTCCTGACCATTCCATACCTGAATCCGAGATTTCAATCATTGGGGCAGAATTATGGTGCCTCCACAGTTCTACTGCATATGACCATAAAATATGAATTAAAAAACTTATGGCTATTGAATTTTATGAGTTTTTAGTGCACAAACACTCCTTATGATATGCATCATCCATACCAAGCTTAAGGGGAGGAGTTAATATTATAACAGAAATGTAGTTATATATTGTGTACATTAAGGGTATTTTAATCATTTATAACTTTGTATATAAGGTAATCTTAGTCAAAAAAACTTCGCATATATGGCTAATCCTTTTCATCGGAGTAATAAAATTAGGTGAAGGTTAAAATAAGGTGTAGGCCTCATGGAAAAAAATGTAAAGCTACGTCTCAAATCTCACCAAAAATTGTAGTTTTAGTGTTGAAAAACCTTTAGATCGATCATCTCGTTCTTGACCATTACGAATATGGAAAAAAAAAAGGTTTCCAAGCCCAAAAAAGTGTATATTTAACATGTTATCTAGAGCATCCATTTTCAAGTTTTCATAGATCTGCAAGATTTGTACCAATTTTTGAACTATGAATTTCATAATTAGTGGTGGAAATAGATTTTAGAGCTATCGCTAGGGTTTCCCATGCCTAGAGTGTTTTCCAGATGAAGTTTGGAGGTGAGGCTTTACGTTTTTTCCATAAAACCTAGGCCTTATAGAAACCGCATCAATAAAATTATAATGCACTCTCAAATTGCAAATTTTATGACATATATGTCAATGATGATGATGATGATAATCCGAGCCTTTTCCCAACTATTTGGGGTCGGCTACACAAATCTTGATATGTTATTCTGCTATATCAAGGGCCATACCCGCTGTGAGGTCATAAGTCCTCATATTTTTTCTCACTACTTCCAACCATGTCCATTTGGGCCTACCGCTTACCCTTTTGAGCCTTCCCCTTGAATCAAATCGCACCTCCTAATAGGTGCTGCACTGGGTCTGCACTGTACATGATCGAGCTACCTAAGTCTACTTTTCTCATCTTATCACTTATTGGAGCCACACCTAAGTTTTTTCAAATGTATTTATTTTGAATTCTATCCTATCTTGTCTTGTCACTCATCCATCTCCTCATATCGTTGGTTTAGGATTCATGGAAAGTTTTGGCGAAGTTTTATGTGGCTGCCTACTTAACACAACCCACCTCTTTTACCCGGGCCTGAGATGGGTTGAGGGAAAGTTTAAGTTCCTCACTCTTCTTAGACCTTATCTCAGTCATGAAATGCAAAGGAAAATAAGCTATAGTAGTATTTGAGTCTTTCATGATAGCTTATGGCGAAACCCAACCTTAAGCCTGCCATATGTTACTTAAAATCCTTGCTTTGACACACACATATATTGACACATGTACAACATCAACTTTTTTACTTTATGCTCTGCATTTGACTCTTGCATGCTGTATTGCAGGCTTTGAAGATTTTCTCAAATCAGAGGGACCATATTGACAAACTGGTGGAGATTTGTTTGAGACAGCTTGCCGGTGGAGGTGACTGTGAAGCATGTGGGTCAGTATCTTGTGCTCTCCTGAATTGTGCTCTTCAAAGAGGAGGAATTCAGCGTGCAAGAGATATATATAAGCAGTGAGTTGGCAAAATATGGTTTATTGAGCCAATTATAGTTGTCCATACTTACTTAAACGTTTCTCTTTCATATTTAAGTTAATATGTTCCTCGGACAGCCACCTCCGAATTTTTTGAGTCTTGTTCATTGTCTGTCTGTCCTTTGATTTCTTTGAGATTGAATTTCATTTTCAAGGGTTTGTTGGTCTGCTTTATTTATGAGTGATAAGGTGCTAACAACTAGAGCAATCCCCTTTTTCTGTGAGATTTTTGATCAATTAGATAAATTGCACAGATTACTGAAGCAATTCTCAACATCACTAAATCATCTAATCAGGAAATTATGATGATTACAAGTGCAAGAACTGCAGTAATGCTGCTGAGATGGCTACAGCTACCACAGACTACAGCCTGTATCTTGTAATTCATAAATAGAATGAATAAATCTAGGTTTACACTATGATCAACTCGCCCATCAGCAATCCTCCAGTCCAGAACTGTCTCATGTATAGGTTACTTGAAGTACCTCCCCGACATTATTCTTGGAATCATTTGAGATATCAATGATATTGCTGTTATAATGTAATGCTTAGAGGGTCAAAGTGCGCTTGTATCCTAATGTTCATGAAATATATTGCCTTCTTGATTACCAGATGATTAGATGTGATTGTTTAGCATATTGAAAATGAAGTCTCCTCATTCAAGACTAAATTTCTGCTTCAAGCAAAAAGGATTGGAGATATAATGGCTTTCCATGAGTACTTTTGCTGAATTTGAGGCCTTCTGCAGTGCCGAACAATGGAAGGGATCCCGGCTTGAAAAGTATTCTACAGTGGATTCCATCGCATTCTGTCAAAAGGAGATTGCATATAATGCCATTGCCTGGAGCACAGGAATAACTTCATTAAGGAGAGATATGAGAGGTTCAATTGCAACTAATTCTTCCATAGCGTAACCCCTGGTAAGAAAATTGTGTGAGGACAACACTTACTTGAGGAGCAACAGTATTTATGCATATTTCTGGAAAAGGTGCCAGAACATGAGCAATAAGTTGGCAGCTCGATTTTGGACTAGTCTAAAGCAGTAAACTCGGGTCAGTGGAAATGGTCCCACTTTAGCTTGGATGGTAACTCAAAATGCATCTTCTTATTTGTATAGTTTTATATCTGTTTATAAGGCAACACATTTGGGCAGGACAAGCAAAACCGGCACTAACCTAACCAAAAAAGGGGAAAAAAAAAAGTTGTCAAAGAGGTAACATTTTATTGCTGTTGGGGTTTGGGTATAAGCTTTTCCTCAAGATTGCATATGGCAGTATGGGCACGGACAAATATGGCACTATAAATAGTGTTGGGATACATGTGATAGGAAATCACTTCTAACTTTTGAGGATCCACCTTTATTCATCCTACATTAAATCATTTCTGTGGCTGTCGGGCATGGGGAAGGCTGTATTTGTTTCCCAAGATGACATCACATGCAAAAAGTAATTTGGTAATGTGTACCCTAGTGGTAGGATATAGGAAAGAGATAGGAAAAGTCTTCCAAAGTTCATAGAAGGCCAACTACTGTTTATCCTGGATTGATAAAACTAAATAGAATGAGTTAAGAGTATTGTCTCCATTATTTGCAGAAGGTCCCAGGATGCTTATTGTGAATTACTTAAGTTCTCGCCTGTACAATTCAAGCAGCAGCTCATTAGAGGTGGGGATTGAACCATATGGGATGCCTGATGAACTTGCTCAATGCTCTTTGTGTAGGTTTATGCAGGGGAGTTGCTTTTTCATATAGTTTACTGGTCTGTTGACAAATCTTTCGGGTATAGATAGTGTAGTGCACATGCATTCATTTGATGAGAATGCTAATTAACAATTGCCATTGTAGTGGACCTGATTATTTGTGGGATTTGATTCCATGACAATCTATGATCAATTTCTATGTGTTGAGGTTTTCCTTTCTTCAAGCAAACTATGTTGCTTTGCACATGTTATTGGATGTTCTAGGATTGGTCTCTGTGCCATTACACCGCCATTGCCATCAGAGATTATGTTTCTTTGACATAGTGGCTTTATTACATACATGTTGATCCTTTTTCGCTTCTCCGGATGTATTCTATATAACCTTGTTTTCACTACTTCTATCATGGAATAATTTACTATGTATTATGATGTGGATTGTCTTCTGTTCCATTTGGTGGTTACATGTAAAAGCAAATGATGTGTATAGTATGCTCCCCACAAAGAAAATTTGCATTTACTCCCTCGGGCAAAATGATCTACTTAGTTGGATATATATATATATATATATATATATATATATATAGAGAGAGAGAGAGAGAGAGAGAGAGAGAGAGTAATAGTATCTAGTCGTACTACCCTACCTA
>NW_006500355.1:3260332-3299557 GCF_000471905.2 Amborella trichopoda | reverse complement strand
TATATTATTATTAATTATATATATATATATATATATATATATATATATATATGAAGATGCTACAAAACGCCTATAGACTCAAATGAACAATGATTTCACCTTCCCTCATCACCGCCCAAAGTTCATCGCACGGTCACGATTGTCCGATAGTGTTTTATTTTTCATTTTTTTTTTCTACAAATCGTAATAACCTGAAATTTCAAACATGTGTTCATAAAAAATAGACGAATCTACGAAAAATATCAAAAAAATATTTTACATGAAAAAATTGATCAAAATACCCTTGAAAAGTTTTCAAGGTATTTTAGGCAATTTATTTTTCTCGAATTATTTTTTTTATATTTTTATTAAGTGCACCACACTAAGATGTACACATGTTTCAAATTTCAGATCATTCCGATTTATAGAGAAAAAATGAAAAATGAAATGCTATTGAAAAATCATGACTGTACAATGAATATTGAACGGTGATAAAAGTAAACGAAATCACTGTTTACTCCAATCAGTTCAACTGCCGATTAAATCACTTTTGATTCGACTAGACCGTGATTGATTTGATAGCCAATTTATTCCTGATAATTATACTCCAGATTCATTGTTGCACTCATATCTGAAAAAACCAAATGAATCGAGTTTCGGCACTCATTTCCCACTAAAAGAAACAATGAAGACAATCAAGTAGAGAGAGAAATAAAAGCAAGTAGTTATTGATCATTCTAAACAAAATTAGTAAAATTTATGGAAATTTCTTCTACGCATCATTTTATAGCCACACAGTTCAAAAGAAACATAGCAAGATCCAAATAAAGTCCACTAACAACAATTTAGGGCAGTACCCTTCACTATCCTAAAGCCTTCAAGGCCGATTCCCTTTCGCCTCTCAAACCGTACTCCATAGACCACGCTCCCAACCTACAAACATTAAATAAATAAAATTTAGTCATATGAAGTAGTTCATCATTCTTTAAAGAAGATTTAGATATTTAGTCAAGAAATGGGTGTTAGCTGCACATAGTTCATCTTTTTGGGACTTTTGATATGTTTCTCTAATCAATAGAAACATATACTACGAGACCAATTGCCTTTCCTATAAAGTTATCAGAGTCACCCTAAATCAAATTTGGAGATCATGAATACGAAAAAATAAGTAAATTTGAAAAACTAGAAATAATAATTCTAGAAAACATTTGAACCGCTAGTTTCCATTGTTTTGAGATGGAACACATATGTAGTCATGCGGGCTGTACTCGCGTTCCATCACTTTTTGCATTGCAAAAAAGTTTCTCAAACTTTAAGTGGTCATCCACAATTAAAAGGAAAAAGTTTATATAAGGGCGAGGCTCTTTACGATGCACCTTAAAAACTTCACTCAAAAGGTATTGATGCTCAAAAATCCTCAAATTGGTTATCTCGAATTCAAGATGCATAGATATGAGAAAAAATAGATTTCAAGTCTCGGAGATAGTACATCTTGTAATGCATTTTTGGACCATCAATTTTCAAAATTTTCAAGTATTCATAGATCTACTCAATCTACATTTTTTAAGGTTTAAATTTTATAATTAGAGAGGAAAATAAATTTTCAAGCCATCACAAAGATTTCCAGTATTGAAACAATATCTTTCAACACTATTTAAAGGTGTGCCTTACTTTGCCTGTCTAAAGCCTCGACCTTATACAAACTGCACCCAAAGATAAATAGTCCAATAGTATACAATCCCCAAATAAAAGAAACAAAAAAAAAAAAAAGACGGAAAAAACCCTTAAAAGTCAAAGTTAGATGACCATCTTTCAATTTAAGGGATCAAAATCAAATTGTTTTAGCAAAATTGTGTCAATGATCAATGCTCCACAATTTCTTCCTACCCCATTTAAATGAGTGTGCGAAGGCAAAATCTTACATCCTTTCCTGGCAAAAGAAAAACTACCTCATTCTTCCTTCACATATGTGGTGTTACTTCTGACACTCTGTATATGGGTTGGTGTCGCATGTTGACACTTAAAGACACATGCTCGCCCTTTGTTGCCTTCCATTATCATTTTCCAATATAGAGTCTACTTTAAATTAAAATGCAAGAAGGAAAAAGCTTTTGAATTTAAAAGCGCAGTCCATCAAAATCCTTCACTTCTAACAATATCTAGCAAGTAATTCAAAACTCGCTAATCTAAAGGCTGAGTCCCCCAATTTTCTAGCCTTTCCTATTATTGTTTTCGGGCTATTTTATGAAAAAACTCGTGAGAGATGTATTATTAAGCATTTTTAACTTTCGATATTATTCCAACTCATGATCGTAGGATTATACAACGGACCCGTGATTTTAAGATGTGATCAACTAATTTATTTATTTTTTCCTTTTTTTGGTGGGGTATGGTTGGCTAAAAAGATTCCTGACCCATGGCTAAAACATAGATTGTTCATCTTTTGGATGATGACGTCTCCAAATAATTACTTTCATTATAAAATTATTTATCTGGTGGTTCAAAGTGATTTCCAAAATATCACTTAAAAAAGGGGAAACTTACGGATTAATGTGTCATTTTTAATATTTAAAAATAGTTTTCTATAGTTCCTATTCTACAATCAAGTCCCATATTTTGAAAATGTAAAATACATTTTAATTTGATCTCTTTTTCTATAAATCAAATTAAGCTTCAGTAACTCCACCCATTTCAACATATTACACCATCAAAAAAATATTTTCAAAATTTTAAAATTCATAAAAATACCAAACCACTTAGTTTTGGTAATTTTATTTGCACAAAATTATTTTGAAAATACTTTTATAGGTGTATGACGATGACAAATATAGACAAACAAAAATTGAGCTTAATCCAATATATAGAAAAAGAGATAAACTTCACATAAGGTTTATGTTCTAAGAAAAAGGCTTCACTATAAAATATGAAAAATATAATTAATAAAAATTTCCCCGAAAACAAATAACCCTCCCAAGTGGGTACTTTTGCCCGAGGGAGCGAGTGTACCCCTTACTCCCCGATATTACTCATGAAAACAAAGAAAGTGGGTCTCGTATTAGCTCTCACCTATGGGTGGCGATGAGTGAAGTTCGGCCCAAACCGGACCCGACCCAAAAATTAAAATATCTATATATTTAATTATAAATATATTTCATATATAGGCACCTAAAAATCTTTACCGGACCCAGACTTGAATAGAGTTTAGGTCCAAGATTTGGACCCGAACCCGACCCCCCAGGTCCGATTTTTGAGCCCATACTTCGACCCAATTCAGGTCTACCCCTCAGGCCTCGGGTTGGAGCCGGGTCCGTTGCCACCCTTACTCTCACCCTATTTGTCGTTCCTTTTGGATGTTTTTTCCACATATTACAAGCGCAGATATAAAATAACCAACGGATCCCGAAACTTTAACATCATGGCATTTGAAGTACACAAAATACCACCAATCCAACAAATGACGTAAACCCCGTAAGTCTCGTACAAATTTCATCTAACACGCATGGATTTGACCCCTCGTAAATCCGAATCGTGAATCAGTCTATTCGAATCAAACCCTTAAAACAGTGATTCAAACATATTACACCCTTAAAACAGTGATTCAGAATCCGAATCGTGAATCAATCTATTCGGATCAAACCCTTAAAACAGTGATTCAGAAATATTAAATACCCTTGAAACAGTGAATCAGAATCCGAATCGTGAATCAATCTATTCGGATCAAACCCTTAAAACAGTGATTCAGAAATATTAAATTCGCTGATTCGGATCAAACCCAATAAATTGATGGACACTCGAAATTAATTTTCCCCTTATTTTATTTATTTTTAAATTTTTAAATTGAAACGTTGTGTGACACAAAAAAAAACCCCTTTGCCGATTACCGATGTTGATGTTTTCAAACTCTACATGATATGATCTTTTTGCTATTGTCTAGCGGAAGCATACTTGTTTTGACCGTTCTACCCTTGCGGCAATAGAAAATACTTTTGCTATTTTCTAGCGGAAGCATATATTTTTTTGTTTTGTTTTGAGTGTACTATCCTTGCGGCAATAGATCTATGTGTTGGTTCACTACCAATTTGTTTTCAGGACCACATTAAGAAATTTGGGTTTGAATAGAGGGAGTTTCATTTTTATCTTTTTACTCGTTAGGAGGGAAGATAAAAACCATAGTAGATACTTCTAAATGACCAAAAGCCCATCTCCATTGTTACACTAACAAAACAAGTGTCCATGTTCAATGCCTCAGTCTAAAAAATCAATATAACTAGACTCGTACGTATGATCAGACAACTTTTATAAGTAAAATATTATGCTGTTCGGTACATGTAATATAATATCTTATTAGTGGGATACATAGAAATAAAATAAGCGATCACATAAATAATTACGTAAATATGTAATCAAGAGTTCGTAGATATGTTTCAAGTATTTATATAAATAATTTCATAAATATGCGATGGAATAATAAATTGATATGCGTTAAGTGATCACTTAAATAATTAGGTGATTTTAGAAATAATTACATGATTTTTCAATGAAAATAATTACATAACTTTCCAATAGAAATAATTACATGATTTTTTGATGGGATAGTGCATTACCAGTAAAACATATTCATAATAATTATACGACTTTAATTATATTTAGATAATTGTTTTAATATTCATTATAATATTACAATCAAATTATTAATGTTGATTCTAATATTACTATAAAGCAATTAATGATAATAATTTAAATTATTATCATCATTATCATAACCTTTTTCCAATTAATTGAAGGTGGCTAGACCAATCCTGATCCTCCCTTCGCCTCTATTAATGGTTATAGCCCCAATGAGGCCACAAGTCTTCATATTTTTTCGGATTACTTCCTACTACGTCCTTTTGAGTCTACCTCTTGCCCTTTTCAATCCTTCCACTTGAACTAACTTTTGGGTCGGTGTCAAATATGGCCAGCCCACCTAAGTCTACTATCTCTTATCTTACTACCTATTGGTCACCACTTAAATTTTTCCCAATGGATTTATTTTAAATTCTATCACTTCTTGTATTGCCACTCATCCATTTCAACATCCTCATCTCCGCTACACCCATTATATGGATATATTGCTTTTTGTCCGCCTAACATTTCGCCCCATAGAGCAAAACTGGTCTTACAATTATCCTATAGAACTTGCCCTTCAGCTTTGTTGGTATACGACGATCCCATAAAATATCAATTGCACATCTCCAGTTCGCCCACCCAACTCTGATAATTTAAATCACTATCTTAACTTTAAATTAATTATAATAAATTTATAAAAATTTATTTTTATTACTTGAATATATTAATAATATTTAATTCTAATTTTTTTAATTACAATTAATGAAACTATACTTATTATTGTCATAACATATGAATTACTATATTAATATTAATATTAATAAGATTGAAATATTTATAATTATGATATACATGAAAAAAAATCATAATTACTTTGTTATTACTTTATTAGTAATACCTTATAACTACTAAAGACATCTTCAAGTTAAATTGATTTATTAATTCTTTTTTTTAATTATAAAGTTTAATATATAACTATATTTAATATCCGTTGTAGTTTTAAAGAATTTGCGTTTTTTAAAGTATGGTCACAGAATTTGTATATTTTAAAATAAATATTAAAAAATAACAAGTATTTGACATTTTATGTTATAGGAGATATCATTTCTATTAAATACTTTATTTACGTGTGATTAAGCCTCATGTTTTTTATCTGGTAGAAGATGCCCTTCTATTACCTACTTTATTTACGTGTGATTAGGCCATGCTTTGAACTTTATTTATGTGTGATTAGGTCATGTTTTGAGTGTGAATAGACCTTCATAGATCCACCTTATACATGATTTATTCCAAATACCATTTTAACTTCAATTTTCAAACTTTAGTGTTCAAAATCATCCTCAAAAAAATAAAAAATATTGTATGATTCAAGATGATCTTAAACTTGGATGAAGATTCTTGTTATTAATTTTTACTTTAACTTGGAACATTGGAGGATTTTAACTTTAATTTGGGAAAATGGCGGAGGATTTTAACTTTAATTTGGAACAATGAGACTAATGGTAAGTATATTTGAATTATCTATAATATTCTTTCCCATATATGTCGATCTATCTTCAGGCTTCACAAATATCTTTACTTGACTACTCTAAAATTAGTTTTTATAATATAAAAAATCACATTTGAAAATAGTAATACATGAATTACTTCATTAATATTAATAAAATTATAAAATAAATAAATAAGTATCATATATAAATAAGTATCAAAATATTTATATTCAACTTTTCTCTCCACATTGAATCCATCTTGTTTTTGTTGAAAAGTGAACCTTTTCAGCTTTCCTTTCCTATTCACAAATATCTTTACTATTTGAAAATCAAGTTTTACAAGTATCTTTAATTGATTAGTCAAAATTTAGTTTTTATAATATGAAAATTCATATTTGAAAATGCTAATATGTAAATTACATCATTAATATTAATAAAATTATAATAAAAATAAATAAATATCAAAATATTTATAATTAGAAACATATAATTATGATATTCATAAAAAAAAATCATTACTTTTTTTTTTATTTTATTTTCGCTCTATCTTTCCCTATTCTCTCCTTATTTTTTCTCTCAGCCTATCTCTCCCTATTCTCTCCTTATTTTTCTTCTCCACGTACTCTTTTCTTCTCTTTATGTTTCCCTGGCGTATATCTCTCCCTTACAAATAATATCTAAGGGAATATCACGGGAAATCCATTAAATCCTTACCTCTCTCTGTCTTCTTGGATCCGTCTCTCTATGTCTCTTTGGCATATATCTCTACCTTATATATTTAGGGAATTTCGCAAATTACTCTACTTAGCCGATTTAGTAAATTTCCACCATGATTTAGAAGATTTAACAAATCTATTAAGGGTGCATATATAATAATATTATAAGCTCATGATTTCCATCATCATATCTATAGGGATTTGCTAAATTTTATTTCCTATTAATTTAGGAAATATAAACATTTAAAGTAATTTTAAATAAATTAATTAAAATGCATGGTTTATAGAGAGTAATTATTTTATTTTAATTTTTTTTATTTCTAAGACATCTACCCGACTTTATTTCTATGTATAGGGTCCCGTTTTATTCCCGCCAAAAGTGTCCATCCCTTAATTCTAGCTTAATAATGTATAATGTAGTACTGATACCATGTAACATGTAGATAGAATTCACAATAATAGCCGAGTATTACTCGAGTTCGAACCTTAATTTGAGCACTTACAATGTTTGTGTGAATGTTTGCCGCCACAGTCAACCTTTCAAATAAAAAAAAGAGTGAAAAACCAGTATCTTGTCTATGACGCTATAAGAATTCATGGGGCAAATAAGGATCAACTGGAGAAGGGCAACAGACAGTTTTCGATACATCATATTTATCCACAATTTACACAAACAAGGATCACATGTTTGGATTTTTCACAATTTTCGACCTATTTTGAATCCCAACCTTTCGACACGTCATATTTATCCACAATTTACACAAATAAGGATCATATGTTTGGATTTTTCACCATTTTCGACCTAGTTTGAATCCCAACCTTGTGTGTATTATGATTCAACCAATGGTAATTCGGAGTTTCGGAGTTTCTTAATAAGATAAATTAGAGATTGGATGTACAAAAACACATAATTGATCGATTTCCTTGAAAATTTTGATAGTAAACCCCCCTTGAATTCCAATTACTTAGTATTTAATTTGGAAAGATGATAAACTTTCATAGACAATCGGCCAACACGTCGTTTCAACTTGCTGAAACTTTCATGGGATTCAGAATCAGTCAACACTGAAGTGGGATTCAGAATTGGTCAACACTTAAGTTTCAACTTACTGAATCTTTCCCCAACCAAAAAGGGAAGCAAAGGAGAAAGACCTGCTTCCTAAATGACCAGCCATGTCCCCTAAATCATCCAAATAATGGCCCAAAAATATTCATTATTTCAAATAAGTTCATTCCCTTTTTCACCTTTTTCAGCCTATGTGAGTAAATAGCAGAATTTCTAAGTTTTAACTAGGGCAGGCAGGCCTATATGACTAAATAGCTGAATTTCTAAGTTTTAACTAGAGCGAAAGAATGAACCACAGCAGACCTAACAAACCTAACATTCCTATGAAAGCTCCTTGATGTTGAAAGCTCTTTGATGTTTGATGTTTGACCTGAATCTCATTCAAAAGTGGTGGCCCAGAGTTCTCTCAACCATTTTCTATGACCATATGTCATTCTTCTAAAGGAGCTCCTTGATGTTTGACCTGAATTTCATCCAAAAGTGGTGGCCCAAAGTGCTTCAAACATTTTCTATGACCATGTCATTCTTCTAAAGGTGAACTCTCAGACCATGTCATTCTTCTAAAGGAGTACTCTCAGTTAGGTCCGAAAACGAACAACTGACTTGGACTAACCCCAAAACCAGAAGAACTCAAGTATCATCAGTTCCGTGAATTTATGGTTAATTTTATGGGATTTGAGTTGACCCAGGACCAGAGAGTCCCGGCAAGAATCCCTGTGTATTAATTACACACACAATGTGAGCAATAACAAACATAATGTCTCGACATCACCTGTATTGCAGCAAAAATTACCAAGTTGCTCTCATAAGACCCACTCCAATTTGTATCTCCGTGGTTCGTCCACTCCAATTTGTATCTCCTTTTTTTCCCTGATGGAGTGAGATTGAAACCCTTGACATGACATTGTGGTTCATCCACCTGAGCACTAAACCAAGAGCCATATGCTATATAATATGTAATGAATCTATTGCATTTAAGGTCCTACGATTTATGATTTTTCTGATTCCACTGTATCACTTACCACTTTTTCTTATATAGGTAAAATCATAAATAAGATGTAAATGGACATGGCCATTCTAAATTATATGGTTAAAATTTTATTTTCATAACCATTGAAAGCTCCTCCACCCCAAAAGTTAATTCACACATAGACCCTACGAAAGCAATAACTTCATCCTAATTACTAACTTCATCCTAATTACTGAGATATCCAGGACCATTCAGTACCTAATCTTTTTGGAGTAAAAAGGCGAATGTGCAGTGCTATTCATGGCAAAGAACTACTCGCATTGTTATAGTTGCAAGAGAGAACCTCAAGGGCAATTAGGCTTTCCTTCGAACCTTTGTTTTTCTTTCTCTCTTTGGATAAGAAATGCACTAATTACATTTGTCTCAAATACATCTAGTTACATAAGATGCAACAGAACAAGGTTTTCATTTTTAAATCATAGGGAATTGAAAGTGAGCTTCAGAGACACTAATGCCAAACATTTATGACAACTAAATAGTATGAATTGGATGAGCTAGAATCGAATAAACTAATGAGGATTTTTGTGTGAATTATTCAAATCGATCAAGTATATTGTGAGGCACTCCTTTTTATCAAAGAAATATCTGACGAGGCACCCTAGGTTAATAGCATTCTCCGTTGAAAGGGAGTCGAACAAAAGAATTGATGATGCATCACCTTTCAAGTGAGAAGTGATATGCATTACACACAAAAGTACAAGGTCACATATACTATTTTAAGTATATGGGTCTGCATACCCAACATCCATTGTCCATATAATAGATGGGCGGTGGAGTGGAGTAACCATTCCTATTGAAATATGAAAAAATAAACAATGAGACCATTTACCTTTGGTACAAGATAGTCACAATTAATCTTGACCATTGGATATGAAATTGGGTGGGTGCATTGATTTTATTGACCAAGCTCAAAGTTCAAAAGAAATTTTCTCGAACTTTGTGACATATCTAAGCCATCAGATTTCACATTGGAGGGTCATAAGTAATTCTGACCTCCTTGTACCATAGATAAATGGTCTCATTGTATACAAACCCTAAAAATATAAGCCAGCATAACAACATCTCATCTACCGTTGTCCTTGGATAACCATGGACAATGGATGTCGGGTCTTAGGCCCTATCCCATGCTCGTAACAATTATGGGGATTTTCCCTAGAGTTCAACCTTGTGCTATTAATTAAATCAAATTATGATTTAAGTGTAACCACGAGATAACGAAATACGAAGTATAGAACGGAGTTATAGATTATACTTACAACATAGGTTCAGATGAAGTAACAGTGTTCAAGGCATCAATATAGTAGTGTGTGAAACTCAAAACAACTGTTTTAATGCTTACGTTGGGTCCTATTACTACAACCAAACTGACCAAACTGACGAGTGACGAGTGCTAATGTTGGAATCAAAAGGTCCCACACCACGTTAGCTGGTTGGCTTGAGTTGTTTCACGTAGATCCCACTAGAAAAGGGCCTTGCCAGGAGCAAAACATAGACCAGCAAGGCCAAAACATAGATAACTACTAAATGTTGTGCATATGTTTTTTTTTTTTGAGAAATTATGTTTTGTAACAATTTTGTTTCTATAAATCAGTGGAATACCAATTACTAATTTATACAAATTAGTAACTTGAGAGTGTGCACTTTAAGGATTGCATGGTTATGCATTTTTTTTTACAATAAAATATTTTTCACTTCTTGTCTACAATAGTTGGAAAGTAATCACTGGGCACATTGTGCTTCAACATCACCCCAGCTGTAAATGTGCTCAATGCATTTGAACCCTAATAATATTATTGTCTATATTAACAACTTCAATTTTCTAACTTGTCTTATTTCTAATTTTTGGAGGTAAAATACCACCCACAGCAGAGCTCAACCACTCACACAGGGCACCAAGAGCTTCTAACCGCTAGATAAAAAAGGAGAATAGAAGCCTTTCTAAGTTCTCTTATTTCTAATTTTGGAGGTAAAATACCACCCTCAGCAGAGCTCAATCACTCACACGGGGCACCAGAGCTTCTAACCGCTACATAAAAAAGGAGAACAGAAGCCCAAAGCTTCTGACCGCTACATAAAAAAAGGAGACTGGAAGCAGATTTTAGACTCATTGTTTTTAAGATTAGGGGTCACCCAAGTCCAACCAAGATTAGGGGGTCACCCAATCTTAAAACTCTATAGACCATATGAAACTCACGTGAATTTTTTTCTATTTTTTTTAGGCCAGGCCAACGCTATAGACCATATGGGTCTTATCAGTGTGTAAATCCGAGTCTCATAAAAAAATGAATATTCTGAAGAATATCCTTGCATATAAAACACGTGACTCAGCAGGTTAACTCACCTCAAGCACCAGGTGAGACCTGAAATGCGTTCGAGCTTTTACGCGAGTTGACTCTCCACATGCACCATGTGAGTTACGAATCGAGTTTGAGCTTTTAAAGATTCACAAGTAGCAACACGCTGAATGACAGGAAACTCGTAAAGCGATCATTCGCAATGCTTTGTAGACACCTATGCAACATAATGGCTCAATTGCTCAATGGATAGGACCCCTGGGTGGGCCATAATACCGATATCACGTTTCATGACCCTTCCAAAATGGGTTGGATAAAAATTTGAAACCACAAATAGTCATTTAAGATTAAAATTTCTACTCCATTTTTTTTTTTTTTTGGGAGTTTGGGGTTTTTTTTTTGGAGTTGGGGGTTGTGGAGGGGAGATTTGGGTTTTACGTATAAGTTTGTGTGGTGTTCATGTGAACCGGAAAAGAAAAGACTAGGTATAAAGACAAGGAAACATTGAATTTTTCTTATTTTCATGCACTTCCATTCATGCAATTTCAAATAGACCAGCTCAAAATTCACCAAACGTGTCATTCAACTCATTATCAAAAGACAAAAGAGATAAAAATAGTCATTTGCCTGTACCAAGAAGCAGTAGCATTCAAGCCATAGACCTAAAACAAAGTATGCCCTACCACAAGTCTCAAACTCTTTTCCTAGATAATAAATTGAAATGAACAGGCTCAAAAGCATAAGTGCCACAAACTTATATCAGATAGCAGACACGGTTCAAATAGTGAAGTTACATCATCTCAAAGGAATTCAAAGGATCAATTATATAAAGAAGGAACTCTCAATTGAAAATAATTGCATATACTACTATAACAAAAAAAGAAACTACACTCGCATGAATGGAAAAATCTATGTAATCATTGATACATCCTAACAAACCATGGAAATGTTCAGAATTCATCGATAATGTTCAAATACCTCAAATGTCCTTATTCTAAGACAGATTATGTTGGATATGTGCCTGTGTGTCATATAACAATGGAATGCAATCCCTCCATCAAAGTTTTCTACAACACAATAAAAAATCCTAAAACCAAATTTTTATTGCAGTTGTCATCAAGTAATCATGGCTTTTCAAGAAGATAGCATGAAGCCATGCAGGCGATTCTTAAAACAATAACGATTTTCTGAATGTCCTCAATCCGTACTGAATCCAGCACAAAAACTTACACCTATCTGCTCCAAAATCCCAGGACTTACTAATTACTTTTATACAAATAAGTAGACAACCATGAGAGTTTGATTTAACCTCCCTATGCCCCATTATTAAGACTACCAAACAAAGTTAATATAATGCCGCACACCTTTCCTCATCAAGCATTTAATGATACTGCAGGAAGGTCCCCTACAGCTTGTCTATGATTTTGCAACATGAATGTACTTTGCAGAAATAACAGAGACAGCTGAAATAACAGAGACAGCTTACTGGTTAGGCAAACAACAGCAACTCCTCACAGTTAATATTTCCCCCATAAAAAACAAAAGAAAAATCAGCAACACCCTCCACTGAGATAGACCTAGGTCCTCTAGTTGTAGAACCTTTTGTCAGTTTCAAGTACCAGTCTCTCGATCAAAATTTCAGGAACAATAATTTAAAAATTACTATGGGAGCGTTAAAACTGTGCACTAAGTTTCACTGTGTTACTGCCAGACACTGTTGACTCGCTGAGAAAACCCAAGTTTTGTAAGGTTTCAAGCAAGTTTTCTAAATCGCTTTTGGTTTCGTAAGTCAGCTCAACTCACCTGATGGCAAGCCAAGTTTTGAGTTTGTCTTCCTTAGTTTGGCATGTGTGCAGCATACCCAGAGAGTTCCATCACCAAGTGAGTGGGTAAGAGGACCTGGTTTCATCAAATACAATCAGAGAATGGATTGCGCACAGCTAAGTTGCTCCTTATTGAACTTAATAAGGATTAACCAACTAATATCAAATGGATTTCTGTTGCTCATTAATGAATCTAATAAGGACTAACCAGCTAATATCAAACAGATTACTGTCCCAACTTTATATATATCCTTCCACAAAAATAACATTTCTCCTTGAAGGCAAAGGTTAAGCAAAACATAACAAAGCCATGAAATCTTGAATGTCATTATCGTTATCATCATCATCATCAAAGCCTTTTCCTAGCTATTTGGGATCCATGTCCTTTTGCGCCTACCTCTTGCCCTTTTTGAGCGTTCTACTTAAACCAACTCACACCTCCTAATAGGTGTTGTACTCGGTCTGCGTTGTATATGCCCAGCCCACCTAAGTTATTTTTTCTCCTCTTATCGCCAATTTGAGCCACACCTAAGTTCTCCTGAATGTATTCATTTCGAATTCTATCCCTTCTTATCTTGCTACTCATCCATCTCAACATCCTCATCTCAGCTACACCCATCCTATGGATATAATGTTTCTTGACCGCCCATTATTCCGCTCCATAAAGCAAGGCTGGTCTCTCAATTGCCCTATAGAACTTTCCCTTCAGCTTCATTGGTATTTGGCGATCACATAAACTTCTGATTGCACGTCCCCACTTCGCCCACCCAACTCTAATTCTATGAGCGACATCTTCCTCAATCTCTCCACTTTCTTGGATTATCGACCCAATAAATCGAAAATACACTCTTTTTAGTAATTCTTGGTCGTCAATCTTAACTATTTCCTGGTCTCTGCTTCTATTATTTCTAATCTTGCATTCCATATACTCTGTCTTAGTCCGGCTAATTTTAAAACCTTTAGATTCTAAGCATCCCTCCAAATCTAACTTTGTGTTGACACCGCTTCGGGTCTCATCGATCAAAGCTATGTCATCCATGAACTTCATATTGTAGGTGCCTAGTTAAGTTGTCCATAACTAAGACAAAGAGGTATGAGCTCTATGTTGACCTCTGATGTAAACTTATTGCCACTAAAAACTCACTCGTCTCTTCACTAGTAGTTCGCACACTAGTTAGCGCTCCCTCATACATATCTCTCACCAAGTCGATACAATATCTGGAGATTCTTTTCTTTTCCAACAACCACCAAATTAAATCTCGAGGCACATCATCATAAGCTTTCTCTAGATCAATAAAGTTCATGTGGAGGTCTTTTCCCTTCACCCTAAACTTCTCAATCAATTGCCTAAATAGAAAAATAGCTTCAATTGTTGACCTCCCTGGCATAAAACCGAATTGATTTTCCGATACACTTGTTTCATGCTTTAGTCGTTGCTCAATCACACTCTCCCACAACTTCATAGTGTGACTCATAAGTTTAATTCCTTGATAGTGTACAATTCTATGTCTCATTTGCTTTTGTAAACAGGTATTGCAGTACTTTTCCTCCATTCGTCTGGCATTTTTTTTGTTCTCAACACCTTGTTGAACAGCTTGGTCCGCCAGAAAATGCCAATCTTCCCCATGCACTTCTAAACCTCTATTGGGATATCATCTGGTCCTAAACCTTTCCTATCTTCATCCTCTTCAAAGCTTCTTGCACTTCTAATATTCTAATCCTACGAATGTATCTATGACCTCCGCTCTCATTTATGCCAACAGCTCCTTCTACAGTTGTGCATTCCCGTTGTGATCGTCATTTAATAATTTTTGAAAACAAAAGACTCACAGACTATATAAGTACTTAGCATATAACCTAGACTTCAGACTTAATAAACATTCCTAAAATAATAATCAAGCAATTCTTCTGTTTTGAGTACCATAATTAAGTAATCTCATATGGCACATTAACAATTATTATATCATCTTAAAGATATATGCTAGGATCACATAAATAAGCCTTTAACAATACTTTTTAAAACTCAATGAAATATTACTAAAATATGTAATGTGGATGCTTACCTCAGAGAAGTGCTTCCAAAGCTCCTATTGCATATTTTGAGAGCCATCCATCACTTGGGTGTTTCCTTGCTGCTGCTGTTGCTGTTGCTGTATTTGCATTAGGAGGTTAGCAGCAAATTGCAGTGTTGACTGATAACGCTGGTTCTTGTCAGCCTCACTCTCCGGCATCGAAAGGGCAGATTGCAGTTGTTGTACAGGATTTGGCATCTCAGTATTAACAGTTCCCATCTGTTGCATGTTGGCCTGTGGTTGAGCCATATTTCCACCTTGAACATGACCAGGTGAAAATGAAGGCTTCATTTGCTGAGGGACCTGTGATCGAGAACTTTGAGAAGGATCAAGCTGATAACTTTGATTAACCTGGGGAGCTGGGTATTGTCCACCTTGAGAAGGAACTAAATTGTTAGGCACCGGGCGAGTAGACATGGTAGCCTGTTGGAAATTCATAGAGGTGTCCTGAACACCCATAACCATGTGTTCCATCCCACTTGGGATATTTGGATAACCTGGATATTGAGACAATAGGGAAGCTTGACTATTGAATTGTTGCCCAAGTTGTTGGTTTTGAAAACTCGCTTGATCTTCCCTTGATTGATGAAGGCCACTCGAAACCATTGACTGTTGTTGGTCGGGCCTCCAAACTTGTGATTGCACTGACTGGTCAGAAGCCATATTTGCACCAAATGCAGATGCCACTAGGGCTGAAGCAGGACCTAATTGACTATTTGCAGATTGAAGGTTGGCAGGGAGAATGGCCGCCAAGGCAGCGATGACCTCAGGTGTCAAAGAAACTCCTACTTGAGAATTTGCCAGATTATTAACATAATCTTGGGCAGATTGCCCCAAATGAGGCTCTTCAGCATGTGTTCCCAGTTGTTTAATCCCACCAGCAAGGGTATTAGGATCCTCATTCAAAACCCTGTTATAATCCATTTGGAGAGATTGATCCTCTTTGTGAGAAACCCTGTTATAATCCCCTAGCAAAGAAGGATATTGCTGGGTACCATCTACAAACTGTTGGGATTGGGATGGGGGTGGGGGTGGGATTTGAGGAATAAGTTGTTGGGGTGGTTGTTGAATAGGTGGTGCCCCAGAGATTGGTTGTGGGAATTTAAGAACTACTCCATAGAGGCGCTCAGGACCCCTTACCTTCAAAACATTGGTCAAGAAATCAGATGGTGGCACCAAAAATAGGGTTGTGCCATCATCAAACTTGGCAACCCCAGCACGACTCTTGACACCCAGGTATCGCAGAAACTCAGTGTAGGAAGCGAAATCATTTTCATTATCCGGCAAAAAGAAGACAATGTCAAACCCATTGGCCTCGGTATAATGCTTAGTGAGCATGTCTAATCCTGTTCTTGCTGAGCAATTCACAATCTCCGGACTGCAAAAAGAAGAGCACAATAGGCATATCAATCAACCAAAAGGAGGAAAATCATGAGAAAGTAAGGAAAATGATGAGAAGTATACACAGGAAAGCTCTAGTCCAAGATGGTCGAAGGTGGGCTTTTTTTTTTTTTTTTGGGGGGGGGGGGGGTTGCTGGGGGGAGGGGCAGAGAGAGAGAGAGAGAGAGAAGAGAGAGATGTTCTACTCTCTATCCACCACAGCCAATCTCTTAATTGCATGACCCAATGCATTATGTTAAATTTCCAAGAAAAGATACAGGGATGTCTTATTCAAATGGAGCATGACTTCTAGTCCTCCTAAGGGGCATCCACCATCCATTTCCCTAGACAGCGAAGATCAACCGTAGTGTGTCCCATCGAGGCAAACACCAATGCAGAGTTGATATCCACTGTCTATTATCAGGAAGATGCCACCACAGAGCACTCTATACCATATTCCACTGGATTACGGCATAACTTTCCAAAAATTTACAAGTCAGAAAAAGACCATGTGGTTCATGAATCATTTGAACTCACAGCTGAGCGTCTATCCCTTTTCCTACAGGTACGCATCGAGCACTACAGACAGGACTTCCCCCCTTAGCAATGATTCCACGCCAGATAAAATCCTTGCCAGATGGACCAGGAGCAACACGAGCTGGGGTCCCTAACACGCCTTTGTCAGTTTGCATCCCAAGGCCATTGCCCTGACTATCTGCTTTCTTTCCATGAAAAGGAGATCCTTCAACTGCGTTAGAACCTTCAATCCTAGACCTCTTTGCATCCCTATGAAAATTACTTTGATCAAACCCACCATCCCAAGAACCAGGAAGGGGCCTCATTGTAGGTCTCATGCCAGGTCCTGAACCAGGGGATAGCTGTCTCCAATTTCCAGGTATCATATTTGCATTAGGGAAATTAGGGAAAGGACCCCCCATATCGTTAAAAACATCTGGGCCATTAAATGGTGCCTCAAAGCCTTGTGGTGGGAAAGGTCTCATTAGCATATTTGGTCCAGGCATTCCATTTGGACCTAGAGGACCAGGAAAATTGTTGGGCCCCATTGGGCGATTACCAAATACATCCATTGGCCTAAATGGAGCATCATTAAAGAAGAGATCAGGTCTAGGACCTTTAATACCAGGGGAGAAACTTGAGCCCTCCTTCCCAGGTGCTACACTGCTTGAAAACAGTATTTGTATCCTAGGATCATTAAAAAGGCGACCTTGTAAACCTTCCTTTGCCCGCCGAGCCTCATCAACACTCCTGAATTCGACAAATGAGTAATGTCTCGATGGGAAGCTCTTTATTCTTTCAATTTCACCAAAGAGGATCATGGCATTATGAAGCATTTGCTCATCAATTTGGACAGATGGTGGGTATCCAATCCACAAGATATTGCTTGGTTGGCCTTCTCTTCGCCCCCCTCCAAACGGTTGAGAAGGCTTAAGCAAACATAAGCACAACATTAGATATTCATGGAAAACAGGAAAGAACAAGAAATGTTAAGGAATGTTGATTAACCAAAAGTGAAACTAATAGATTCACTCATATGAAGGCCATTTAGGCACACCAAAAAGACATCATAAGAAGCCAAATAACATAACAAAATATTCTAAATGCTGCCATTTTATAATAAAAAGTTGAATATATTTGGCAATCAAGAGCAACCTGAGTTTTGGAGTTTGGCATCCAAGATGCATCTGATGAACCTGAAAATTTTCTGTCTCTTGCATCATTAAAATCATTCCAATTTTCCTGTCAGCATGCTTACATATCAGAATCCAACACGAATAATAAAAATAAGACATAAGATGGACCAGACCTTATGCCAGCAAAATGAAAATTCAGCAGATAACAACACATATTCTATACATACTCTTTTTGGAGGCTGTGACCTGAGGTAATCTACGCGTAGCTGTTCACCACCGAGAAGCTTGCCATTCATTGCTTTTAAAGCTGAAACCGCATCTTCCAATTTAACATAATCAACAAGTGCAGAATTCCTGTCCCGGAGGAATTTGAATTCCTCCACCTTTCCAAACTTCAAAAACTCTTGTTCAAGTAGCTCCTTTGTTACAGATGGACTCACCCCACCCACCCAAAGATGCTTCCCAGGTTTAGCCTGCAAATTGGGAAGAGACAAGAACACTCATATTTTAAAAATCCTTAAGCCTACTTAGAATCATTCAACATGGAAAATTTGCAGGACGTGTCTGCCAAGATAAAGCATTACTTTTCATATTCTAACCCTTCTAATATTGCATTTAAAACAACATATTAAATCATCACAAAAGCTTCTCTTTAAAGGATTTGGTAGATGAAATATACTGTTGCAACAAGGAATGGACAAGAGAATGGAATTCCATGATCACAAGAAGCTGTCTGAACTGAGACAGAGCCTAACTCATTCAAACCATAATACCTGATATGCTAAATGCCAAGAATGTGCGTGCGTCACAGAGAGACAGAAGAACAGGAGGATAAGCACATATTTTCACCTTCTGCCAAAACCAACTATTCTAACCTAGAAACAGATGCTGCCAACCACCTTTGGTTTAGAACGGCTGATGTGAAAAACAATAGACAATTATTTCCCAACCATAAACTTCTTTCTTTTTGAGAATAATGATACATACAAACAGAACTTTAAAAATGATGAGTAGCCTAGACCAAACAGATACCGAAATACAATGCAGGCAAAATCCTCAGCCGGATAGAAAATTAAAATTTCATAGACATGAATGAATTAGGACATCCCACAAGACATTTATTCAGGCACCATAGTCAAACCATTTATATTAAATAGTGATGTGATACCGTAAGATCATTTCAATTCTGTAAATACCTTAATAAGACCCTCGAGGAATGTAAGGAGCCCTTCTTTGTAACAATCACATATATCCATTAATAAGTACTTCTCTTCCCCTACAACCCAGTGAAAAAAATTCATGGAAGCACATAGAAAAATTCTTTGTTCCAATTTTCTTCCTGATTTTTAAATTCTTTTTTTTCAATCATACCAAGGAGCATTAGCTTCAGCACAAATGTTTAGAGTGTCTTTCATTTTATTTCATAAACATCTCATCTTACATTGACTTTTTTCCCCCTCCCCCAATAAACAAAGCAGTCTACATTGATTGGTGCCAGTGATTTTTTTTTTGAAGCAGTTAACTGTTGATTGGTGCCAGTGTTATAAGCAACGGACAGGCCACCGAACCGCTTAGGGCCTAGTGAAAACTGGTCTTACTGCCGGTCGAACAGGTTAGAATGAATTAAAAAAAGAAAAGAAATGAAATGAAAAATTAGGAATAATAATTTAACTTATAAAATATGTAAAAAACAAAGGTTGCCCAACATTGTTTGGTTGGTCTAATGGGTCTAAACAAGCTTGTTAAACTGGACTTAACTAGTAAGACATTGGTTTTAACTGGTTTTCAACAAAACACAATTCTTAATTTGGACCACGGGCTGAGGTTCCAATGGTGGTCTGACTGACCAGACCGGCCCTTCCAGTCGAGTCTTGCTAATTATTATTGGCACTAGTTTTCAGCAGATTTTTCATGCGACATTTATTATTTTAGACAAGGCGACATAGTTGCTGGAACCTTGAAGGTGAGGTCATGAACCCAGTCTGAAACCTCGATCCCACGAATCCAGCCACGGATCTTGGATGGAACGCGGATTCCTATATTGTGATTCTCATTTCTGGCGCGTTTGAACTGTGGTACTCAAGTGTAAGATGCAAGGCAAATGACATTTTCCCTATTCGGCACTGATTCATATACACTAATTAAAGTTTGTGCCCAATGGTAATGTGAACCTAAACATCATTCGCCATCCCTTACGACTTCACTGTTGCGATTCCTATTTCATGGAATCGAGATTCCCTATGACAAGGATTGAACTCCCTTGATATAGGATCGTATATAAGACAATCCTAACCACAAGGACCTTCCAACAATCCATGGTTCAGAGGACTCGAACCACTTCCCATTCCCGGGATCGCAACCGAACCCGACAGCTATGCTTGGCCACACATCCTCAAAAGACATTTGAATCTTCTTTTATTGATATAGCATCATTCAAATCCAGGAGAACATAACTTAAAAAGAGTTTGGCGCCACACACACTAATATTGTTTCATCAAGGTTTCCTATATGCATTGAAATAAAATAGGTAAGCGTGACACATTTAGATTATAATTAGAGCATGAATATGTAGGTGGCATTCTAGAAAACAAAGTACGCAACTAGACCTGATGTTTTTTCTTTTAAATATCAGTCCTAATTCACTCTATTTTTTGCAACTTTGAAACCAACATGGGAACCTCAATTCTGCAAACCAAGCACATGGAAATTGATCTTGCCTGAACCCCCGTTGAGTTTTTGGTGAATAACAAAGACCAAAGCACCAAGTGTGACACCTCATAGCACAAGCTACGACCGCAATGAATCGACATGCAGTTTCTCATATGTGGCCGACGTGTATAGGGAACATTAAGTACCTTTTCAATCCCAGTATAAGGTTGTTAGATATCAGCTTTCACCTTGTTAAAATGGGTTCCTCAAATTTCTTTTACTACCTAAATTTCATAAACTGAAAGCGTTCTAAAGAACCCAAGAACTCCATATTTCTACTTGTTCTCAAATGCAAAATGCAGTTTCCTTCCATTAATCCATAAAGAGATGCATACTAGAAAGTCAGAAACCCAACCCACCATTGCATCTAACAATGGAGACATCATCATCATCCCAGCGTTATCCCAATTCTTTGGGGTCAGATTAACACTAAGACATCAATGAACAAATAATAGTATAATACTACCTCAACGGATATTCACAAGCACCTTGCTTTAGTCAGTATTGTCTGGAAGAACTGATAGTTTCCCACTAATAGGTATGTACATTGCTTCCACACGAAAGAAAAAATAAATTCCACATAGCTGCAGGGAAAAAGGCTAAGTAAAGCCTGCAACTATGTGCTTGGGCATCTACATAAAGATGTAAAATGCCTGTGGGAACGTATGCATATAAGCATGTACATACCATATAAGCATGTACATACATAAGTCCAAGAACTCACTTAGGCACACATACAGGATACAGCATAAATAAATGTTAACTTCCACAAAATTACTCCACCTTAATTGAGGCTTTCATAGTCAATTATTAGATCTGTTAGTCATATAACACAAATTAAGAATCACTTTCCTATAATTCTTTGCCTTTCAGTAGCTTGTAGAAATTTCAAACTGCATCCTGGATTTATAAGGAAAAAAAACCCAGCATTACTGCAGTGATACACACATTATAGCAGCACACACATACGCATTGCTTATGATAAAAATGTCTCAGAACAAAATGCCACACAAACACATTTTGCTTAAGAACAAGATGCCAGAAAGGCACAAGAATGAAATATTGCAACGACATTTTATCAAAGGGATATGGTATAGCATATGATGATAATTCTGTAAGATTCATCTCCAATGCCCTTCCGCATCTTGAGAACAGAAGTAGGACAATCAAGTTGTGTTGCATAGCGCACATCATGCATATGCTATACGTTCCATCTGTGAATAAAAACTCATTTCAAGTTAGCTCACCCGACTCAACAAGAAACTTGGGTTTGGGTAGAGTTTCTCAGTTTGCGATTTTAATATACTATAATTAGTACCAAAACAAAATCTCGCTTTTATGGTATATGCATTTCCCATATAATTGTTGTCCCAAGTTCGAATATTGCTGCCAACTCAAAAGACCTAACCTTTAGTTCGAATAGCTGGGCTTAAACATGTACGGTAGAAAAATGGATGTCTGTTATTTTACAGTTTGTGGCAGGCAGTAAGTCCCATTTTTCCGCATGATATGTCATTTATTATGTGACAAACATGCATGCTCCACCAAACAGTTGGCAAGGATCAGTGCACATAGGTTCACCTTGATGGCATCACATATGCTTCTAAATACCGTCTTACACACGTTCCCAAACAGTCCTAGAATGTGTCTTTTGGCCAAAATTAAAAAAAATCTTGTGTTTTCCTGAATTTGACTGTTCAATACAGCAGATCGAATCAGTTTTGGCAATGTCTAAGACAGTTCAAATTTTCAAACAATACACTTAGCTATTGTGACGAAATGCTACATTGCGAGATTGGAATGCACATGATAGGTATCAATTTTTTGCTTTCATAAAATCAATGATCCTTTTACTAGGAATTAGCGAATTATTTCATACATAGTTCTTTTAAGCTCCAAGGTTAGTTTTGATACATATGCAATAGGCCAAGGCAATAGCAGCTCATGGTGACCTCGACTCTTGATTCTCATTCTTTGGTAATATTTTCTCTTTTCTGTTTCACTTGCATGAATCTCAAAAATTGATCGACACTAATTTGCACGAGTAGGTGTATGATAATATGTTCTTCGATAACTTTGAGATGGTGGGGAAATTATTTTCTGCATGCGAGATTAACTTTGTCATCTTCCTGGTTTCCATGTTTCTTTCTCCTAATCAATCAACAATTGCAAGAATTGCCTAGGAGAGATAGTTGCAAGTAATTCGCTCCAGAAGCAGGCATTTACATACGCAAGTGGAATGCATTTTTTTCTCTTGATTGAAAGTCAAAACTCGCATAACTGGAATGCACACTCATGTAAACTCTCTCTGAGACAAATCAAAGTTATCGAGGAATATATTATCATACACCTAGTTCTAAAAATTACAGTGTCAACAAGTATTTGAGCATGACGCATATGGAAATGGACACAACATACAATCACATAAGCCTTCCTTTTAAAACATTCTGATAACAAGAGCAAAGGTAAGACCAGACAATAATGCATTTATATATGTAAGTGAAATGCATTCTTATTTCTTGATTGGAAGTTGAAACTCGTAAACGGGACCGGAACCAGAATGCAAAATCATATAACTTCTCTCTAACCCATTTACTTTCCTTTTAACAAATCTCTTATGATACCTGTTGAAACTTGAAATGAACATGCAGTGCCATTTCATGCCATTTTAAATCATTTGCTTTGTTAATTCATAGAAAAACGGTTGCTCCCTTGTTAGGCCAGAGGGTCCCATTGGTTCTTTGGATCTCCTTTAGCATCTCTGTGCTCTGGGGATAATTCAACATGGATACCGACTACTATTAAAGAGCCTAATGATCCTAGTAGGCAATTAATTGAATATTTAAACAAAGTATTCTTATTAGACAAGTACCGATTTAAAGTAGCCTTAGGACCCATTTGGGGCACACCAAATTTTCACAATGGCATTTTTTCATACACCCATTTACACGACATAGACATCCCAGGTTAATCTGCAACTATTCACATTGATGACTAGTTATTGTAACCCAGATTGTCCCCAAAAGGCAGAAACTCTGGCAAGTCTACAAGGACCAAAAAACCATTTCTCTATTTCCAAAAAAGGAGAGTTCTACTCTATGAAATGACCTCTTATGACTATAGTTCCTCAGGATCACCCATAAAGGTGAACATGGGTTATATGTGACTAACAAGGCATCCAAACGGGCTCTTAGCATACATGACTAGAAGCGAAAGCCCTAGAAACACTACCATCATCAAACAGTCACACCATTCCAGCTTCGATGCCATCTAATAAAGTACGCATAACCATGAATTCCATAAATATTTACACACTTGGTAGTATAGAAATTTAACATATAGTGATTGGGATTGATAAAATATGCACCTTTAATTCATCCTATACGTGAATGCCCCAAACTCATATCCTATAAAGAAGCCTTGTAGGCAAGCTACCAAATACAATCCTCAAGTTCAAAACAGTAATTAAAACTGCAGCCCAAGGAATCAAAAGTAACTATATCTAAATTTTATACAAATTGTGAATGCCCAATAAATAAACAAAACAAAGAGAACACCCAAAATGCATTTCGTAGAACACTAATTTTTAGGATTAAAAAAAAAAAAAAAGTTGGATATCACTTTTTAAATCTAATAGACTTCTGGGCATCCAACAAGGAAAACATCCACAATTATTACAACCAATGAATGTAAGGAACAGAAATGAAGAATACACAAAAAAAATTAAATTCTGAGATAAAATACACGATTCTGAATGCAAAAACTCTAAGGGGGGACAAACCGGTCTTGCAAACTCGATCCTCAATGCACTCCCTTTGACTACAGTTCCCTGAAGCGCTTCCTTTGCTGCTTTTGCATCTTCAAGATGCTTAAAATACACAAAGGCATAGTTTCGAAAATTGTATGTAGCCACACTATCCAAAGCCCCATATTTTCCGAACAAATCCATAAGATCTAACTCTGTCGTCTCTAAAGAAAGGTTTCCAACCCATAGATTATGAGAAGGTCCTTCGTACTCATCTTCTTTTATTCCGGGCCTAGAGTTTGAGTCCGAAGGTCCAGACGTTTTAACAGGAGGTGCCATAAGATAGAACGGGGGTTTCAGACGCTAAGCTAAAAGAAATAAAGGCAAAAAAGCTCTGGTTTCTAAGAGGATTATATAACAAGGCCAAAGTTACAGGGGTACCATGCTAAGCCAATGAATTACGGTTTTCCACAAGAACAAACCGTGAAAACCAATGTCTATCGGAAATTTGCAGAGATGGCCAGAAGAGCTGGGCTTTCGATAAAAACACAGGAACCAGAGAAAGCCAGTTAGGGTTTTCAGATGGCACGAAACCAGAGACAAATTTCAAATGATTTTCCTGAGGGACGCAATCAAGAGCAAGATCAACCAGGACTTTGCATAAAGAAGAGTAAGATTAGGGTTTGAAAGAGGAAACAAATTAGGGTTCCACAAAGGGGAGCACAGGAATAGGGTTTCGAATGAAAGAGATGAATTTTTAGACCGCACAACGACGACTAAATTTGCGGTTGTAGAGGAAATAAAAATCACCATGAAAACCCCGCAATTTTCAAAATTACCAATTTACCCTTTTAACTTTATTCGGCAACCTCTTTTTTAAATGCGAAAGGAGCTATTTGTAGAATTGAAAATATATTATCGGACCCTAGGTTATAAAGAAATATGACATTTTTATCGTTTAGGTACATTTTAATAACAAAAAAATAAAAATATATTATTTCAAATTTCACCAAAAAAAAATATGAAATCTATTATACTGTGTGGGGTAAAAAATCCTTCACCGTAATTTTTGGAAATCTTTCCCTCTCTATGCCATATCCCATTTAAAAAAAAAATTTCTTTAGTCTATGATATATTATATAATTATTAAGGTAAGTAAGAAGTGAAAGCAAGGGGTACTCTACATTGATATTTCAACTGGTACATGAAGAACAATTTTCTATTGCAATCATAATAAATAAATTTCTACATCCATATCTATCCCCAATTTGGATTGTAGCTTTCATCTTACTCTAACCCTTTATCCCCAATTTGAATTACAGCCATTATCTTACTCTCATATAAAAACAAATTTTTTTAATAATGGGTAAGTGAAAGTAGGAGAAATCTAAATTGATTTTAACAGATATAGAAGTGAGGTACAATTTTCTACTGTATTCATAATAAAAAAAATTTACATTCCTCTATCCCTAATTTGGATTGAGCTCTCTATCCCAAATTGGTTGTAGCCCTTATTTGAAACTATCAACTTATATAAAATAAAAATAATAATTGATAATTGATGAGAAATTACAGAACACATTCATTATAAAAAAAATTCACACAACATAATCCTCATAAGAAATTAGTAAAAACTCAATTGAAATAAGATACATCTTTAGTCTCCTCCAATGCTTCAAATTTTTCTACTGCAATTACCAAACCTTTTAGTTTACAAACCAAACTTGCTTCCAGTTTTTAACTTATACCATAAAGATTTTGATTTTGATATCATAAATTTATTGCTTATTTGAAATTATATATAGAGAGACATTTGAAAGACTTCAATAATAAATAAATAAAAATAAGGTTTATCACAAAAAAATCATGTTATTCCAATCATATTATTCCAATGACTTATCATGTTGAAAGCAAATTCTAATCATGTTAGCCAAACATAGCCATTTTTTTCATATTTGGTTGTTAATGCAATGTCCATATTTCTTTTAAATAGAGAGAAACACTAGAAATGTATTTTCCAAGTTGCATCTAAATACTACCTAAATAGTGACAATTCATTTACAGGTAATGTATTATGATTACGCCAACAATATACTTCATAGAAAATATATTTCCAGGTATCCAAACGGCCGCTTATGGGTGTGGTTTATATAAGGGAAAAGTTTATATAAGGTTGCAACCTTCAAATGTAGAATTACATATGTATCTCCAAAATCCATCGGAAAATGTTGTTTTAATGTTGAAAAACACTCTAATTGATCATCTCGACATCGAGATATATGAATATGAAAAAAAAAAAAAAAGAATTTCGAGTCCCACAAATAGTGCATCTTGCAACATATTATCTAGACTATGTATTTTCAAGATTTTCATATATGTATAAATCTACTTCATTTTAACCATTTTTAGAGTTTATAAATTTATAATTA
The DNA here is from genome assembly GCF_000471905.2 of Amborella trichopoda. The sequence goes on along the minus strand of NW_006500355.1, from coordinate 3,272,564 downwards.
GATATCAAAATAGATTTTTAGACAATCTTACAGATTTATTTTTAACTCAAAAAATACATGTTATTATAAAATTTGGAGGTGCGTATTAATTTGATTGTTTAAAGTTGCAACCTTATAGAAACTGCACCCTTTATATAAACAATCCAATTAAAGCGCACTTCCAAATTTTATCATAGCAAGTAATTTTGTTGTAAAAAACTCTTAAGATTATTTTAAAATCTATTTTCACATCTAATTATAAAATTTTAAACTCATAAAATGGTTTAAATCAAGTAGCTTTATAACTATATGAAAAACTTAAAAATGGAGAGTATAGATAATGTGTTGCAAGATGCACTGTTTATGAGACTGAAGAACTTTTTTTGTTTTTTTTCATATTTATACGTATTGATGTCGAGATGATCAATTGAAGGGTTTTTTAACATTAAAACAACCTTTCCGATAGATTTTTGAGATACATCTATAATTTTACATTTTAAGGCTGCAACCTTATATAAACTTTTTCCTACTTTTATATCATGTTTTGCATTCTCCCGTTCTTTAATTTTTTGGCAAATTTATCAAAAGGGAAATGGTTTGATAGGGCTGCGGCCTTATCAAAATAAATAATAGCCTCACCTCATAACTCATTAAAAATTGCAATTCAATTGTTAGTAAATCTTTAAATCGATCATCTCAGCTTGAACATTATGGTTTTGAAAAAAATTAGGATTTTAAATTTTAAAAATAATGTTTATCGCAACAAATCATTTAGACTGTCCATTTTACCCTAAAAATAAATGTTCACAAATCCACAAGGTATATACCATTTTTTAAGATTCGTTTTATTGTTAGTGTTGGAAATTGATTTTAGATCCATCATAGAGATTTTTGATGTCAAAAATACTTTCCGGAGGAGGATTTGAGTTGACGCTTTATTTTGTTTTCATAAAGCCTAGGCCCTATAAAAGTTAATCTTTATATTATTCCTGTATTATTTAATTTAATTCCAAATACCTATAAAAAAATTGATCATGATATAGCATAGTGTAAAATGATGAATAGCATATCTCTCATTGTTTTTGGATAAATTTCCCCTTTTATCATATTTTTAGATTTGAGCAAGCTTTCTATACTTCCTCTACAACATAAAACTCACATACTTCCCCTTATCCAACCGTCAATTCTAAATAGAGGGCTAGATTGCCCCAATCACAATGTCACATTTCTACACTATTTTTCTTTTTAATCTTTTTTCTACAAACTATTTTAACACCAATTTTTGTGTGCCCAATCCTCTATTAAACTCGCACTAGTGAAAAATATAAAAACAATATTTTCAATAAAATAAAATGACCAAAATACCTTTGAAATTTCAAGAGTATTTTGCTCATTTTATTTTATCAAAAAATTAATTTTAATATTTTTATAGGTGCGTCCCAATGAGAAGATGACACATGCCAAATTTCATATTTATACAATTTGTATAAAAAAACTTAAAATAAACTATTTTGAGACGTTGGATCTAAGATCAAACGGTGAGTGGCTCTTTTGATCAAAATTAGACGGCTGATGGTAGGGGAAGCATCAATATTCTATGCCATAGGGGAAGTATAGAAACCTTTTGAAATCAAAACTACACTTTTTGACAGGGTTTGAAGGCATGCAACTTATTTAAATTGTTTAAGGTGGGCACCTTCTATAAGACATCATTTTTTATTGAAAAAAATATATAATGAAACCATTTATCTTTGATACAAGGTGGTCACAATTAATCTTACCATTATATGTGAAATTAGATGACCACATTAATTTCATTAACCGAGCTCAAACTTCAAAGAAATTTTTCTCGACCTCCTTGTATCAAAGATAAACAGTCTTATTGTATACTATCTCTTTGTTATTTGTGTTGGTAATTATCTATTTTAATGTAAAGTCTATTATGATCCATATGGCTATAGAAAGTCTATAATGACATGAGCCATCACCGCCAATTAGTGGATATCCATGGAGGGAGATTGGGATCATGAGAACATGAAATGAGCCAAGTGGTGTGTCCCGCTCTATTGCCCATCACCGTTCATGAACTGATTGGACAAAGGCATTATCTGACAATATAAATTTTGTACTCATATGGATCATAAGGGAAAGCTTTCTTTGTTCCCCCTACAGCATAGAAGTTCTATCTTCCCCCTTATCCAACCGTTCAATGGAGGGCTAAGATTGCCCCAATCACAATGTCACGTCTCTACACTATTTTATTTTTAATTTTTTTCTATAAACTGTTTAACACCAAAATTTGGATGTCCATTCCTCTATTAAACTCGCACTAACGAAAAATATAAAAAAAATATTTTCAATAAAATAAAATGACCAAAATACTCCTGAAAGTTTCAAGAGGTATTTTGGCTATTATTTTATTTATCAAAAAATTATTGTTAATATTTTTTTATAGGTGCTCCCTAATGAGAAGATGACACCTACCAAATTTCATATTCAGAAAATTTGTATTAAAAAAACTAAAAATAAAACACTTTGAGACGTCGAATCTAAGATAAAAAGGCGAGTGGCTCTCTTGATAAAAAATGGACGGCTAGATGGTAGGGGAGGATAGAACTTCTATATTGTAGGGAGAATGTAGAAAGCTTTTCAATAGGTTATTATTGACATTCCATTTTGTGATCATCTCAATCACAGTTCTAAGTTTATTGTTACTTTGTCCAAGTAAATATGAAGTGCAGGGAAAATACAAGAGAGAAACTAGAATCCTTTATATTAAAAGAAAAAAGAAAATACAAACTAGAATCCTAGGGAAATTTGAGGGGAGAGGAAGAGAGAGTATTAGAATTTCACTTCCAAATACTAGCCTCACTAATAAGGGTGGTAATGGATCGCGGCCCGACACGGGACCTAAGGGGCAGACCCGATCCAAATCTAGGTATGGGTCTAAAAATTGGACTCGGCGGGTCGGGTCCAAGTCCAAATCTTGTACCCAAACACTATTTGGGCCCTGGTCCTTATATCATCATCATCATCATAACTTTTTTCCAATGAATTGGGGTCAGTTATACGAATTCTAGTATGTCATTCTGCTCTATTAAAAACCATATCATCAGTGAAGCCATAAGTTTCTACATCTTTTCGGACTGCTTGCAACTACATCCTTTTAGGCCTACCCTTTGCCCTTTTTAGTCCTTTCACTTGAATTAACTTGCACCTCCTAACAGGTGTTGTACTTGGTCGACACCACACATAGCCAGCCTACCTAAGTCTACTCTTTATCATATTATCGCCTATTGATGTCACACCTAAATTATTTCGAGTCCCAATATGTGAAATATATTCAAATATAATTAAATGCATAGATATTTTAATTTTTAGGTCAACTCTGGTCGGGTTCAGGTTAGGTGAATTCCGGTCTGGCTCCAGATCCAGGTCCCATATCAACTTTTTTGGTCCAGGTTTGACCAGACCCGACACCGGCCCGACCCATTGCCACCCGTACTTACTGAACAGTCGATAAGAAAAAATTGAAACTGCACCAACCTTTCCTCTTAAGGGAGTTGACACGAACGGATCAAACACCTTCCGGTGTCTAGATAGATAAACATTGGGAACCAATACATTTTTGGTGCTCATGGACCATAATATACATTTCTTGTATTTGTTCTAGTCAAATTCTAGTCAAAATATTTTGTCAGAAAACAATATGAAGAGCAAAGTGAAAATGAAAAAAAGAAACTATAGCTCTAAAGCAAATTTAAGGGAGTGGGAGAGAGTTTTTTTACCTTCACTTCCTGATGCATCATTGAAGAAAAATCTGAAACAACAGTAGTCTTTCCACGACAGAGAGTCGATAAGAACGAATCAAAACTATTGGTGCCTTTCTATTATTGAGAAGAAATGTGCATTAGTAGGCAATGCATTTTCCCTGATCATCTAGATTGCAGTAAACATTTCTTGTCAATTTGTTCAAGTACTGAAGTAATGAGAAAATGCAGAAGAGAAACTAGAACCCTTGGGAAATTTGAAAGGGAGGGTAAAAGAGTTCTTGACCTTCACTTCTATATCCCGACACCGCATTAAAGAGCATATAAGAACATACACGAAACCACGTCATTCTTTCCTCGCTGGAGAGTCGATAAGAACGAATTAAAACAGTGCACACCTTTCTATTTCAAGAGAGGAGATGTACATCTGTTAAAGGTGGTAATAAATTTGTTACTGTTTCTCAAAATAAAAGAGAAGAGATGTACATCGGGGAGAAAATACATTTTCTGTGATTATATGGATCATAAAATATATTTCTCCTTGAGTTGTTTGATTAAATACAAACCAAAGAGAATGTAGGAGAGAAACTAGAGCTCTAAGGCAAATTTGATGGAGAAGGGGAAGAGTTTTTATCTTCACTTAAAAATCTTGACACATTATTACAGAGCATATAAGAATGCATACGAAACTGCACTGACCTTTCTTCTCTAGAGTGATGATCAAAACAAGGCAAATAAAAAATGGTGCACGCCTTTCTATTTATAAAGGGAAATGTTCATTAGGTGGCAACACATTTTTCATGATCATATGAATCATTGTATGCATTTCTTGTCAATTTGTTCAAGTAAATACAAAATAAAGAGAAAATGCGGGAGAGAAAACATGACCCTTATAAAATTTTGAGAGAGGGGGAGACAGTTTTTGAATTTCACTACAAAATTTTGACCTCTCATTAAAGAGTAGTTAAGAACAAATTTGAAACTGCAAGAGCCTTTCCTCTCTAGAGAATTTATAAAAGAGTAGTTGTGAACAGCTCTCTGTTTCCAAAGTGGAGATGTAAATCTAGATACAATAATGGATCATATTATACATTTCTTCTCCAGTTGTTCAAGTAAATGTGAAATAAAGAGAGAGTAGAGGCAAATTTGAGGGAGAGGGATTAGGCTTTTTTGGTCTTCACTTCTAAATCCTGACACATCATTTAAGAGAAGATGAGAACATATATGAAATTGCGTCGGCCCTTCTCTTGATTCGAACAAATCAAAATGGTGCACGCCTTTTTATGAAGAGGCAATGATATGTACATTGAGAGAACATTTTTCACAGTACACATTTCTTGTCTTTTTGTTCAAGTAAATATGAAATAAAGAGAAAATGCTAGGGAGAAACTAAAACCCTAAGGAAAATTCAAGGGAGAGGGAGGGAGAGTTTTTGAAACCAAAAACTGGGGCCTTATTAAAAGAGTAGATAAAAATCATCATCAGTGCGTTTCGGCTAAAAGAGTAGATAAGAATAAATATAAAAGTACACCGACCTTTCATGTTCAGATAGTTGACATGAACTAATCGAAATCGTGCACTCTGAGAGTTGTTTTTTTTTTTTAAGTAATTCAACGGGGAAATCAAGCTTCTACCCATTTTTTCAAGTAGATTAGGAGGTAGCTTTTTTGAAGGTATTAATGGGGTGGTGTCAGTGGTGGAAATGGAAAATATAAGGTAACAAGGTGTGGGGTGCTACCGAAGATGAGAGGCATGGTTTATTGAAGCTGTCTAAAAATGATTTTGATTTTGACCAAAACACAACACTTAGGCTTGTTACTAAACCACCTTGTTTCTTTCTCTACCTATTCAGGATTGAAAAAGTACAGCCTGGTTCCCACTGCTGTTTTGGGTAGGATATTAATTCTTCCCTTGCTTAGGAGAAAGCATTGTAAAATGCTTGCCCTAATAAAGAAAAGAAGAATAAGAAGGGGTTGTATACTATGAGACTATTTATCTTTGTTACAAGGAGGTCACAACTACTTCTAGTCATTATATGTTAAATCGGATAGCTTAAAATGTTTTATGAAGTTCGAGAAATATTTTTTGAACTTTGAGTTTAGTCAATGATACTCTTTCTTACAACCATCCGATTGGAAATCTGATGGACAAGAGTAATTGTGACCTCCTTGTATGAAAAGTAAATGGTTTCTTTGTATACTTTTCCAAAAAAAAATAAATCTTACTAAATAATTCCAAGTTGTCATAAAATGCTTGCCCTAATAAAAAAAAGAAAAAAAAAAAACTCACTAGTATTAGAGCTGTTGGACCATCCAAACATCCTTAGTTTCAAGTGTATATTTGAAACTGTTGGACCATCCAAACATCGTTTAGTTTGAAGTGTATATTTGCAAAGCATTTTTCATTTATTCCTTGACAACTCCACTCCAATTGTTGGGTAGTCCAAACAGGCTATAATAGGCATTTAAATATATGGAAGGGCATATTTGGTGAAAATATATTTTAACGATTGATATGTGAGCATGGTAATTTTTAGGCACTCTGGAACGTGCTGGCCAATCCGACTCTGGAGTACAACTTATGGGGTTAAAGAGAGGGAAATTGAGGGAGCAAATTGTACACTTGATCCTTCTGGTGAATGACCTTCTTCAGAGGAACTTCTTGTTTTTTAAAGTTCGGATTCAATTTATAGTTATTTCTTGGGGTACTTCTCAAGTAGCAAAATGAAAACCTAGATAAAAAGTACATTGTGTAATTAAGCACTTAGATCGGACCATTGCTAGAAAATTTGTAGACTAGAAAAACTTTACATATGTTGAGGGCCTTGTGAAAAAAGAAAAGAGAAGTAAAGTGGCACTACCAAAATCATATTTAATTTTTGAGAAAATTTCGTATAGAACTCTAATTCTTCATATTATTTCATAATAGACCATCTTTTCTCTTCATTGTAGACTATCTTTCCATTTTTCTTTTAAGCGGTATGAAAAAATTCTTAAAGATTTCATCAAATTCTTATCTCCTTCTTTTATTGACTTTTGACCATAAAAAGTAACCCCAACAAATCTTTTTATATCATTTCATCCCTAAAAATCTTTTAACCTTCTTTTTTCTTTTCTACCCATTAAAAAAGTTTTTGAGTTGAAATGATATAAAAAAATTTGTTGGAGCTAATTCTTATGATCAAAAGTGAGATAAGAGATGATGGGGTATAGTGAAATCTTTAAAGGTTTTGATGGAGTATGGTAAAATATTTAAAGGTTTTTTTATGCCGCTTGAAAGAAAAACGAATGAAAGTCTACCTAGAAATAATGCGAGGAATTAAAATTCTATATGAAAATTTCCCTTCTTTTTTTGGTTCAAAAAGACCCTCAAAACAATCATATCCACCGTAGCATATATGGATATCACCGTAGCATATATGGATATGAAAAAGTACTAATAATAATAATAATTAAACCCGAATAGTATTGCATCTTATAACAAAAGCTAGTCTATCTATTTTTCAGGTGTTCAAAGGTCCGCTCGATCTGATCATTTTGGGATCTTTAAATAAGAGTGAAAATAGTTTTGCAAGCTATCATAGGGGTTTTTGGTGCCAAAACATCATTTTTTAATAATGTTTAGGTTAAATTAGGGTACTCCTACCCGGACTACTTCTTTAATGTACTTCAACATCTCTAGATACTTGATACCCTCGCTCCACATGTAACTTTTTTGTCTAAGGATATTGGTAATTATTAATAAATAAGGTAATTTTTATTTATAAAAAATATTTATTAACTATATTAAAAAATAACATCATCCATACAGGGTATGACAACATTCATATAAAACATTAATTATTTTTAATTATTAATAAAATACCACAAATTTTTTATAAAAATATCTATTATATCTTTCTTAATAACATAAATGACCTTGCTAAAAAGAAAATTGTATTACATAATAAGGATAATTAATGGCCAATGAACGTTGAGTAGGCTAAGTGAATAATATGTACCCCTTTTATGAGGACCCAGTTTCTATGCGGCCAAGCCCACATATGTAGAAATGCGGGATTCTCAATAAATCTATTTTTGAAATGGATTTTATGACTTATTTTTTAATGACATGTAATCTCTAACATGCAGATCTTGAATATGAAAAAATAAATAAATTTAAAAAACTAGAAATAATATTTCTAGTTAGAAAACATTTGGACCATTAATTTCCATTGTTTTTGGATGGAACTCGTACTTAAAGATGGATGCTTTACACTTTTCTGAATCGCACATGTAGAAATGTGGTCCAGCCCACATAAAACAATTTTCTTTTTTTTATAAAGTCATCATTTTACATAAACTACAACCAAATATATTAGATTTTTTTCTGTTCGGTTTTGAGGCATTATTGTTTTATAATCACGATGCATGGACATTCCTCAAAAAGCAAGAGAAAAGAGAGAGATCCTTTGAACTGTAAAGCATTTCACTATGAGAGCCAAGCTCATAGAAATCATGCTGGTTAACAAGAAAAAGTTAATCAAGCAGTTTCACTGTAAGGACCAAGCTTATAGAGACCATCCATGTCAAAAAGAAATTAGTTATTCACATCACTATAATGACAATTGCCCTTTCTCACTCTTGGTATTATTTCCAGTTTCCTGTCTCATTTTCAGTAGCGGGCATTATCCCTGTTACGATCCCCATTACAATGTCATTATATCAGTAATAGGACTCGACCATTATCATGGTAAAAAAGAAATCTTAGACCGTAAACGTGGTGGTTATCTCCCCAAAAATGGCAGTTGCTTAGATCATGTTCATGTTTGATTCTCTTCTTGTAGGATCGTAAAAAGATGCATTATCAGATGCACAAAGGGCAACTACTTCTCATAGCGAACACAGAAAACAGATTAAGAATCTTTTGCAGTCTCATCCTGGGCTTGAGAGAAATTGCTTGAAAGATAAACCGTCAAATGAGCAGGCAATTTCCTCATCACTGATCTCATAACCCTTCTCATAACAGTGGTCATATGTTTCAAGATTCTATCAACCTCCTCTTCCTTTTGCTCATACACATGGAAAGCACTAAACACCAAAACTAAACCTGCAATATTCAATCAAAAAAAAATGTTTCATCAAGTAAAAGGATGACCATGCAATAAATTAACAAGAAATTCTGAAGAGTTCACACCATTACCTACTAGAAGCACAGCTGCAAAGGGAAGATACAGGAGCAACTTGAGCAAATATAGGGAACACAATGCCTGCTTAATGCCAAGATCAATTTTCATATTCAACTACCAAAATAAATTAGGTAAATACACAAGGGAGACCTCTCAAATAGTACTGGTTTTCCACAAAGGACCATGGCGGCCAGTACTGGTTTCAGAAAAAAGTGATAAAATAGAACAGAATTTGAAAGAAGGATTGAATTTACAGATATCTTTTTCTCATGAAAAGATAAAAGAATGAGCAAGATAAACTGTAGAAATCTTCGTCATAACATGCCCAATCCACCACCAACCCATACACGCACACACATAGACCCACAAGAAAAAAAAACAGAGAGAGAGAGAGAGAGAGTTGGCAATTTAGATATATATCTAAAAAATGACAAAAAAGTTGACAAGGATATAATGAGAAATAAGACCATGGCTCATGCTTCACGCCCTTAATTTATTTATACGTTTACCTTAAGGAAGTTTTTCCAGTCGTTTCCTTGAGCGATATAATGTAACATAGCAACACTTCTGTTCCAGGCTGATGCCGTGAAAATCAATGCATCCCGTAAGCGAGTCTCAGGGACTTCAAAATAAGAAGCTGGAATCTTTGGCTTGGAGTACCCCAATCTGTCACAATAGTCCTCACAAGCATGTCACATGTCAAACATGCATACTTGCAAGCAAGCATGCAAGCGTGCATACATTGTATGATATTTATCTCTATGCCTATATATGTAAATAGAACCATACATAAAAATATCCACATACCCATATACATACATACACACACAAGTGTATATATGTATGTATGCATGTTTTGCTTATAAATATCACCCTAGAAACTCCAAACCAGAAAAGAATAAGCTAAAGCTGTAAAACAAGATATCTTGGCGCTTGAATAAAGATCTAATCAAACCTGTCTCATAAAACTTAGAAATACTGTGAATACTGTGATAGGGAGAGATTGCACATACATTGAGGATGGGAGACATGCATGTAAGAACAAGAAGACAAAAACCAGCTGAAAGAGCTTTGCAGCAGATGAAATAAAAGGCCGCCCGGAGAGAAGAAACCAATGGAAAAAGAAAGCCAGGGTGATTAAGAGAGAGAAAGTCTTCTTTTCGTCACGCCACAAAATTACATCAGCAACTGCATCATTGAAGATCATAAGTTATCAAAAACATTATTTTTAGGATAGTACTTACAACTACAGCTTTGACAGTTTTTGCTTTCACATTTTAAGGTCCATTAAGAAATAGAGCGCACCTCTTCCACAGCCGAGCAGTTTATATGCCTTTGATGGCTGGTTTAAATCCCTGTTTTTTAAGAAAGATATATCTCTCGCTAAATGGAAGTATGATTCAACAGTCCACTCAATACCTTCCTGCACATTTATTATTGAAGAAAAAACATTCAAAGGCCCCCATGCATTCATATGATAGAGCTTGGGGACAATACCGTTTTCCTATTTTAAAAATTTTCTGGAGAGAACATTCCAGTCACTAACATCAAAGAGATATACTAACCTCCATAGAGACAATTGGTGCATAGCCGATATGTTTTTGAGCTATGGAGCAATTGAATGTCTTGGTACAAGTGAATAAGTGGAGACTTGAGGTGCTTAGTGGTAAGGGTGGAAGATTTATGTAAGAACACAAATTTTTATAGACCCTTTCCATTGCCTCTATGAAGACCATGAATCGTGCAACAGGAATATGGAAGCTGGGGCTGAAATTATGAGAGGATTTCCATTAAGTTCAAGAAAACACTTGAAAATCATAGCATACTAAGAAGAAAACATCACGTAGGGAGATCTCTCTCCCTCACTACACACACATACACAACAAGGTCAAGGAAACACTTGTTAACATAGCATCATGTATATATATATATATATATATATATATAAATATATATATATATATGCAGCGAGAAATGTGCATTCACACACAAAATTATCATTGTGTGTTAAGTGTGTGTGTTTGTTTCAGCTTCTAATGAACAAGGAGTGGGACTGAATATCACTAAAAGAAGAGCAGAAATTTCTTTAATCGAGTAACAGTAAAGCTCCAAAGTTTCTCCATGTGTTTTGATGATGTTACACTAACATCAGCAACCTATCCTAATGGAAGAAAGAGGGAACACTGGTACAATTTTCAAGCAATTAAATGGTTATATTCTCTATATGGGTGAGAGACGTTTGAAGTAGATGGTGATCTGCATAACAGTTTGATATGCTACAAGCACATTGAAACTTGCCTTATTTTCCCAATGGCCAGATAATATGTACAACCATTACATTTTCCACAGATCGTATAAAAGAATAATATGACATTTTGATGACATATATGTGTAGAAACTCAACATACTACGTGCCTCATCTTTCTTCTTTAGAAAAATATTTTCTAAAACTGAGTAGAAGTTTAATTACTTCGATACATATTGTACGGTTCCCAAGATAAGCACCTTTCATATCGCATAGCTTCCAGTACAGAAGAAACAAAATCCCAAATTACCATCGGTTCCAAATTAGTGATAAAAAATACCTGCAGAGATTCAAGATCAAGAATGGATATGGTTGGCAAGGAAATGAGAACAAGGTTAAAGAACAGGAAAAGCATACTAGAAAACAATGGAAATGACAGATAGTGATGGAGAGAGAATCGGATTACACCAGGATAGGACCTGACCCCAAATGATGTGTCCTGCTACCTCTCAATCACCATTCGCTATTTCATTGGACAGTGATGACCGTACTATGGTTTCATTGGTACATTGGATTATAGTATACTTTCCTAAACATTATCATGAGAAGCTAAGACAGACTTACCCCTCCAGAAACTGGATCCTTCAGGGATTGTAGAGCTTGCTCTGCACAAATATGGGCATGGGCAAGATTCTCCACATAAGTAAAGTCCCACTTGTTTCGACCATCCCCGAAGATGGCCTGGGAATAGAACCGAATAGTTAGTTCTTTGCAATGGAAATTCTAAAGGAAAAGCCACAAAATAATACAAAGAAACACTAAAGCACATAGTATTTTTGAAGGCACTATCTTTCTCCCATCAAGCAATAGGTCCCACAGCAATCTTGGGGTACATTTTGGGTCTTTCCAATAAAAAATGAAATGTAAATCTATTCCATATGTTTATACGTGCACACATTGTATAGACACATGCCCAGAGAGCGAGCGAGAGAGAGAGAGAGAGAGAGAGAGAGAGAGTACGAGCACACCTACGAACAATACTTTAACTACTAACACCTAACGACGTAAGAC
>NW_006500355.1:3242157-3257743 GCF_000471905.2 Amborella trichopoda | reverse complement strand
AGAGAGAGAGAGAGAGAGATAATATTCCTCATTCCAATAATTGCTTCCCAAAAATGAGAACCTGGATATAAGAATTGGCTAGAGGACCACTTAATTACAAAATATCCAGAAACATAAACCTCCAAAGAACCAGAGAATTCCAAGCAATCATCACCTGAACTCAACAAACTCTGCCATTAAACCCAATCATTTCCATTACAATCAACGAAACTAATCAATCCATTACCAGATATCAGTTCTCAAAACCCTGAAAACCCCAAAACCCTATAATTCAAAACCCACAGTGAAAAAACCAATTTTGTGAATACCCAAGAAATCAGAAAATCAACCCAACAGAAACTTCTCGTAATCATCCATTAAGCTATTATAGAGAGAGAAAGAAGCCTTACCCTCGCAGAGTTGAGACTTGTTCGTTATGTCAACCTGAGAGTAAGAAGCACGATCAGAAGAGCAAGCCGTGGAAAGCATCTGATTGTGGTCATCTTTAAAGCGAGCGAAAGGAAGAGAGGGATCAAAAGGATCGATATTGGGGGGCTTTGGAATCTCATCATAGAGAGGGAGAGAGGGCTTTAAGTCTGCAACTTTTACAAACCACTTTTCCGTTGAGAGTAGTCGGAAAACGAGGTGTCTTCCGGCGAGGTTCCGGCCGCCCAAGACGAGGCAGGTGGTGAGGGAGTTGGAGTCCTCAGAGAGAGACATTTGGTTAGAAGTGGAGGGAGTTACAGAACGGGTTTATCAGTGGGGAGAGAGGGAGAGAATTTATGGAGTTTGGTCTACAAAAGGTACCGTTAGTTGGCGCCTAAAAGTTTTAAGCAACTCACCACTAACCACCAAAAGATGGAGTAAACAAGACGCAGCCAGCTGGAAATGGGTCGGGTCGGGTCGTGATCTAGATTCAGGTTTGAAAAGTAAACATGGCATTGGGATTTCGATTTGGACTGTATCGGATCTAAAACGCTATTTTATGTGTCATTTTATAATTTTTATATTTTAAAATTAATATATAATAAAAAATAGGGAAAAGTTTATATAGAGTCGAGGTTCTAAATAATCAAATTAAAGCTTACCTTAAAATTTTTATTAAAAGAAGTTGTTTTGGTGCACAAATATCTTCAAGTTGATCATCTCGACTTCATGCATGGATACAAGAAAACAATGGATTTCATGTTTTGAAAATAATGCATATTGTAACGTATTTTTAGACTGTCAATTTTTTACATATAATGTAAAATAATGTATTATATTTTAATAACTATGTCGAATCCACCTGCACCCAAACCCTATCTAAATGATTGTTCATATCCAAATTTTAGATCCGGATCCCATTGTTGGATCCAAATCCGAAACTCAGGCTTTAAATCCAATCCAAGTAAATTCTCAGCCCTCCCATAGCCTAGAGAGAGTAGTACAAAATATTAGTAGTATTCGTTTTTTGGCTAAGTAAAATCGTCCAGTATCACCAAAGCAACTAACCAAGAGACGGAGGAAGAGGGCAAAAGGTGAAAAATTCACAAAATATCTAGAGCAAATGGCCCAATTAGAGAGAGAGAGAGAGAGAGAGAGAGAGAGAGAGAGAGAGTGGGTATATTAAACAACTTCTCAAAGTCAATGGGAGAGAAAACCAGAATAAGGCTAGTAGGGGAAATATATGCATCGAAGCAACAAATCGTTAAGCGATTGAGGTAAAAGATTTAAAACTGGATTAGAAATTGGTGGTGAACAATTAGGTTCTTAGGCGCGATCGGTGTTATAACAATGACTTTTTTTTTTTTAATAAGGGTGAGGTTCTAAACAATCAAATTAAAGCACACCTCAAAAATCCATTAGAAGAGGTTGTTTCGAACCTCAAAAATCTTCAAATCCATCATCTCAACCTCAAGATGTATGAATATGAGAAAAAATAGATTTCAAGTATTGAAAATAGTACATCTTATAACGCATTTTTTGGACCATCGATTTTTAAGATTTTCAAGTGTTCATAGATCGGCTCAATCTACACTATTTTTGAAGCTTTAAATTTTATAATTAGATATGAAAATAAATTTCCAAACCATCACAAAAATTTCTAGTACTTAACATCTTTCAATACTATTTGAAAGTGCACCCTACTTTGATTATTTAGGGCCTTAGTCCCATACAAACCACACCCTATAAGAATTTATGTATAGTAAACCACAACCTATAAGAATTTATGTATAGTAATATGTATGACTTCTACTTAAAAAAAAGGTTGAACAACATTGGTGGTTAGCACGTTTGGATGTTGTGCATGGTGTTCTCACTTTCTAGACAAGAATTTAAATTTTTTAAGTTAAACCTCAGAAAAAGTACAGGACAAAATAGTTTTTCATGTGAAACCTCCTTCTAAAGATTACATGATTAAATAGTTCTTTAAGCGAAACCTTAGAAAAATTATAAGTTTCGAACCTATACCCGCATTAAATCCTGCCCATCGATACGAAAAATGCAGAATAATAAACAGTTTGAAATATGTGTTATCTATGATAATTTTGTCCCTTTTTTAGAAAAAAATTGCCAAATCCCCGATTCACCCGCTTTGGATCACCTATTATGTCAATCTAGATCAGGGTTAGTGTTGGTCAACCCATTCTACCGATCCATTTTTTAAAACAGTGAGATTAAATAAAGCATTCTTTGTCCTTCGGAAATAATTTACTTTCTTATTTGGGATGGAGGCAAAAATAAAAAGTTTTAGGGCTACAAATGTGGTTTAAAAAAGTATTGGAGCCGGGTGTGAAGACTTAATTTGACTCTCACCTCACACAAACACATGGGTTGACACACACGTGGGTTGTGATGTGGTCAGTGTGTTTGGTATAATGAGCTTGTGAATTTTTATTTCCCCATTTTTAGAGCATTATTTTTCATTGCAATTTGGGTTGCCACAAATCATGGTAGAAGACCATGAAGAAGAAATCATATTGTTGGATGTGTGGAATCAGCAACAATGGTATTCCTTAGGTCAATAATGATCATACTGCCAAGAAAAAGAGAAAGTAAAGAACATGGGAGGGTCAATTAGATGTCTTGGTACATTCTGAAATGAAAAACCCTCATAATTTATGAGCTCTCAATCCCATGCACTTCTAGACAACATCTGTGAGATTTACAATTGCAAATCTGACTCTCTGAATATTCTCCTAATTTATGAGCTCTAAATCCCATGCACTTCTAGACAACATCCCCCAGATTTACAATTGCATTTCTTACTGTTTGAACATTTGCAAATTACTTTTTGGAGTTTGTTCCTTCATGTCACGGGAATATGGCATTTTTCTCCATAACTTTGCTGCTTCCACTTCTGTATAGGCTTCTCATACACTTGGATCAAATCACAAATGATTCATACCTAAGAAATGCAATTAGATTCCTGATTCATTGTTCTCTTTATACTTTGTTATCTGAAATGGCTTTTTGGTTTCTTTTGCTTTGGGCCATGTTAAAAAGAAAATTTGATCTTTTTTTTATGGTCCTTTGCTGGTGTTGGGGCCTCAATTTTTGAGTTCTCTAGCCTGTAATACTGTAATAGTGAAGCATCCGGGAATAACTTGGTGGAAAAGAGTAAAAAAAAGATTTTTTTTTCATTATCGTTTAGATATATCGGCTAGAGACGCAGAAACAAAGAAGGTAGAATATGAGTGAATGAGAGAGAGTCATCATGCTGAAGTTCCATTTGATAATGGTGATCAACACCTGAAGAACCAAACCTTCAAATAAGAACATTTAGCCAATTCTTCTTAAAAAACAGGGGTTTTCATCCTGAAGAACTTGTAAAAGCTGATATTGAAGAAGTGAGTATCATTGAAAAGTTGTATCTGAATAAACAGTAACCAGAAGTTTTATTTAACATCAATGACTTCCAGTTTTTTTTTTTTTTCCTGATTCTCAATTCGAATGGATCATCATCCAAATAAGCAAAGGACCACAATCTAAATTGAAATGGAGAAATTTGACGACTCAACTTTTCTGATAACACTCCAATTCCCTCCATTGAAACCATGGAGATACAAAAGCAATCTGCCATGAAAAATCAACCAGAGATCACCAAACCATCGTCCTTTAGATAAATCCAGAATCCCAATCCCATAAACAATGGCACACAACCAGTCATGGAGACCTAACACTTCGGGCACTAAAATGCAAAGAAAAAGATCTCAATCTAAATTGAAATAGAGAAACTTGACCACCCAGCATTCTGACGTTCTCTAGTGCCTGTATGAAAGGTTCATATTTTTTGTTTTAGTCCCAACTAAGTTGCCGGCTTTTCTGAAAATAGAAATTCTCCAAAAAACAAGGGAGGATGTAAAAGCTCCACTACAGATAACCCGCAATTAAAATAACATAAAAATAAACAAAATATATTTTAAACAATGCTAAAAATATAGCTCGTTCATTCGAGACCTGCTTAATCCCATTAAAATACAAAAGCACTCACTAACTCTAATGTTGTGAACACCATACAATGGAATTTTACCTAGGAAGCCAAGCAAAGCTAGGGCACGTTTGGGTGGAGGGCAAAGCTTCGTGTTCGTATTGTGTTCTTTTGTATTACATATAAAAAATAAGAGTAATGATACTATGAGACCCTCCCACACTTACGTGAGTAAGACCTCAAAAGATCACTATTAAAATTTGACACAAATTTCTAGAAAAATTATCAATAAACCCATTCACCCAAATCCCACACACCCATGTGATAACTTTGCTAGAGATCTGTATCAAAATTTAATGGTGATCCTACATAATCCTACTCATATGAGTGTAGAGGGATCTCATAGTGTCATTACTCAAAAAATAATATATTAAATAAGTTCAAGCCAACCTGATCTTATTTTGAGCTTTATCTAGTGAATGAGTTAAGAGGCTCCGCTTAGTTTGTTCAGTGAATAAGTTAAGAGGTTAACTTAGCTACGTCATATAAAAAAAAGAGGTTAACTTAGCTAGCTTAGTTTGTTCAGTGAATAAGTTAAGAGGTTAACTTAGCTGGTCTCTTCGAGCCCAAAAGATATTCTTAGACATCTAGGGGCTAAATCAAACCATGCCAAAAAATATTGTAAGACGTCTAAGGGCCGAGTCAAACCAATTTGCGAGTAGCTCGGTCAAATCAATTTGCTAGACTCAAGCTCGGTCATATACAGATTTTTAGATAAAGTATAGGCAAGCTTCCAATTTGTACGGCCAAAATCTATGGAAAGAAAAAAAAAAAAAAATATGGCAAAAAGAAAACAATATTTATAAAAAAAAATTATAATAATTTCTCAAAAAATCTTGGTAAGAATATTATTTGAGTTAAGGTCGGACAAGACTAGAAAACTAAACTTTGTAGGTCAGATAGCGCAGGGATTAAAAACTACAGTAACGAATGCTGTGGTAGGAATTTATATAATGCTCTATTCAAACATTTATTGCTTCCCTGCAATCTATCTTTCTTATGATTAATGGAAAATGGAGACTGGGTATTATGCGTAGCAGAGAGAAAAATCGGAAACAATCCCACTTTCTCTCGCCCCCGCTCTCTCTCTCTCTTCATAACGCTCCCGCTCGCTATCATGGCCAATACCCTCTTCACTGCATACTCTCTGACCGTTCTCATTTCTATCCACTCTACGCTATAGACAATAATCGGGTAATCGAATTTCAAAATTTTTAAAATAATAAGGCAATTGACTTGAAGGAAGAAATTCATGCCAATGGAGATCGGACTAAAAAGTCCATTGATGGTTATTCATCGCATAGCTTGGTAGTGAAGTACATGTGTAATTATCACTAAAAGCACGGCGTTATCTTAACAAGGACATGGCCAAGATTTTTACTAAAGCGAATGGGTATTTGTAGTATTAAAGTTCTATGCCACTTTTTTTCACAATCTTAGGTCTGTAAAAAAGAAAAGAAAGAAGATTTTAATTTACCATTGAGCTATCTATAAAAGATCTTTTTTTTTTTTTTTAGCAAAACTCAATTTTTTGAATAATACACCCATTACAACTTGGGTCTCAGAAAGGTGAGGACCTTTAACTTTCCTTTAATAGCTTGTATAGGAGGTGGGTTGTGTCAGGTATACAGCTAGCCTAAAACCTTTGCAAGGTTTTATCATGGGAAAAATAAACCTATGAATAGCCAAAGGTTTTATCATGGGAAACATAAAACTACGAATAGAAGAATATGTTTCATGAACCCAACCCCAATTTGGAAAAAGTTTGGATGATAATGATGATGACACCCATTATAAACCAATCTAATATTAACTTTCATGTATTTTAACATTTTCAAAATCAAATATAACATGATAAACTTATGTACTATTCTACTATTTCGAGGTCCTATCAACTTCCTCTATTTTTAGACTTTCAATTTCAAAATCAAATATAACATGATAAACTCATGTGCCATTTCAAAATCAAATATAACACGACAAACTCATGTTTGAGTCGAAAAGGAGTAGCGCTTTTGTGGCAGTTGTTTGGGTCTTGGGCAATAAGAATTTCATTAGCCATACCCTGATGAAAAGCGAAAAAAAATAGCAAAAACATAAGATTAAAAGAAAAAGTTTATATATGCTTACAACCTAACCTTACCTCTACAAATAAGGTTGCAATAATCGATACGGTCTTAAAAGACATCAATCTTACACCATTCAATTAAAATAAATAGTGTGCAAACCTTATACAATTAGAAATATATTGATTTCTATAGATAAAAACATGGCATCGTTTTTGTTGGAATAAAATAAGCAATTTATCAACTTTGAGATAAAATTCTCTAATGTGATAGTTAGGTATGGAAAGTATATAATGAGACCATTTACGTTTGGTACAAGATGATCACAACTAATCTTGACTATTGGATGTGAAATTGGTAGTTGCATTTATTTCATTGACCAAACTCAAAGTTCAAAATAAATTTTTTCAAACTTTGTGACACATCCAAAGCTATCAAATTTCATATCGGATGGTTGTAAATAATTGTGACCTCCATGTACCAAATGTAAATGGTCTCATTTCCGTTTTCCATAATGGCTTAGACAAGTCGAATTGGGCGTCGCAAGTTGCCTTTGTTGTGGTTAGATTGGCAAGGCCACAAGCCCTACAATAATGTTCAATTCATACATTTTATTACATCACACTTTTCGTGGCAATGGTTTTTTTTTTTTAATGCGGGGAAGATATGTACTTATCTATTATAGTCTTTTAAGAAATTCCTCAATGCCTATACTTTTTTCTCAAAGAATATATCATATTAAGAAATCCTACATATATTCTTCGTTTTTGAAAGTCTTTCCCTCCTAGTAAAAACAATATACTTTATTTTAAAGCTTTAAAGATAGGAATAAAATTTTATATTTTCCTTTCCTATGTAGTTTTATATCGTCCATTCGAATTGTGAAAACACTCTCTATAGATAGTCTTTTCTTTTTCATCTCTCTCAATATGTCAATCTCCATTGATTTTCTTTTTTCTATCCATTTATCTTACTAAGATTTTTTTTCTAGTATTCTATATTTCGCCTTCGAATTATAATTTCT
Organism: Amborella trichopoda; assembly: GCF_000471905.2. Next base: position 3,250,200 of record NW_006500355.1, on the reverse strand, counting down.
ATATTATATTTTTGTACAATATAATACTATACAATTGAGTAATATTTTAATGTTAATATAAATATATTGTAAAATATGCACCGATTTAGAGTATTTGATGTGATTGATATCTTCTCTAATGGATAGAATTTTGAAAGCATGCATAGACCCTAAAACTTTGGTACACAGCTTTATCTTTCCCCATGATAGTTCTCTAATATTTGTGAACATTATAGTAGTGGCCAAGTGATGCATTATCAATGTGTCATAGCTCGTAGTAGCATTCTCAATATATATAATGATGTAATGTGTTAGCAAAACAATTTTAAGCTGAACCAATATAACAGTACATTTTAACATACCTATTTTCCGATACCGTCGATGCCTGTGTGTAAATCCTGCAAATACAAATCTATAATTAATATGAGCAAACATATTTTTCAACTACAAACACTACAGCCTAATATTGACATTGTTACATGATATAAGAAACATATATTGGACAAGTACATTCAAATGTACCTAAACAAGATAGAGACAAGCCTAACATCATTGATTTCACAGACGGACGGTGTCAGATAAAGAGGGAGACCTACGACTTAAGGTCCTTCATCACTTGGTTTGACCCACTGTCTCTCCTACGCCGTCAATCCACCAAACTTGATGGTGTTTGGCTGGTCTTAACCATTATTGAGGTAGAAACGGTTTTATAAATCATTTGATGGCAAAAGGAATTATTACAACACACCTTTTCCACTTTTGTATTGTCATCTGCAACAAAGGGAGAAATAATAAGTACAATGAAAACAAAAGCAGAGCAAAAAAACATCAAGGTTCAATAATAAGGTAAGCCAAGCCATGCTGCCAAGCAATACAAAAGTATACAATGAGATGATTTATCTTTGGCCACAATTAATCTTGACCATTGGATGTGAAATTGGATGGATGCATTTATTCCATGGACCAAGCTCAAAGCAAAAGAAATTTTCTCGAAGTTTGTAACACACCAAAGCTATCAAATAGATTTCGTAACGGATAGTTATAAATACTTCTGACCTCCTTGTATCAAAGATAAATAGTCTCATTGTATACAATCCCAAAAAAAAAAAAGAACCTCTCTTTCAAACCCATCACCAACACAACCACCCACTTAAGGAAATAATACGAAAGCATAAAAAAGAACATGAGTGAAAATTCAAACAACCACGGGCCAATTTTACACCCTAAATAACTAAATATGGATTACATAAACAAAATAATTGAAGCAGAGAGACCACCACCTCCACCCAATATAAGTTAGTTACTAATAAACAACAGTAAGATAACAATACCAGTAAATCTATTGACATTTTCTGATAAATATCAGTAAAACACCACCATAATTACTGAAAATATCATTCAAATTTTTGAACCTATAGGTAAATTTTTTTGATAAGATTACTGATAATTTTTTATATAATCTCAGAAGATGCTATAAGTTACTGATAAAATGTACTGATATTTACTTATAATATCATTAAATTTATTGATAAAATACTGGGGAATAACAACATCAGTAAGTATCAACTTTACTACTTTACCTATCAATATTAGGAAATAATATTACTACTGATTAATATAGATTACTGATAAATATCAAATTTTCTGATGCAAATAAGTAACATAATTACTGATGAATAACAATACATGTGTAGTTGTCAACAAATTTCCATAGTCACCAATAAATATTAGTAAATTCAGTAAAATTCTTGTTCTAATAATATCAGAATTATCGTTTTCTGATAAATATCACAGTTCTAAATATCAGAAAATTTCATTCTTTTTCCTAAAAACACTAGTAGAATGTAGAAAAAAAACCATATTACTGCATCACAAAGCAACAAAACCAGCGGTATAACATTGTCATCAAATCAATGTTTTGATAGTGCTGGAAAATTATAGTATAACATGAAATATACTGATGAAAATTCAGTAAATAAAGAGATAAGTATCATATTTACTGATAAATAAACATAAAGTCTAGTTCTCCAACAAATCGATAACATAACGTGAAGAAAATGAAAGCTAAAGAACCATACCTGTAAATGGATCTAGGGTTTGAAGGAAAACTTAAAGAGAGAGGGCGGATCGATAGGGTTAGGGCTTCAAGAGGGATATAGAAGAACTTGCGACAACAAAGGGGGGTTAGGGTTGATGAGACAGAAGCAAGAAACAGTTCTAGGACAAGAGCGAGGGGATACAGAGGAGAGAGGAAGGAAGCGGGTGTAGAGAGAGGGAGAAAGAGAGGGATCAACCCTCTCTCTCTCATCCGTTAAAGAAACAGATTTAGTAGTCTCTCCCTCCAACTTCACAGATGCAGTAAAGGCCGATTGAGCCTATAGGTCCCTCAGTGTACCTTCTCTGTCCTAGAGAGAGAGATATTACTATAGAGAAAGAGTGTGCTCTGCAGGTTTAATGCAGAAGTGAGTACAATGCTTAATGAGCATTCCAGGGTATTTATTCACCATATATTACCTGTTATAAATAGGTGCTCTCTCTCTCTCTTTCTGTGTTTCCTTGTGTTTCTATCACGAGTTTCATTTATGGGTGAGGTTTTTATAAGGTGTCAACCTTATGCTATTTAAGTAAGATGCACCTCAAAATTATGCTGAAAATATAGTTTCTCTAACGCAAAGCTTTGTGATAGATAAGATAATTTATTGTTGACCTCCATTATGAAATTTAAAGTTTCATAAATAGTGATGATGAAACAGATCTATAAACACTTGAAAATCTTGAAAATTGATCATTCAAATAATATGTTAGAAGATGAACTATTGTTCAGACTAGAAACTCATTTTTTCATGCTTATGAATCTCGAAGTTGAGATAATCGATTTGAGAGGTTGAGATGATCGATTTGAGGGTCTTTAAAAACAACCTTCTCTTGTGGGTTTGTTAAGTTCATCTTACCCATATAAGGTTGACACCTTATATAAACTTTTTTCTTGTTTTGTTAATCTACCTCAAAAATTTCACCGAAAGAGGTTGTTTTGATGCTCAAATGTCCTCAAATTGACATCAAGATGCATGAACATGAGAAAATAATAGATTTTAAGTTTTGGAAATAGTGCATCTTGTAATATATTTTTAGATCGTCAATTTTCAAGATTTTAATAGATCTGCTTGATCTACACTATTTTTTAAGCTTTAAATTTTATAATTAGAAAGAAAATATATTTTAAAGCTATCACAAAGATTTTCATCTTTATTTATAAAGTTTAAAGCTTCAAATATAGTGTAGATCGACAGATATATGAAAACTTGAAAATATTGAAAATTGACAATTCAAAAATGCATTACAAAATACACTATTTCCAAAATTTGAAATCCATTTTTTCTCATGTCCACGCATCTTGATGTCGAGATGATCGATTTGAAGATATTTGGACATCAAAACAATCTCTTCTAATAAAACTTTTGAGGTAGAGTTTGATTTGATTGTTTAGAGCCTAGGCTCTATATAAACTTTTTCCATATTAAAATGGGTGGTTACGGACAAGTTTCAAAATTTTCCTTCTTTGGTAACGTTTTAAGTTTTAACCCTGGAAAATCTCTAGAAGAGAGGTAAAATATCGGCGAATGCATGTTTCGCAAGTTTCAAATTTTTCTTTGGTAAAGTTTTAACGCTGGAAAATCTCAAGAAAAGAGGTAAAATATTGGTGAATGGCTGTTTATGTTGACCATATGAGGGAACCACCGTTTTTTAACACTGTGGGTATATGGAGGGTTCATCCTCTAGGAAATTTCAGAGGAGAGAAATAGGTGGATGAGATAAATAAGCGGATGGTGTGGCATTAAATATAAAAGGAGTTGAAGATAAAATTGTGGATACTGTATAAAATTGATTTTCCACTACCAAAGAGGGGGCTGCTGTTTCTAAGTTTGAAGTAGTAAGGAATTCCAATGCTCTACGGCTAATTTGGCAGAATTCAGAGCCTTACTACAAGGATTTAAAAAAATAAAATAAGGGATAAGAAACAGGGGCCTTCTCCCCAACTGATTTACCTATAAAAAAATAAAATAAATAAATAAATATATATATATATATATATATGGAAAGCTTTTTATGTTCCCCTTACAACATAGAACGTCCATCTTCCCCAACAATCCAACCGTCCATTTTTTATTAAGAGAGCCACTAATCGTTTGATCTTAGAGCCGACGTTTCAAAGTATTTTATTTTTATTTTTTTTAATACAATTTTTCTAAATATGAAATTTGATACATACCATCTTCTCATTGGAGCACACCTATTAAAAATAGTAACAATAATTTTTGGATAAAAAATAATGACCAAAATACCCCTTGAAACTTTCAAGGATATTTTGGTCATTTTATTTGATTGAAAATATATTTTTTTATATTTTTTGTTTGTGCGAATTTAATAGAGAAATGAAAGTCCAAAATTTCGTGTCAAATCAGTTTATATAAAAAAAAATTAAAAATAAAACATTGCAGAAACGTGACATTGTAATTTGGGCAATCTTAACCCTCCATTCAAAAATGGAGGGTTGAATAAAAAGAGGATAGAACTTTTATGTTATAGAGAAACATATAAATCTTAAAAAGCTTTCCCATGTATATATATATATATATTTGTGGTGGAAGGTGATTCTCAAAATGTTATTAATTGGCAAAAAAAACAAACATTGATCCAAGAATTTCCCCAGTGGTTTGGCACCAGCAATTAATGCATCTCCCTACTTCTAGAAAATGATTGCAATTTGATGTTTTTTTTTTTTCTCTTTATGAATATTAATTGCAATTTGATGGTTACATGCGATAAAGGAACTACATGCAGTTTCAATAAGTGCAGTCCTTTTCTGAAATTAATAGCGTAATTTTCTTATTATTTTTCTTTTACCGTCTCTCTAACATGCTTGGTTCGTGTGAAACTGTTTTCTAGAAAATATTTTTACATGAAAAAATTCTCCCGGGTGATCAAGGTTTGAAATATTTTCATACCAATTAGTCTCAGTGCATCTTTTCACACCAATTAGCAACTAATTGATGTAAAAATATTCTCCCATTTGACCATTTGAAAGAACTTTTTCATGTGAATGTTTGCTAAAAAATATTTTCACGAGAACCAAGCATCCTGAAAGCATCACAAAATTCACAAACAACAATTAGGACTCATATGACGTGCATTTTAGTGTCACGATGATATACCAGATAGTATGGTACACTATATTATTATTAACAAGTTCACCTTTGTTTTACTTTGAAGTGTCAATTCGAACCCACTTTTAACTTCTATTTATAATACATTGAACATAAGAACAACTACTTTTTATTAGTTTTCTAGCATGGCCAAGAATAGCTCAGATCTATAGGAGTACAATGTTTTTAATTACTTAATAATGTAACATTATGCTTCGTAACTTATTTGTTATCTAGAACTCAAAGATTGATTGATTCTCGCTTTAATAATACAAGAAAAGTTATCTCATCTCATGAAAATTCACATGTTATTAGAGGTACTTATGTCGTCTACCTTGCCAAGGGGATCATATGTCTCCTCTATCAAACTACGACACGTTCTTATCATTCCTCGATTCTGTCTAATGCTTCCTATGCTACGTTTGTCCATGATCTTGTTTTCATTAGACAATTAATTGACCAAAATTATTTCATTATGGTTGTTACATTCAAAATTTCTCACTTTCAATCCATGTATGAACAACGACAATGATTTGAATTGTTTTCACAGTAACATGGCAACACAATAATTTAACAGGCAATTATATGGAATTCAAAATTCGATAGCTTATTAATTGCATCCACGATAAGTCTAACCTAACAAAAAATTTGCCCAATGCAACCAAACTCAATTATATGGCAGTCTATCATTATAGGTCGCTTCTCAAGCTTTTCCTTATGCACATATATCTTTGATGTGTAAAATGCAATGCACAGGGTGTCAGGCAAACCCATACTTTGATGTGTAATATTACACGCCTAATATCCGGTGCATGGGACATGAATGGCAAAGAGAGATATATTTTTCAGTTTGTGTTACCTAGAAATTGTCCTTTGCTTTGCGGATGACACCCAGAGCTTCTGCATCACTAGCATTCTCTGGGATTTTCAGTGATCTCCTAATTTCAGAACTAAACGTGCGCAAAAATGGATTACATGACTTCTCTTTGCCTAAAATTGCTGGAATCTGCTATGCAAAGAAATGAACATAAGCCTTATTCTGATTAAGCAGTAGAATTGAAAATCAAGCTTGGAAAAGGAAGTTTAAATAACAGTGACGCAAGCAAATCCATGCAATAAAATTTGGTGCACAGATATTGGTTCTTTGAATCATTTTATAATGTGAAGGCAGTGGGGCCTCACCAAGGTTTGAAATCTGGGTCTCAGGTCAACTTGAATCCCCAAATTTTAAAGTAGGCAAAAATATAGCAGACAAAAAAATGATATTCCTACTTTAGGCATCCAGGATAACAAAGAAGTGAAAAGACGAACAAACTAAAAAATTGGATATCCTAAATGGAAGGAAAAAACCATTTTGCAGATCAGAAACCATCTTAGAATGGAGCATTCTATGTTGTACTTAAAAACTGCAATACAATGCAATAAACATGAGATGGCTAATGGTTCTTTGAATCATTTTATAACCTGAAGGAAAGGGGTGGTGCCTCACCAAGGTTTGAAAACTAGGTCTTGGGCTCAACTTGGATCCAAACATGTTAAAGTAGGCAATAATATAGCATACAAGAAAAGACATTGCTATTTTCAACATCCATAATAACAAGTGTAAAGAAGAACAAACAAATAAATTGGATACCCTAAATGAAAGGACAGAAACCATTTTGGAAATCAGAACCAGCTTAATTGCATCAGGAAGAATGAAGACGACCATACTGTACTTGAAAACAAGGGTAGACAAGTTTTATTGTAAATTTGAAGGGTCAACACCTGTTTATCAAGATGGGTTTCTTGGGATTACCGTAGGTAAGCTTTTCTGGCGAAGCTCTGCTACTTGGGCAGCATATGCTTGGAGGTCTTGATTCTTCGGCTCTATAGAAAGCGCAAACTTTGCATTGCTCTGCTTGTATTCCAGGAAAGACATCATTTCCCGTATATCAGCTTCTCATTTTGTATTACATTTATTAGTCATTAAGAAGTAAAAGTATAACATACACCAGTGGTGTATGACGAACAGTGCACCAATGGGATATCCACCACCTGTTCCCAATTACTGATGATGGACAGGTGGAGATGAACCATGGTTCGTTAATCACCCCCATCCATCATCAGGCGCAGACAGTGGATATCACGTGGTGTAACAAAAAACATACATGACTGGTACATGGTATACTTTCTTTAACGGATGTGAAGATAAAGAGAATAAGAAAACGATCACAAGTACAATACTTTACCTGTACAGAAACACCAAAAGGGAATAAAAAAGTCGGTACTCACAAACACAATTCATGGATATGAACAGTTTTTAGTTCTATGAACTTTTTAAGAAGCTCTTCCATTGATGCGGCATGTTCCAACTCTAAAGAATTATATATCCTTTCTTCTTTTTTTTCCAGAAGTGAAGAATTTGTCCAATCCATCGATCCAGTTCTAATAGGTGATTCAGAAATTGTCTTCTTATTACTTGCAGAATTTTCACTTCCATCATAGACTCTCTTTTGTCCGAATAAGAAAATGGGATTTTCTTTTGTAAGTTCTTTCATTACTCCTTCTATAAATATAACTCTTTTGATAACCCATTTTCTTTTTTCTTTTAAAACTCTAACAAATAAAAACCATTTCTTTTTCCTTTTTTAAACTCTTTTTCAAGTTCTTTATGAATAGGCTCAAAAAAGGAAGGTCCCTTTCGGGCAGGACCAAAGGGTAGGTCAGTTTCCATTCCCCAAACTGTTAAAAAACAAGAATTTTGTTTTTTATTTTTTTCACCTGATGATCTATATGATGGGATCGTAGTTTATATTTGCGCCAAGTTTCAAATAGAAAGGAAATAAAATCTTTATCTGAATACTAGCTTTTAACCAATTCT
>NW_006500355.1:3178013-3215350 GCF_000471905.2 Amborella trichopoda | reverse complement strand
GATAGAGGAGAGAGAGAGAGAGAGAAAGTAAACCTGTAGGGAGTATCACCACCAAATTTCTTCTGATTGACATATCCCGAAAGAAGCTTTATATATCCACCACCACATTCAATATCCTGCTCAAATTTCACAGAATATTGAAACACCAGAGTTCTATTCTTGTTAGTGAATTCTGGAATCTTGGCAGATATGGCGAAATGTCTTGCATCAGGGTATGTCTGAATACCTGCAAAATTTGAAAACCATCATGGGGACAATGAACCAAATTCCCTGGTTGCATATCACATAAATTGAATGTCACATCCGCACAAGTTGCGTGATTCCAGTTTTCAGAAAAATAGCATGATTTTAGTTAAAGCTTCTTCCTATATTTTGCATATTAAATAGAAAAATGATACAACTTGAAAAGTTTATTTTGTTTGAAAAATATATCCAAGTTACAAAATAAAGGAGGATCCTCCATCAATGTAGAACTGAAAGTGCTTCTACAATTCCTTCCCCATTTTAACTGGTGAAAATCACACTGTAGTTCAGTCAAATTTCCGTAGCTGCAATACCAAAGGTAATAACAGGAATTTTGTCAGCTCGCTTCATTTTCCAGAAGTGCCTAAATAACTAATGTTATAAATCAACAAGAGACATTAATATGTCTGAGTTTTAACAAAGAAAGTTCTTCACAAGTATCACATAAGCAAAAGATTATTTAAAATGACTTTTTGACATGAATATACTTCTCTGCTGCTTATCAACAAAGATACTCAAAACAAATATAAACCTTTATCATCTGGATCTCCAGCCCATTTCCCAGCTGAGTGCTTAAAAGATCCAGCCTTTCCCTCACTCTTTTTCCAGTCTGATTTGACCCAGTGGCTCTCCCACCCATCTGTTCCAAACCATAAAAAGAGGAATGCAGAATACAAGAATCAGATTACAGGATATTGACTCATCGTTTAAAAGTTCACAAAATTGAAAGATGATCTGGCCAAACAATATTAATAATAACAACAATAATAATGATGATAATAATAATAATCATAATAACGATGATAATGATGATGATAATAATAATAATGATGATGACGATGATCATAATAATAATAATAATAATGAAATTACCAGAGATAATATCACATTCACAAGATGCTAAGATCAGCAACCATAGAAAGGAACAAGCTATTGTCTAAAGGAAGCAGTGGGCATTCATGTGTGCATCTCGGTATGTTACAAAGAAAGAAATATTGAGACAGTATGGTTTTAATATAACATTATTGAGATAGTGTGGTTTTAATATAACATTATTGAGATAGTATGGTTTTAATATAACATTCTTAGAACCAAGCTATAAAAGGTGGTAAGGTGATCATGCTATCCTATAATCAATATATGTTGACACTTGACAACCACTATATACAAAAAACAATAAAGAGAGAAATATCTACATGTGAAAGATTAAATAAGTTTCACTCAGTTTGTAATTGCCAAAATCTGGATTTGCACTATATTCGGTGACTCGGTCTGCACTTGAATTGAAATAAGGTGATCATGCTATCCTATAATCAATATATGTTGACACTACTATAAATAGTAAACAAACCACAATAAAGAGTGAAATATCTACATGTGGAAGAATAAATAAGTTTCACTCAGCTTGTAATTGCTAAAATCTGGTCCATCTTGCACTAATTTGGTTTGCACTTGGATTGAAATTCCAAAACTTGGCCTTTCATTAGGGACTGGCTGAAATCTCTTAACATTTGAAATGGGCAACTTAAAGTAATCTAGGTTACCTTGTTTTAATTTCTACTTAAAAGATGAAATGCTAATTTGATTATGTTGTGGGGAAGCTGCTTATTTTACTGCTTATTTTTGCAAAGGGCATTTTTAAGAATGGTTACTTTGAATACAATGCTTTTATTTATTTTTGAATCTAAGTAGAAATTATTATGGAAAACAAAATAAAAATACAAGCGAGAAATTATAAACCGATTCCAAAATTGCTTTCGGAGTTCAAGGAAATATAGGGTGCTTACAAATGACTGTAGCAGAGTTCACTGAAGTCCAGCAAAAGTATTCCTAAGTTTCCAAAGTCCTAGACATAAATGCCCCTACCCTTAAGCATTGACTCTAGCTTAGATGAACAATTCCAGGCAGTAGGACCATTAAATTGCAAAATCCGAGTTCCCCTTTCATATTCCCATAGTTAAGGATTCTGAGACAGTTTGAACAAGAATAAAAGGAAAAGAGTTTGTAAAAAACGAACAAAAGGTGAAAATGTGCAAACATGGTAGACTGGGAGAAATGAATCTGAATTGAAAAAAAAAAAAAACTAAAATACGAGAACATTTTAAAAAGGAGGAGATGAATTTAAATTCGTATTGTTGAGAAGTAACTGTAAATCGTCATCAACAACAGGATGAAAAGCCCAACGAATATAACTTACTGTAAATCACACATACGTCCCAAATCAGAGTCAACCACCATTTGAACAATATAAAATTGAATCATTTTCCCCAATTAATCATGATTTTTCCAAGATAAGTTTATGCCATCATCACAAAATAAATACATATAAGTCAAATCACCATTAAAAAGTAAAATGGGTAAATAGATTTTTAAATAACCATAAAATCATGCAATATATTCGGATGAAGTTCTCAAAAATAAAAATATAAAATCCGAAAAAAATACAAGAAAAAGTCTAGAAAATGCCAAATTGACACTAAGAACATGACAGCCCAAACGTCTGCATTTCACAGTAAATCATTACATAATGAAATATTAAACCATAAAACAGCTCCCAAATTACTACGAATAGGATCAAAGCACCAGCACAGTTTACTCTATGAATAACCAGCAGTTCAAGATGAGGGAACTGAAGAAACCCTAGAAAAAGGCCACAAGAGAAAGGGTAGAAGAATTTACCATCAAATCTCTCTTCAAAAATGATCTCTGAAACTGATAATGAAAGCAAAAGGCAAAATGGGAGTAGCAAAAGATTCAAATTCAGGGCTTTCTCCATTATAAAATCAGATAGAGGACTGAAGCTGATCAGTGTCGTTAACAAAGTGGGTATTTATAGCACCTGATTGTCTAAAGGAGTTTGGTTGGAGGACCAAATAGCCCTGATCAATTATTGAAATGACGAAAACATCCTTAATCTTGACTTTGGGAAATCGCTTGTTAGATTAAGAGTAGGGGCTCAATGACGAAGTCTCTTGCTCCATTTTCATCTTTTTAAGATTGGTGGACACTTTTTTAGAGTAGGGCCCGGTCTTACTTTTTATTTTTTTATTTTTTTTTTGTTTTTTGCAACAAATGCAAGAGATATTTTAGGGGAACCGGGGTTTCCTACTATTCAAAAGTTCCACCAAAAAAAATATGGCTACAAGAAAAGTGTAGGTATGCGCATGGTTGCACAGAGGGCTCCCAATTGCTTGTTACATGAAAATAAATGGATGATCACAATCGTGTACAATTTTTAAATTTTAATACTAACTTGAAATTATGGGAATCCACATGTAAAATATAATTTGTAAAACAATAATGTACTGTATTTTAGTCATTTTAATTTTTAAATTAGTTTTAGGTGCTCATTTACGCATTGAAAGTAAACAAACCTTAGTATACACGCCCCAAGTATATTGTTTGGGAAAAAAAATGCATGTGTACTAGTGGATAATATTTCTTGCATGGTATTAAGATTTTAATAAATGAAAAAATTATCAAATTATACTCAAGGGTTTGAATTGTTTATCATCTCGTTTATATATTTGTATCTAATTTCAAATAGCCCATCAATCTTCGTATTAAAATTTAAATAGTCCATAAAATAACACATCATGATCAGTTTTAAAGTTTATCAAATCACACCACAAGTAGAATATTAAATAACTCAACTTCAACGTGATTTTACATCATCATCATTATCGTTAAAACCTCTTTCCAACTAATTGACGTATCACATGTATCTTTAAATAAAAGGAAAAGTATGTAAAGAGCCGAGGTTCTAAACAATCAAATTAGAGCCCACCTCAAAAATTTCATTAGAAGAGATTGTTTTGATGCCCAAATATCCTCAAACTGATTTACTTCAAAATGCATGGAGATGAGAAAAAAGTGGATTTCAAGTTTTATAAATAGTACAAGTGGTAATACAATTTTAGGCCGTCAATTTTTAAGATTTTCATGTTTTTATAGATTTGCTCGATCTTTACTATTTTTGAAGCTTTAAATTTTATAATTAGATACGTAAATATAATTTAAGGCTATCATAAAGATTTTAAGTATTGAAACTATATTTCTCGATACTCTTTAAAAATATATTTTACTTTGATTGTTTAGAGCCACACTCTTAAGTAAATAGACACTTTCATTTATTTTACAAAAATTTTTGTGGTCGCTCCATGGAAGGGTAAAATCGTCTTTCCGGAAAAAGTACAAAGACTCGAGACCAGGTTAAGGAGAATTGAGTACTATATAAGTAATTTAATTATTACTTAGGGTATTTTAGTCAATTTAAAAAGATTTTGGTCGTTTGTCTCCTTGACTTCTCAAACCACCAGTGACTTTGCTCCATTTCACGTTACTCTATTTCTTCGTAGATGGCTTGATGGACGGCTAAGATTAAGAAGCCATTTACATGAGAAAATATCCCACTGCATACGTTTTTGGACGCGGTTTCTACGAGTTCATGCAAAAATGAGTTAGCCTCTTAAAAAAAAGAGTCAACCTCTTAAAAATTTATTTTTATATGGATTTTCGATACATGGAGATTGTGAATATGAAAAAATAAATAATTTTTAAATTAAAAATAATAATTTTATTAACAAAATATTTAAATAGTTAGTTTCAATCATTTTTAAATGGACCACCTATTTGCATTTATTTTTAAGATGGATCGTTTATACCTCAAGACGGCATATTATAGAAATGCAGACAAACCCACATAATAGTACAAATTAGTGTTTTAAACCAGATTGAGTGGTTGGATCCGTCACCCATTGGACTCTAGATTTGCCGATCTATGTCAGATTTAATGATTCTCCCGTATGAAAATTGATCTCAATAGAATTTCAATAATAATTTTAATTTGAAAACCTTTATTTAAAAAAATATTAAAATGGGTGGGAATTGGGTGATCTGATGTGGATCACTTGGTTCCCTAACACACTCACCAAGAGCTAGGTAAGTCTATTAATGCCACACGCATTCCCCGCTCTAGGAATCAGTTTGGTCCCCACCAATTCTTGATGTGAATTTGTAGATTTTAAAACGCTAGTGTAAATATGAGCAAGACTATTTATAGGGCAAAAAATTTAATTTTTTTTTCCAAGACATGGTCAAGGTTGAGATGATCAATTTGTAAATCCTATAACATTTTAACCATATTTTTCAGCTCGATATAAGGTGGTAAAATATTCAGGTTGTCTTCCATTTTAACCATAAACAATAGTTTTCTTTGCCAAAAATGATCGTCTTTTTTTTTAAACCTTAATAATAATGTTATTTATTTATTTATTTAACATTAACAAGTAATAATAGATTGTCAAAAACGATCCTCTTATATTTAATTAACCTACTTGTTTTCTAGTCAATTCTTTTAATTGTTTCTCATTCGGAGTGACTACCAATGAAATAGGCCCCTCCCAATCCATGGACCTTGACCTAGATGAAAGATTTGTGATGTTGACACCACATGTAATTGCATTTTCTCTCCCGACCACGAATCAAGGGCCAATAAGATTCAATCCTTTGGTTTTCCAACCAATGGGCACTTGCCTTTTCTATCATAAGGAGATTACAAAGAAAGTCCTAAGTATTGTTTGAGCTTTGAGTCAAATAGAACATGTCGCAGCTAAATGGGAAAATTTGTGAGTCACTATGTCTTGTTTTGAGAAATTGCGCACAGATACTTAAGCCAAGAAATTAGATGGTTTTTTTTTTTTGGTAATTTAGTGATGAAGACGGACATGGTGGTGTCAGTGGAAATGGAAACCCCAAAATGGTGACTACAATGTGGGGGTGATATCTCTACGACCCTAGCCTTTTTCCTAAATTAGATGGGGTTATGCTATCCAAACACTTTATTTCCCATGTTTTGTATGTGGATGTCTTAACACTAGGATTATTGTATCCATATCTATATGTTTTATAGGGTGTGGTTTCTATAAGGTTGCAACCTTAAACAATCCAATTAAAGTGCACCTTCAAATTTTATCGTAACCTGAAATTCTGATGTAAAGCATTTTTAGGATTATCCAAAAATCTATTTTCATATCTAATTATAAAATTTTAAATTCTAAAAATAGTTAATATCAAGTAGATCTATAAACATATAAAAATCTTGAAAATTAGCGGTCTAGATAATGTGCTGCAAAATGCACTATTTTTGCGACTCGAAATATTTTTCTTTTTTCGTATTCATACATCTTGTTGTCGAGATGATAAATTACAAGGTTTTTCAACATTAAAACAATCTTTTCCAATGGATTTTTGAGGTGCATCTGTAATTTTAATGTTGCAACCTTATATAAACTTTTTTTTATATATATTATTAAGCTAGAGTAAAAAGGTGGACATATGTCAAAAGAATAAAGGGGACATATGTCAAAAGAGTAAAGGGGATCCTACAATGAGAGAGAAGATAAGGTTAGGAGTCTGAAAGTTAGGGTGTTACTTAGGGTATGGATTATATAAAGCCAAGAGAAATCCCAAATTTTAGAGCTGAGATTTTTTAGGAACTTCAGATGTTAAGGGTGTTCCCTTTTCTTAATGAAGAATGGATATACAAACTGTCTAAAAAAATTTAAACTAAATCTTACATAAGGAGAGGTGTATTAAAATTTAATTTGACTCATAATTTATATTTTATATTTTTTGGAGAAAATCAATATGGTAATTATTAAAGTTCTAATGTTGTGGCTTTGCGAGTGTGAGAGATAGAGAGAGAGATGAGCTATCTTTCTAAGAGTGCTGGGAGATGGTCTAGGAGAGAAAGATATCAACAAATTTTAGAAGGTATTACAAGGATTCCCTTTAGGATTCTATGATCACCTCGTAAAATTTGTCCATGCTATTTAAAATCAAAAGATAAACTATCTTTATGAATTTTTAAAAAGTGTGAATGAGAGATATATTATAAGTTAAAAATATCTACAAATTATAGAAGGTAAGGTGTGCACGCCAATAAGGAGACACAACTAATGACCAAATAGATAGAGATGATATCAAGAACACTATGGATTATGTTCACATATAGGATCTACAACTTCATGCTCAACGAAGCACTTGGATGACGTACATTTATGTTGAATATTGGTAGATCTAGGATGATGGATGGTAGATCTAGGTTCCTTAGTAATAAATAGCTAGATCTGGGGTGAGGAGGGCTAGATTTGACTTTTCAAATGTTGGATTTGACTAGATCTGGGGTCACGTAAGCTCGATATAGGGTTTGATGGGTATGTATAGAGTTTGGGGTAGCAAATATATGATTTGATGATAAGAGCTGGATCTAGTTATGGGCGGTTCAGACCTAACCAATCTTACTTATCATAATCAGATCTAAATCTGATCTGAAGGGCTGAATAAGTTCAGAACTGGATCTTAGATTGGGTAAACAAGGGCCTAAGGTTAAATTTTTGGGTTTTAGGCCTAAATAATCTAAGACTAGGAGGAAGGGTATGAGGCTATCAGTATTTTAGTCCTAAAATTATATGAGAACTACATCTTTCGGCAAAATTTAGAACTATGCCTTATTTGTTCAGTGTAAGGCCGGCACCTTATATAAACGTCACCCTATAGTACATCTCAAAAGTTCATATTGGGAAAATTTTCATAAGTAGATATTTTACCCATGGGAGTATAATTATAGCATATACTCTTTAGGGAATAAGGGTATAGCATAGTCTTCAGGGAGTATGCTATACTATACAAGCTTGTGACTCCATTCACGCATTCTAGTGAATATACCAATGGCTCTCGCACAATTTGATCTCATTTATTCTTCAGGCACTCAAGTCTTGTGAGCCATAGGGCTGGCAATAGGATGGGCCTAAGCTGGGCTATCCTTGGCCCTAGCCTGAGCCTCTCTTTATAGGACCCACTTGGACCAGGCCAGGCTAAAGAGGCCCTAGCCGAAGCCCCACAGTTGGGGTGGCAATGGACCCGACCAAACACGGGACTCGATGGGTAACCTTGGGTCGGGGTATGGGTTCAAATTTTGGATGCAAAAGGTTGAGTCTGTGTCCAAAACTTGGACCCCGAATACTATTCGGGTCAGGGTCCAACCGGATCCGACTCGAATAATATAGGTATAATGTTATGTGGGTATTCATAAATGTTGACAATAAGTTTGTTTCCTAAGAATTTCCAATTATTAAGTAAAATGATATAGAATGTGGGTATATGTGGTTATTCATAAATATTATATAATACTATAAATATATGATGGTAAAAAAAAAAGGCGCAAAAAAGAAAAAGAGAAGCTCATAGTCACAAGGTGGCAGTGGACCCTACGAGTAGATCCGGGACGCAATGGATCTGAATATGAGTTCAAATTTTGGACCTGAAAGATTGGATCCGGGTCCAGCCGTACCCTACCAAGTATGCTTTGCGGTCTCGTCATTGGAGACACAACCAAACATGGTAATCCAACAATATACAGATCTCATGGCATTATGGCACAGTGGCCACGATTGTTCGAATAGAAGAATCAGCTGATCTGGGACCCTGCAAGTAACAGTAATGGTTATGTTCAATAGATTTATAATCTTTTCTTCTATCACATATGATGACACAGTCAACCATGTCTAGAAAAGGTATGAAATTGATCTATTCCTCATAAAATGAAATTCAAGCTTTCATTTGGTTATTAAGTTTAAAGGACCTATTAACAGTAGATCAGCTCAAAAAGAGGGGCAATATCATCACAAATATTTTCCATTTTTACTTTGAAGACAAAATGAGGAAATTGTGAGTCATCTTTGCATCAATTGTGTCTTCATTTAAAACATTTGGGTTTGTATCTCCAGACACAACATTGATTTGGTGAGAGATATGTATGAAGAAGCGTTAACTAGTGTATGAGCAACTACTGGAGAGACGAGTAAGTTTTAAATGACAATAGGTCTACATCATGGATCAGCATTGAGCACTTACCTCTTTCTTGTAGTTATAGATGACTTAACTAGTCACGTATAAGATGAGGTACCATAGTGCATGTTGCTCGCGGACAGTATAGTTTTGATCAATGAGACCCAAAATGGCGTCAATACAAAGTTAGAACTTTGGAGAGACGCTTTAGATTCTAAAAGTTTGAAAATTAGGACTAAGACAAAATATGTGAAATGCAAGTTTAGTAATAATATGAGTAACGGCAAGGAAGTAGTTAAGATTGAAGACCAAAAATTACAAATAAAAAACGTTCTTTCAATATCTTGATCAATAATCCAAGAAAATTAAAGAGATTGAGGAAGATGTTGCACACAGAATTAGAGCTGGTGAGTGAAGTGGAGATGTGTAAACGAAGTTTTATGTGATCACCGTATACCGTTGAAGCTAAATAACAAGTTCTATAAAATAACTGTGAGACCAGCTTTGCTTCATGGAACAGAATGTTAGGTGGATACCCGTAAAATGCGTATAGCTAAGATGAGGACGTTGAGATGGATGGGTGGCAAGACAAGAAGTAATAGAATTCAAAATGAATATATTCAAGATAATTTAAGTGTGACACCAATAAACAATACGATGAAAGAAAATAGACTTAAGTGAGCTGAACATGTATTATGCAAACCCAATACAACACCTGTTAGGAGGTGTAAGTTAATTCAAGTGAAAGACTCAAAAGGACAATGGGTAGACCCAACATGGCATGATTGGAAGTATTGATAAAAACTATTGAGACTTATGGCCTCACTGAGAGTATAGCCATTGATAGCATAATGACGGACTAGTTTGTACAACCAACGCAATTAGTTGGGATAATAATGACGATCCCAAAATTTGATGTTCTACCAATATCAAGACATATCAAGACATTCATCTAAATTGCTTGATGTAGATCGACCTTGTACACTTCAACAGGGCAAGTATTGTGGAGGATAATGATGGATGTTTTCCCCATAGGTGCTCTGGAAAAGGAGGAACTGGAGAATTTTTGACGGAGTAGTTCTTGATGTTAATAAGATCAAGTGCAAATAAGAGCATCAGCAGCAAATTCGGCTGCAATTTCATAGGAATATTCGAGGGGTGGCTAGATAAGACTCGCTATCCAAGCTAGATGAGTTCTTCAATATGAACAAACACCTTTGGTTATTATTATAAAACTCAACTGTGATGGCAGCTCAAGATGACTATTAGGTCAACTTCGATGGCAGCTCAATACGTAATCTAGATGATGTAAGGGAGAATTAAAAATCACATGGTGTCTTTAATGGATGAAATTCATATATTATTTAGGGGGAAGAATATCACCAATGTTCATGCCTAGAATGAGGCTTAACCAAGAAGCAGATACTTTCGCAAAGCTTACTGCTCTAAATAATGTTAAAGAGCAACTGATTACCTATTCAGTAACCAGGCATCTGAGTAGAGATTGTGAAGTTAATGAAATAATACCAATTAAATTAAAACAGATAAAGCTAAAGATAAAAAGAGACCTTGTTTGATATATCAATTTATGGACTATTGATTCTTAGTATTGAATGATAAATAACATGTTAGAACTTTAACAATAAATACATGCCACATCTTCATAACTTTAGTGTACACAGTAAATTAAGAAGCCGGCCATCACCTCAACTATTAGGCTCAAGCCACACACCCTCCTTTCAAGCACCCCCAATTTTCCTTTAAGCAAAAAAAAAAAAAGGAAATAAAAAAGAATAAATTATCTCGCCGGCTTTGAATCGACAGCTCGATCTGTACCTGTTTGGTTATTTCCCAAAGCAACAGACGCCAGCTCCACATGAATGAGCAAATAATCGTAGATCTTCTTTCTTAGCCCATCAAGTCTGTCAGTGAGCCCATCACCTAAGCCCACCTCATCGAGCCAATCATTCACTCTTTTGAGCTGTGATAGCATAGCGGCTACCCGTGTACTATCTGTTGGGTCTGCTTCACGCCCATTAAGAGGCCCGCCAATGGAGCCCGCATCCAAGAACCTCTCTAAGAAGCACAAGAACCAGCTCTGAGATTGGGCCCGAAGTGACTTGGCCAGGCCCACTGCCTCTTCAAGCCCACCAAGTCCACGGGCCCACTCCGGCTGTGGAGGTGGCGCAGTGGTACCTTTTTGAGGTGGGTTTTTAGTGGGGCCTATGAGAACTGGCCGGCTCTTGGCTCGGGTGCCTTGGGACAGGGTTCTGGAGGGGTCTTCAAGGACTACAAGGGGTTGGACACGGGTTTGGACTTGGACATGGGCATGGGCTTTGGTTGGGTTTTGTTGCTTGAAGAGAGAGAAAGGAGAGAGGTCGGATGCAAGTGCAGCTTGAGCCCATGACATAGCATGCTTCCGCTTCTCGGCTGAGAGCTTCAGCTCATCCTCTGTTGGTCCCACAGGCACTTCAGCCTCATGGAGGCCTGGTGAACTTGGGGAGTTGGCCTTTTGAAGGGACTCCGCAACCATGGTGGCTCTATTGAGGTCAGCATGGAGAGCTAAGAATTGCTCCACAGATGGCTGTGGATCTTCCTCTTTGGCTGATAAGTTAAGCTCAGCATATACACTGTAAAAATCCAGATGGTGCTACAGTAAGCATACAATGAGGGCTGATGCACATTCATCTTCAGGATACAAGAAAAACCAAGGTATAAAAGAATGTTACTTATTCAGTACTACAGTAAAACAACAGGAAACACAAGAGAATTGCCTTAAAAGAGATGGAGAAAAACAAAATTATAATAGAGAGTGAGTGAGTGTGTGTGAATAGCCTTAAAAGAGATGGAGAAAGACAAAATTCCAATAGAGAGTGAGTGAGTGCATGTGTCTAGAAATAAGTGGATTGTTGTCTTTCTGAACAGAGTTTGTAAGTGTCCATCCAAACAAAAGAAAGTAACCGCGTTAGTGGGGACTTTTCGGAGAAGAAACATGACTTCTCACTTCTACCAGTCACATTTACTGTTCCTCGATGCTGATACAACTGCAGAAAGTGCACCTCAAAACAGCCCTACGCTATAGCACACATGAACGTCGCCGCTCCGTATAGAGCCACCCCTCTCTTTTGTTCGATGAAGGCAATGACAGGGATAGTTTCACTATATATACTTGTTACTCTCATTCTAAATGGCCAGTGTGGGACAAAAACATCTCGTTGACATTGATTGACTTTTGAATTTGCACAAGATAAAGTAACTTCTACAAAAATATAAAACATAGCACATGGTACTTTTAACTTGTATTAGTTTGAAATGGAAACAAAGTAATTTTCCTATGCAAAAATACTAAAGATTCTCTAACGAGGGTGGTGATCTCCAGAGCTGATTTAGAGTGTTAGGGATCGCTGTCCTTTGTGACTTTAGGCATGTGATGTACCTATTGCACTCCTTTCTATAACATAGTGAAAATTCTACTCTTTTCCCTGACTGAAATCCCTCACATACACTTGCAAATAATTCTATAGTTGATTTGTTTTCAAAGTTCTATGTCAGTCACAGCCTCAGGATCCTTTTCCGTAATTGCCACCAGGTGGTTGTATACTATTTCTTTCTTCAAATGTATAATATCTTGGCCCCAGTTGGTCTTAATTCATCCAACTACCACAAAGTTTCTGATGTCATGGTTAGTGGATCAGAGTTTATTCTTAGCATGGAAACCATTTTCTCACTTCAAGTTGAATTCATGTGATTTCAAAATTGTCCACAGTGATTCAAACAATTTGCTACCTGATTCCTTGAGCATGAATCTCCCCTCCAAATAAGAATTATCATTTATAATTGCCAATTCAACCGCGAGATTCCCAATTTGTCCCATGCCACCTTCTCCAAAGAGGCGTCGATGATTCATGCCGGTATTTCGGCAACTGTGGTGAAAATTTAATCTCCCCTCAACATCTGAGGATGTCTGAGAAGGGGAAAAGAGAAGGATTTTTGTAAAGAAGGTGCTGGACGAGAGACTGGGCCAACTTACTACTACCATGCCATGGTCGAAGCTTGAGGCTCCATAGACTGAACTATGCATAAGGTCTTTTTTTTGGAGGGGAGGGCACCACTCAGCACCAACCAGTGGGGTTCAATGCCTAACAAAAACAAAACGCACAGGCCAAAAACAAAAAAAAAGGGGCAAACAAAAGAGATGTGTGGCTGAGGAGAGGAGAGAAAGAACGCATGCATGGAGTTTCTTTCTGTCGGAGGTTCGAGAATCTATGAAAGGACATCTAAGGAAGAATTCCAGGAAGTTCAGATTATACTTTCTGGCAAATGGTACACTAACAATGGATAGGGAATTGGGCCTAGCAGAAAGCCACAAACCATATTCAACTCTTTACATTGCTTTAGATTTGCTGATAGAAGAAGATATTCTATTGCAAAGGCAGCGCATCTCGCTTCAACCAATATTCAGAAACTTTTTTTGGATTTTCAGAAACTTCTTTACGGATAAAAATCACTACTAGAAAATCATTCAATTAAGCCGATGATCCTACAATTAACTCGAAGAATTTCAATGAATTTCCCATGGACAAGAATCAAATGTGCCTATTAAGTTTCATCCAGGACAACCGTCAAGAGGGTACAAATGATAATCAAGAGATTGCAAGTTTCTGAATTGATTAAGCTGCAGATGAATTGGTCAAAACTGAGTAAAACAAGCGGAATTGTTAAGATGAAAACTCAATGGAATTCAATCCAAATTATGGCATGAGTTACTAATTCCATACAATGATCCATAATTATGGCATAAACAATCGCCAATCCCACCAAGGCAGCCTGGGACCATCTTAAGTGATTGTACGTTAGCAGTTAGGACAAGCATCAGCCATTGTATGTAGATCTAAAAAAAGTAATACATTTATTGATGGATATTACTCTGCTGACATAAGACATGGGATGAACCCACCATTTCTAATAAAGGCAATGCTCTTTCATGATGTCAACAATAGGTCAATGCTGACATATGTGCTCCTAGAACTGCAACTTATCATTATTCAGCGCATCAAAACAAACCTCTTGGGGAGCTGCATGAGAACTTCCTCAAGGGTGAGATCTCCATCTTTCTCCTATCTTACAAGCTCCCATAATAATGTGAAATGTCCATCGGAAAATCTTATGAAAATTCTAATTGCCCTTTCTATAAGAGGTGTGTGTGCAATCTTTTTTTTTTTTGGTTTAAGAGGGGAAGGAGGAAGGAGGGGGGTTAATATGATTTGTGGTTGTCCAATATCAGTTCTTTTATTCTGTTGAGAAAAGAGTAAGTAGGGACTATCCTCTAATTGATCCACAAAAATGCCAAAAATCTTCACCAATCAAATAAACAAGCCAATCTCTGATGTTTAGCCGTTGTCCCATTTTCACCAAAGAAGGAGAAAATCTTAACCTCTAAAATGTCAAGCGAATTCTGCTGATGGATGAAAGAACAATTTCCTTTTTTTAAAATAAATGAAAGAATAAATTTTGTACCTGACAGCACAAGAAAATATGTTCCACTTTAATGGCATTATATCTGTTTACCAGTGTGATACTATATCTCAAACTACATAATATCCGTAACAATTCCATGTTGTGAGTACAAGGGCATGGCGCACTCTGAGAAAGAACAGAAAACATGAATTCAGAAAAGCCTTCCCCCCATAAAGGAGCTAGGCAGAATGAGTATTGGATGAACGTAAGTGGAAATTGAGTGGCTGTCTTTCTTACTAAGCACATACCATACTAACCTCCATTCCACATAGTCATAATCCTTTTTTAAGGCAAAAATGCAAACATGCCCAAGTGTTCCTTCTTTTTGCCTTGGAAAGTTGAGTCCAACCTCTTGCCCTATTTGAGCTGCCTGCCTAAAACTAATGCCCCTTGGCCTACAACAATGCTAACCCAAAAAACTCCTGCAACTTCATATATATCTCTTTTGAAAGAGTTGCAAGTAGACTGAACAACAATCTAATGGGCTCATCTCAACACCTTCATTTTTCCCCTCTCTCCAGTCCTAGCACAAGGGTAGAAAATATTGAACTCACAACCCATAAACTTAATCCAACAATAATATTCACAAGAAAGAAAAATCACACGCATCCTTCTTGATGACATCCCACCATGACTGATAAATAACAGGAATAAAGCCACCCATGTGAGTGCTCTCACCCCAAGTTGAGGACCACCTAGCACAAGGGTAGAAAATATTGAACTCACCAACCCATAAACTTAATCCAACAATAATATTCACAAGAAAAAAAAATCATATGCATCCTTCTTGATGACACCCCCAACATGACTCATAAATAACAGGAATAAAGCCATCCATGTGAGTGTTCTCACCCCAAGTTGAGGACCACCTTGCGCACCTCCTTCCATTCCAACTAAGGCTCCAAGCATCGCAGGAATCTAAAGGGAGCACGACAAATCCTATCGTGTCCAACCACGGCTGAAGTAGTACAACTTATCGAAGTCCACAGCAGAAATCATAACAGATGAAGAGTCCTAAAAGGGGCTATTACTAACAGAGAACAGATGCAATTAACCTTTCCCATGCACTTTACTTATCTTATGAAGAATCCAATTTTGCGATCCCCTCTTTTAACTATCAATTTTTTATTTATTTTTTCCCTATTCATGAACAATGGAATCTCCCTGAAATATAGAAAGTGAAAAGATAACCAGATTGGTAGATTGAGACCATAGAAGAGAGCCACCAAAAAAAACTAAAACCATTTAGGTAAATGTAACTACAACCCAAAATGTTAAAACCCTCCAGGCCAAAACAAATAAGACGCTGCTACTTCAAATCGAACACCTCACAGATGAACCTGCAACTTCAAGTGCTGTTTCTTGCTAAAATTCAAATTAAATAATAGATCCAATCATGCTTCAACATTACATTGATCGGATTCCCATGAGAAAGTGAATAATCCACGGTGCACACAGACCACAAATTTCACCTGCATGAACTCATTGTTATGTGTAGTTCTGTGAAGAATGCCAAAGACAATCAAGATATATAGCAACTAGATAACTTGGTGGCTTTAAACTACGATAAGATGAACAATTCACAAGATTGGAGAAGAATCATCCACATTGTCATCATCTGAGCCTTTTAGGGTTGGCTTAACGAATCTTATTCTGCCATTCTGCCCTATCAGGGGATCATACACTCAATCAAACCATTAGTAACCATATCTTTTCTAACTACTTCCATTTATGTCCTTGAGGCCTTCCCCTTGCCTTTTTATAACTTTCTACTTGAACCAAATCACCCCTGACGTTCTAGGTCAATGTTGCACATGACCAAACCACCTAGTCCATCCTCTCTCATTTTATCTCCTATTGGAGCTACCCCTAAGTTCCATCAAATGCATTTATTTTGAATTGTATCTTTCTTTGTCTTGCCACTCATCCATCTCAACATCCTCATCTCAACTACACTCGTTCCATGGATATGTTGCTTTTTGACCACCCAACATTATGTATCATAAATCATTGTTGGTCTTACAGCTGTTCTGTAGAATTTTCCCTTTAGTTTCATTGTTATGTGACGATCACATAAGACCCCAAAAGCACAACTCCACTTCATCCACCTAGCTCTAATTCTATAAGCAACATCTTCTTCAATCTCTCCTATCTCACAAATTATCAACTCAAGATAACGAAAATAATATCTTTTAGGTACTTCTTAACCATTAATCTTAACTAATTCCCCTTTTCTGCTCCTTATTACTAAACTTGCATTCTATAAATTTTGTCTTAGTCTGGCTAATTTTAAAACCTTTAGATTCTAAAGCATCCCTCTAAAGTTCTAAATCCTAGTCAAATAAATTCCCACTTAGGAGTCAAAACAAAATGTATCTGTAAGTATAGATGTGGCCTTATACACACAACAAACAAACAAAAAATGAGTGGCCTTGGCACAAATGTTGTTCTTTTAAACATATTTCACAACTTAACTCAATCCTTGGAAAATTACATTAATTCAAGCAACATGTAACTATTCGCCGCAATAACCCTTCACAGGTTGCATAAATCAGATGAGTGCATATTTCCAACTCAGCTTTGGGGGTTCCTCTCCAAATCCTTCTCAAGTACTCTAATATACCCACTAATTTAAGGCTCGTGATTAAATCGTAGAACTCAGAGAAACAACTGTATAATGTTCTCTTTAACTATTATTTGAACAATAGATCTCAGTATGTCTCCCAATCATAGTTAGCACGTCGGCATTTAAAACGCGACTTTTTAAAAAATACGAAGTTTTTTTCAAAAACGTTTAAAACTGCTACTCTTTTAAAAGGTCAGCAAAAATACGCCGTTTTTTTACATAAACGTTTAAAACATACCTTATTGATCTTTATGAAAAAATCAGTCAAAAAAAACTTTGCCTTTTTTACATGTATTTTTTTTTCCCTAAAAGATGAAAACTTTTTTCCTATTTTATGTAATTTTTATTTCCATGCTTTCTAAAAAGTATATTATTACCAAAAAACAAAAATTCCCTAAAAAAATAAATTTTTATCCTCAAGTATATTGTTAAGGTTTATTATCTTAGGGTTTATGCTCAAATACATTGAATCAAATTAGAATAAAATAACATAAAAACTATTGATAAAAAATCCCCAAATTTTGACTAGGCAAAATTCACCAAAAAATCCATCCAAATTATGACTCAAAGACCCAGATTATCACAACTTATACATCTTAAATACCTAAAACAAAAGCTTAAAAAAAAAAAAAAACAGATTAGAGCTCAATCCCCAAACTTAATTCTTGACTGGAAATCTTTGATTAGTAAATCCCTAAAACAAAAGCTTAACAAAAAAACTAGATTAGGGATCAATCCCCAAACCTAATTCATGACTGGAAATCTCGGATTAGGGTTTATGTCCACCGTGTTCTTCATCTTCTCTGAGATTTTATTCCATTTTGTTTCTATGTGCCTATGCATGCTCTCTCTCTCTCACTCTGCGTTTCTTTATGAAATATTTTGTATTTGCTTCTCGTCTTCTTGCTCTGTGTTTCTTCTTGGTCTACTATGTTTGTTGCTCATCTAACCAAAAAAGGTGTACATCTTCCCATTGCATAACTATGGTTATAAAGGGACAGTCACCATATAGAGACAGAAAGGAATATACCCAACTCAATTCTACTTATCTTACATTGCCTTTTTTTTGCCTTATGTACTAAGTATGTGTGGTGTTTGTTAAAGCATTTAATGAGAAAATTCATATCGTATATTTCTCAGCAACTTATCATTTTATTTTTTTTTATTTTTACTTAATTTATTTTAAACATGTTCGTTTTTTCACTCCGATTTTTTGAGCCTAGTCCGATATATTTGCAATATTTTTACATAAAGTATTTTTTCTGATCCGTATTTTTGACATGATTTTTTCATCCGAATTTTTAAAATAAAAACAATTTATTTCCGATTTTATGGTGATCTGATATATTAATCTTCCCCGACTTGCTAACTATGCTCCCAATAGAATATTAAGGAACAAAGTAGTGATGAAGGTATGCAATAATCAACCAAATTTACGAAATAACACTAGCATTTTGGCAAGAATATCAATCATTGGCCACTAAAACGACGACGTTGCGTGCTCTGCCCCTCATAGATCAGAAGATCAAATGAAAGGTAAAGGTCACTTAGAGTGAAAATGCAAAAGATCCAATTCCTTTGCATACCAGCTGTATATCCAGAGGCAATTCCAAAAAATTAACAAATTCATTTGCAGACCAGCAAAGAATGTAAAGCTACTAACTTGTATTCTCATTATAAACTCTCATGGAAGTCAAGCAGGACTCGAACTCGGAGAGTGAACAATAAAGAGATTTTTCTCTGATGTGAATAATAAATTTCAAGAATTATTCTCTGGTCAGAGCGCTCTCATTAACCTATGATTACCTCAAGCATCGGATCAAACTCTCTTGAGCAGAAGCTTCTTGTAAGGCCTCAACAGCTGCCACTAGTGCTTCGTCTCTATGCCTCACAACTTCCTAAGATACCAAAATATAATGACCACAAAATATTGGTAAAGAGTGTAATATAAGTTTTAGCGCAAAACTTTCAAAAGGCAATCTAAGAAGTTAAAAGATAATGGGGTCAAAAGGGATTTGAGCATGGAAATTATCTGATGCAAAATCATAATTAAAAAGGCCACAATAGCCCAAGATGATAATCTACCTTGCCAAGCTTCGCTAGACCAGATGGGAGTGAAGCCCATGAGATGTTACTATCTGTCAGTCTTTTGTTATTGGCAACATTGACTAAATTGCTTGGGATGCCATTATTTGATATATCACCAGATGGTTTCCTCCCAACAGAAGGCTTTTTCCTATTTGAGACGTTGATTGTATTTGAAGGTGCTTCCACATTTCCCTTCTTCAATGGTGCCTGCACTTTGTTCTCCTCTGTAGCTGTTGGTTTGTCATTCCCAACTGCTTTCTTTCGAGGAACCTGAATTGGATAGGATGACAGACTTACATAAATCACCATCTTAATAGGATGTATTCGTTCAGAAAGTAAATAAGAAGATAAGAAATAAGGAATCTCAAAGAACTTAGATTAAATGCCATGTTAAACTGTATTCATTCAGAAGTAAATAAGATGATAAGAAATGAGGCATCTCAAAGAACTTAGATTAAATGCAATGTTAAACTTTATATATGCGATCAAAGAGTGATCTGAGTAATAAAAGCTGCAATTGACTAAATTAACAAGTCAATTGTTTTCTGATATACAAAAGCATAACACTATAACTCCAATTCAGAGCCAGATTAGCAGAATTCCAAGATGTCAATACTATTTGACAGCAAAAAATTAAGGGGGTGGTGGTCGATTGCTAACAGAGCATCTCTTTAACAAAATTATAAAAAAAATATGAAAATTCAACAAACAATCAGATCAAAAAAATGGAAGAAACCTTCATTGATTATGCACAATTAATATATGATATGCACGATCATGAACATGGCTCCATGCAAGTCTTAAAGGAAAACAGACAAAGTAATAAAGAGAGAGAGAGAGAGAGAAAGAGAGACTCACAGAAGCACTGCGTGTATCATGATTTGGGTCACGCTTAATTGTCTTTGCCGCCATATTCTCTCTATTCTTAGCTGCAATATTTTCCCTCTTGAGATCTAGTGTCCCTTCCCAACTCCTCCTCAACACTTTACCCCCCAAATCAAGAGCAGGAACCAGACTCCCACTAGAATTCCCAGTAGATACCCGCTTGCCCACTGTGCTCGCCTTCAAAACTGAAACCGCCTTTTCGATCAATCCCTGCCGGAACTTCTCAGACCTCTTCTCTGAATCCAACCTCAATTTTCCCTGCTCCTTGACCCCAGCCGAAAACTTCTCAAAAGAAGTAGGCAAAGAGAAACAACTTGTGGGTGATGACGGAATCGACCGAGAGTTCAAACCATTGGGTTTCTTACTAGAAGTTAATCTAGCTCCATTTCCAATCGAAACAGAGGAATTTTCTCTGTCCTTACGTACACCAGCTTTCAAAGATAGCGATCGCGATCTATCAAAAGACTTCACCTTTGCAAGCTCATCCTTACTATTAACACTGCCACAATTCGGGTTGATCTTTGCTGAACCCGATTGGTTAATGGTGATTTTATTCCCTGGAGAACTGGGCCTTTCTTTGTTCTTCTGACCAGCCCCATTTTCCATACCTGCCTTGGAAGAGTTCTTTTCAGAACCCAAACCAGTGGCTGAACCAGAAGGATTAAGAAAACACAGAGAATGGGTAGCAACAAGATCTTCAGGGGTTCCTATGCATGGGTGCCTACCTGCAACGGGTTTCACCCCTCGTAAAATTGGAACTGGAGACGCAGATTCTAATCTCTCAACATACATGAACTGACCCAATTGGAGTTTATCACTAAGGATCAAATCATCTTGTTCATCAGGCAATGAGACATAGGTGGCATGTGAAGAATCTGAAACTTTGAGATAGAATCCCTGATTAGGCCACAGCTCGCCACCTGCCAAAGCTGGAACAATGCCTATAACTTGCAATAAAACAGACCTATGTTCTCCTGCTATCTTCACATCTGTGTTCATATGTTGCAGGAGCTTGAGAAGGACTCCTGGTACTAAATTCGCCATTAAAAACCTCAAATTTCTTGAATTGAAGAAGTTCTAAGCAACCAAGAAGCATACTCTGAAGAACCAGGTGTCTCAGAAAGCAACCTCTTTTTGCAATCACTGAAACTTACCCACAAGTTCGTTTCAGTTGAAGAAGAAGGTGCGGCTGGTTTTAAGGATGCCCGAATCTGACATACAAATTACAGTGGCGGTTAAAGAGCAAAAAAGCACATCAAATTCCAAAGACAGTAAGGATTTCGCAGAGAATAATGGCTCCCATTATTCTAACTGCATTTTATATACCAAACAAATAACAGAAGTCCTTGCCATAGTTAATTTTTTGGGTTTTTATTTTTCTTCAAAGCCAGAGAGGATTTCAGAGACTAATGGCTTCTAATATTCTTAACCCATTATATAATTTACTTAACTAAAAATAAATGATTATTCAATAGGTAAATTTTTGTTTCTTTTTTGAGGCATTACAAATGATGGGGTTTTTTTGCAATAGAAGCCGCGTGTGCATATGGCTGGATGTCGGTTGTGTGTTGACTGACCCTTGGTGGGTGATCTCTGGCTCCATTTTAGCTTTATACTTTTCTTAAGGAACAAAGATATAGCAATAATTACTAGCGCAGATTTTTTGAAATAAAAAATAACGATTACTAGGAAAATAGTAATATAAAAATGCAGGTTTTAAGAGAATTGAAGTAAGGATAAAAGGTTTTTTTTTGACAATAAGGATAAAAAGTAATTATGGAGAAAACAAAGATGAGATGATTAGAAATCACCACAAGCATGAAGTTTAAGATGATGAATAATAATTACCAAGAAAATACAGAAATTTATTATGAACAAATAATAAATGTTTGCCCAAGAAAAAAAAAGGAAAAAATTAAAAAGCATTCAACTTTTTACTTATTTTTTTATTGAAAATTTTAAAAATTCCATCAAAATACACATTATTATCATGAGTTGAAATAATTGTAAATGGTTAAAATGACAAATTATTGATAAATAATATATATTTGGATAAAGGCATTAAAATTACACTGCATTTCATATTATAATTGAATCTACTGAATTAATCTGGGTATATCTTAATAAAAATTTTATTTATCACTCATATTTGGGATAATGAAATAAGGATAATAAAAGGGAAACACTTCCGCGTTAACCTTATACATCATCATTGCCTGAAAAAGCAAATGGAACTTTCAATGGAGGGTCCAGATTTCTCCAGCACAATGATGGAGAGAGATATTTTTCACCATTTTTAGCATAAATTTTCAAAATTGGGCAAAATTTGTGACAATTTGTTTACCTCATGAATTGATGATCTTTCGGGGAAAAATTTCGCCGAAATTTTAGCTATCGACGCCTGTGATTGGCCAATGATTCCTCGACTTTCGACCTAACAATTCCACTGTAACCGACAACCTAAAGCCAAAAGCCATGAAAATTAATCATTTTATATCGGAAATTGAGCACTAAATTATTAACTTTGCGGCATAAATAATTAAAAAAATGAAAGAAAAAGCCTATTCCACACCCTAACCACTTCCCTATTATAGTGCTCGATTAATTTAAAGAGAGAACAGTAATTAATTGCTCGATTAATTGTGCCCTTACCTCTAACCCTCGGGCTTCATCTCTGCAACCTCAGCTCAAATTTCCGACCACTTTGCCCGAATATGGTTCAATTTCCACCGGAAAATGATCGGAAAAAAAACAGGGGATCCTCTACATGTGGATTCCCATCGAAGCTCGAAATTCGAGCTTCTTATCTTCAAAATCGCAGCAAAATTTCGAAGTTTTCTCTGGCATTCAGGCGCAATATTTTCCCGGTCAACTCCCCGGCGATTTCTTTGGCGGGAAACGAATTTCCGGCAATGAGATGAGGGATTTTCCGGCGAGTTTTCGCTCTTTTTCAGGGCTTTCTCGGAGTAATAGATCTATGCAGGGGCACCAGCAGACAATGACGTAAGCCCTACACGTGCCACGTGGAGATCGTTGAGGCTTCGTCTGTCCCACGTGGTAGGTCCACTATCCAGCTCTCGCACGTGTGAAATGAATGCGTTGTCTATGTTAGATGTAAAATACCAGGAAAGTTACAAAGAAGTCTCTTACTTATGGTTTAGCAGTAAGTACAGCTGCTCCCGCGGGATCAAATCGTATATATACTCCCGAGCAATGTTCCCTTTAAAAAGGTTTTGTGGAATTAAAATTTTGGAATTTATTTTAAAATTATAATATGATTTGCTTTCATCATCGTTATCCGAACTTTATGTCAACTATTTGGGGTCGACTTTAGTACTAATATTTAAAAAAAGTAAGTTTTGACTTTCAAATTAGATTTGACTCTAATGTTGAATGATCTATATTCAACATTATGAAATACACCATATATACTATGCTCTAGAGAGTATTATCAATCTACAGTCAAAATACCTATTGGGATGATTTCACTCTAAAATTATGAGAACCACCTAAAAATTACTAGATGACTACTTTCGCAAGAAAAAAAAAATTTAAATTTTGAGTTTTTTTAACACTTAGATGTACAAGTTGAAGAAATTATATCTCCGAAATTTGAGGTCCTAACATTACTCCTATATTGGTTTTCATATGAGGGAGTAAATAGATGGTATACTCCCATGGGAGTATAAAATCCTTTGGCTACAAAATGTATATAGGGTGCAGGTAGCCGCACCATCTATGTGAGTCGGACATTATGGATTTGATATACGTTTTTAAGGCAGCATCAAATTTTGATTATAATGTCAAATCTACACCATCTAACTAAATAAACAGTATAAATTACTCAAAACAATTGAAATTTACCATCACGATGTGTAATAATAAAAAAGGGACCGCCGATTTCTTTTTGGATTGGATATAAAAGTATGCCATGATCAGTTTAGCCATAGGCATTCGATGGTTACAAGTATAATCACCATGCAATACATGGATAGATGCCGATGGATGCAGCCGAGACCCATTAGAGCTTCCCATGATCTGAGCAGTAGCTCCACTAAAACTCCATCGCCATCCAAAATAAACGTATGAATGTCTACTCTTTGTGGTCACATGGATCATAGTTAATAATTTCCCTACCATAAATAGCATGTTCCAGTGGGAGCATAATGTACCATAAGTCCCTTGCGCAAAATAGGGAATTTTTTGGTTAAAGATCAAGTTTTGGGAACCATCTAAGCATCATTAGATGATTATTATCCAAAAATAAGAAAATAGATTTTGACTTCTTGAACATCTAGATCTTTCCCTTTAAATATTAGACAGTTCATGTGCAATCTTGGGATGTTACCTTTTTTAGACATGTAAAGCCGTGAGATTTATTATTGTTATTATTATTTACTTTGAGATTGGTCGTCGGTTCTAAAGGTTACATCTCTAAAATTTGGCATCTAAACATATTGCTAACATTATATTTGTCCGGAGGAGTAAATGATTAGTATACTCCCACAGGAGCTGAAAATCTTTTGGTTAATTTTCCATAGATAATTAGGGACAATATTCCTTTCCAAAATGGGGATGGGCCAGAGAAGACATCCAAATTTGGAAATTTGGAGGCACTTGCCAGATTTGGGGAAAAATGATATTTATGCAAATTTATTTTTTATGGTAAGTTTTATGGTCTAGTGGTGTGAAAGCTCTTGTCTTAGCATGGGAATATGGAAATATTGCTAAAATAAAAATGGGACTAGTGTCCACACAAATGTGGAGGTTTTTGGCCCCTAAATTTGGTGGCAATTACCAGTTTTAAGAATGGGAAACCCTAGCCTTTGCTTTGTGTGGTATTTTGGTCATCACACCTTAGGCTTTGCTTTATGTGGCAAGTTTTGTAAAAAAATTTTTATTGTAAAACTATGAAGAGGCTCATGAATCTTTTGTCATTGCTTTTGATAAAATATGAAAACTAACCCTCTAATTAAAAATAAGGAAAAATTAATGGCAATAAGCAGCACATGAGAATTATTGCCTTTGTTTTGTGTAGTATTTTAGTCATTTCACCATCTAAGAATCATGGCTTTCGCTTTACATGGAAATTTTTGTCATGGCTTTTATCAAATGAGAAAACTACCCACTTTAGAAAATTAAAAAGTGGAATGGGTATAGCGTCTACATGATGGAGATGCTCAAGGGTGCACAAGCAGTGGTTCAGATTGAACTTGATATTTCTAGCGGTCTAGAAATAGTTTTGTTTTTTATTTTTATTTAAAATTTATTTATCTAAATTTGGGGTATAGATTATTTTCTATATGATGCACTAAATAAAATAATAAAAAATGTTTTGAACAAAAAAATTGACTAGAACATCCTCAAATTATTTCAGGGATATTATGGTCAATATTTTTATTCGACATCTTTTTTTCTTTTTTTATTTGGTACACCATTTAAAAATACATCTATATTCAAAATTTTAGATAAGTATACTTTTTTTTAATATATATATATATATATGAAATGCTTTTGTGGCTACGAGATGTGGCCATCTTTGATCTAAGGCATTGCAAGGGTTCTTGTGCACCCTTTCACCATCTATATTATGGATGGGAGACTCCCATTAAAAAAAAAGAAAATTTATGAAAATATCTATGAGAGATGAACTATTTAACATATTACTCATATAATTGATTTAATTTCAAAATACCCATAAAAAATCATATGATCATGAGTTGGAATAGTTGCAAATTTGTAAAGAATTGTATAGTGCATCTCTCATGGATATTTTAATAAGTTTCTCTTAAAAATAACAATTGCAACAAGGTGAGAAAAATATTGTGGGGGTCATGGAAATTTACTGGCTCACATCAAAATGTGAATTGATGGATCATTAATCTTAGTAGAAAAATCCATAGGTGGCTAGTTAAATTTCATATGTTTATGTATTTAAGTTGAAATTTTCATTGAGTCTTGAATCCCACACATCCACACTAACCCATCTAAGAAAAATAATATTATTTTAAATTTCCAACATTTCAAAGAGGCTCCCCCTGCACAAATTATAGCTTCAAGAATTATGCTCAAAGCCCAACATTTCCTTTTTACTATCTATTTTTAATCTATTTTTTTGTCTTTTTTTGTACTCTCACTTATCAAATCATCAAAACCAATAAAAGTCCTGATCATACAAATAAAAAAGCCCAACAGTCCAAGCCTTTATTGGCTGGGTGTGACTTAAGAGTCCAGCCTACCAAATATAGAAGATTATGTGTAGAATATAAGTTTGTATTTAGGTAAAATATGTTGAGACTTCAACTCAACCACCAATGATTACATAAACTATTTTGTGGCATTTGAATCTAGCATTCAACTGCTGCCTAACTTCCACATATAAAAGCCCTTTGTTTAAAACATAAGATATTTAAACTTATTAAAGAAGTGGCCACAAACATATGGACACACATGTGTAGTTATTTAATACAACCATTTCATAACCATAAAATGGGACTTCTTCTACAAACAACTACTTTGAGGTGACTTTAAACTTTGTAAACACATACTCCTCATTTCAATGATCAATCTCAAAGAAAGGAAAAGATGAATATGCAACCTGGAAAAGTTCTAAATGAGTTAAACTCAAACAATGAATGCCATCTATTCGGTGGAATTTAGATCTAAGCTTTTAAGAACTCATAACAAATTTTCTTATAATCATTCATTCGACGATGATGATGTTATTCAAAGTATTTATAGGGTTAAAAAAAAAAAAACCCAAGGCCTAAATCTAACCATCCAATTAAATGAACTACTTCTATTTAGTGTTCAAAGAAAATGCACTTTTAAGGTGCCTTTCCAAATCGACCACTGGATGTAAAATCTGGATTGCTGGAGGAATAGCATTGATTAAGCTCAAAGTTTGATTTTTTTTTTTTAACTTTGGATTAAATTTCCTTTTCGTTTGGTCTAAGAGCAATTAAATAAAGTCTAAAAGCCATTTTCACTTAAAAGTCTAAAACCGAAACAAAAAGGGCCTTTCTCAAGAACATTGACTCAATGGACCTCAAAAGATAAATAACTGTGGTTGCAAAATGAAGGCATTTTCGTCGTTTGGCATTGCTCCTTTATCATGCATTCCAACGTATGGTCACACCAACTCCCAAAAAAAAGGCCGTAAAAAAGATGCAAACAACCGATTTAAAACAAACAGCGACATGGAGCTAAGCTCATCCAAAACAATTAATAAAAGAAAAAAGATAACAAAGTTGGTAGCTTTTGCTCCTACCCACATATGGAGAACACCTAAGAAACGTTTCCACTCTCCAGCATAACACAATATCTCTCTCTCTCTCTCTCTCTCCGGCATAACACAATACTAGAAGTGTCTAATAACTATCTCTCCTTATTATAATTATCAGGATCGGACCGGCTACTAAATCAGTGAGGGTCGTAGCACTAAATTGATGAGAGGGCTGGTCCAATCAAAACCAATTCGATTGTTAGTAGAAATGATTTGATCAATTTTGGTTGTTGCATCTTTGGGTTTGGTTAGAACAAACTGTAGAGCTGTATTTTGGCTTCCACCACCATCACATTCGATCAAAATAAACTTTGATGGAGTAGCCTTGGTAACCCTGGCCCAGCAGAGTTTAACGGACTCATAAGAAATACTTTGGGTCACATTTTGTGTATGTCCTTTGGTCCCTATGGCGTCACTACAGCTAATGAGGCGGAAGCTCGGGGCCCACTAAAAAGACTTAAATTGCTTTTTAGATGGGAGGGTGTAAAGATTATCGAAGGAGATTCGGCAAATATGATGGTTTGGATTAGTGAAGTCTTCAATGTCCCTTGGGGATTAAGATCCTTATATCCCTCCAAAATGTTAATATTCGCCATTGTTACACGGAGGCCAATGAGGAGGTAGATTGCTTAGTCAAGGGGGTGTTAACCGTGCTTCTTTGGTACTTAATTTTTTTCTAGTTTGTTCTGTCTCTCATGTATTTATTGTAAAATTTTGATAGTTAATGGAAAGCTTGTGTGAGCATTCAAAAAAAATTGAAAAAATATAATATAAATAAGAATAATAATTTAAAAATATGAATTTGTGAAAAGAAATTTCTCAATTTGATTTAGCTAGTCGAATCAGTCAAAATTGAATAGTTGAACTAATCAAAACTGATCAAAACACTTTTTCTGATTAATTTTCAATAAAATTGCTTTAGGTGGACAAACCAAAACATTAATCTTCGTCCAACCGATCAGCCCAATTGGTCTCGCCCGAGTCTTAATAACAACGCTCATTATAAGGTAATATAAAAATTATCTTGAATACCATTTAGATGCCATGTCACTCTATCCATCTAACTCAATACAATGCGAAAATTCTCTCTCTCTACCATGACACCTAATACAATGTGAAAGTTAATTGAGATGCCATATCTCTCCATAATTCAAATGTGAAAATTATCTAAGTTAACCCTTCACTCTACCTTCCTTTACACGATCTGATAATTGTTTAAGGTATTATTTCTCTCTCTTTTCTTTCTTTCTCTTTTTTTTTCTTTTCTTTTCTTTTCTTTCTTTTTTTTTTTTTCCTTGACATATTAACAGTGGAGGGTGGGGCATATCTTTCATTTCTCTCTGTCTACCATTCAACATAAAAATAAATAAATAAATAAAATGCCTCATGTCACTATCTTTGTAGCATGATCTCTTCTAAGCATCATCTCTCTCTCACACCCACCCACGAAAGGTAGGTTATAATCCACATGGCTATAGGTTTCATGGTCATGAGAGTAATCACGGTTCATCGATAGCTAGTCGTTGAATGTGAGAGATGGGGACCCAAAAGAATTTGAATATGAGTCCGATAGTGGGTCCTAGTTTCGCTCCTTTATTGTCCAACAAATCATTGGATGGTGATGACCCTCGTGATCATGGAATTTATATGGTTATTGGGATTATACTCTCCCATATTGACAAAATAAGTTATATTTCTATCTATCTATCTATTATGTAATAAGCAAGAGCAACACCCTCCGTATTCTTTCTCCACATGTCCTACCATATTAATAAGGGCAAATATCTCCATACCCCTCATTTTAAAGTTTTATATCTCAATAGACCCAAGGTTTCAAAACATATATTGAGTAATAAAAATTATAACTTTAATATCTTTTAACCCCCTAAGCTAACTTTTTTCCCTTTAAACCTATTTTTTGCCCCAAACAAATATAAAAAAAGCATTTCTAAACATCATCATTTCTCTCTCGTCACGTGATTTTCCTTTAAATCTCTCTCTACCTATTTTCCCTCTCTCTCCCCCGTGTCTCTCATTATCTCTCTTTCACCTTAGAGAGACAAAAAGGGTGAATATTATAGAGAGAGAAATTTGGGAGGAATATATCACATAGGGAGCAAATGTTTAAAATGAATATTTTTTTTATATTTGTTAGAGCTAAAAAAAATAGTTAAAAGTGGATAAAGTTAATCAAGGGGTTTAGGAGATATATTTTGAATGTTTGAGTCTATTCAGATATAAAAATTAAAAATAAGGGGTACAAGGATATTTTCCCTATTAATAACTCTCTTTTCTCTCCCCACATCTCTCTCATGCCATGCATGACATCTCTTGCCTCTGTCTCATCTGCCATCCCATTCTCTTCCTTTCATCTCTCTCTCTCTCTTAATAATCAACTTTTATAAAAAATTTCTCCTATTTTCTTTCTCCTAATAAATCTCTTCTCTCCCTACAATTTTCTCTCTTATCTATCTTCACCAATATTCTCATGCACCTTCACTATCTCTCTTTCTTAATAACTCCTTTAAATCTCTCCCGTCATATTTATCCCTCTCTCCTCTCTTTCTATAATGCCATATTTCTCTCTCTATCTCTTTCCATAATGGAGTAGGTTCTCTCTCTCTATACTCTCTCCCTCTTTATCACATATTTGTCTCTTCCTCTCTTTCTATAAAGCCATATTTCTCTCTCTATCTCTTTCCATAATGGAGTAGGTTCTCTCTCTCTATACTCTCTCCCTCTTTATCACATATTTGTCTCTTCCTCTCTTTCTATAAAGCCATATTTCTATCTCCCTCTCTATCCACAATGGAGTCTGTTCTCTCTCTACACTTTATCTTTATCCCATATTTCTATCTCTTCCTCTCTTTCGATAACGTTATATTTCTCGACCTTTTTCTTTTCCTCTTTCCCTCTCACCCCCTCTATCACAAAACACACACTCTCACATTCTCTTCTCTTCTCCATAACCCTAGATATTCATTGTAATGGTATTTTTAAGGTAAATACTCTTCTTTTTTTATGTATTTATTCATTGCTTTTTCTTTCATTTTCAGTTTTTTCATCACGTTCTCTTAAGTTTATGTGGAATTGGAGTTCTTTTTTTTTTTAGATTATATGGAATTGAGTTTTTTTTCTTTGCTTTTTTAGATCTTTTAGTGTTCTATAAGGTAATTAAAATTTTGTTTTTTCTGCATTCTATATATTTTTTCATTTTTTTTGTTTACATTTCAGTCCTTTCCATCCTATTCTCATTAGTTTCTATGTAGAACTATTTTTTTTTTCAGAATATTATGTAAAATAGAGTTATTTTTTATTGTTTTTGTAGATCTTCGAGTGATTTATAAAAGCCTTAAAATGGTTTGTTGAATGAGGTTCTATAGGTCAAGTTGTTTCAAGATGTTCTCAACGAATCTACTGTGAAAACATAATTTTGGGTTTTCAAAGTAAATAATATTCCATTTTCTCTGCATTTCTCTACATTTTTATGCATTTCTTCATTACTTTTGCCAACATTTTCGATCATTTCCATCATATTCTTCTTAGTTTCAATGTAAAGTTGATTTTTTTTTTTTTTTTTACATTATGTGGAATTGAGTTCTTTTTGTTTGTTTTTGCAGATCTTTTAGTGATATACAAGATAAATAACTTTATGTTTTCTCTACATTTCTATGCATTTCTTTATTGTTTATGCCTACATTTTAGGCACTTCCATCATATTCTCCTTAGTTTATATGTGGAATTGATTTTTATTTGTTTAGAAGATTATATGAAATCGAGTTATTTTTGTTTGTTTTTGTAGATCTTTGAGTGATCTATAGAAGCCCTGAAATAATTTGTTGATCGAGGTTATGTACATCAAGTTGTCT
Organism: Amborella trichopoda; assembly: GCF_000471905.2. The sequence goes on along the minus strand of NW_006500355.1, from coordinate 3,183,987 downwards.
CGAGATGTTCTCAATGGATTTACTGTGAAAACAGAATTTTGGGTTTTTAAAGTAAGTAATCTTCTGTTTCATCTGTATTTCTATATATTTCTTCATTATTTTTCCTACATTTTTGACATTTTTCATTACTTCTGCCTACATTTTCGATCATTTCCATCATGTTCTCCTTAGTTTCAAAGTAGAATTGAGGTGTTTTATTTTATTTTATTATTATTATTATTATTATTATTATTATTATTATTATTATTATTATTATTATTATTATTATTACTATTATTATTATTATTATTATTGTTATTGTTATTATTGTTATTAGTGTTATTGTTGTTATTATTGTTGTTATTATTATTATTATTATTATTATTATTATTATTATTATTATGTGGAACTGAGTTATTTTTGTCTGTTTTTATAGATCTTTCAGCGATCTACAAGGTAAATAACCTTCCATTTTCTCTATATTTCTTTATTGTTTTTTTCTATATTTTGGTCATTTCCATCATGTTCTCCTTAGTTTCTATGTAAAATTGATTTTTATTGTTTTAGAATATTATGTGAAATTGAGTTATTTTTGTTTGTTTTTGTAGATCTTTGAGTGATATGCAGAAACCCTAATACGATTTGTTGGTTGAGGTTTTGTAGATCGAGTTCTTCGATATGCTCTCAACGGATCTATTGTAAGAATAGATTTTTCGGTAATATTTACAATATTGCTGAATTTTTTATCTATTCTCGGTCGTTTCTTTCGATATGTCTCATTTTGTAGATAAATCTCTTATCTCATGAAACCATAACTGTATTTTTTTATTGGAGCTCTACAAAATATCATTTTGGTTCTTATTTCATTGGACATGAAAAAATCTCTTTTTAAGACATAGTTGAATTGAATTCCAATAAATAAATAAAAATTACAATATTACTATTTATTAGGTAATTAAAAAAAGTATATTATTGAGTTAATACAATATATTAAATATTTGCATTAACTCGGATAACATTTGTTTTAATTCGGATAATAAAGGTGCTTTTGTTAATTTATTCGTATGTATTTTTCTTTGATTAGGGATTTTTCAAACTATTTGAATAAGCTATGATACAATATTCAATTTTAAAGACAAATTGCTTCATTTTTTTAAAAATTTAGTCTCCCTGTAATCTTATTTGATCACAAATAGGATTTGACTTATTTATTTATTTCATGGTTTAAAACAACATATAATTACATAATAAAATTATTCAATTATGAGAACAAATTTAATAATATCTAAAACCATATTTTATTCAAAATATTTTTTAATGATAAATATGTATCAGTGATAAATATTAAATATCACGTGTAACACACGTGCATATTACTAGTATTTTGTAAAGCTGCTCGTTTAATCCGATCCACGCCATTATGTTCGAGGTGTACAAAGCCTGAGCGTTACAAAAAAAAGTAAAACTTCATCTCAAAACCTTGAAAAAAACAGGTAGTTTCAGTACTAAAAATTCCTATAATGGCTTAAAATCTATTTGTGCCCCTAATAACAAAACTCGAAGCCACAAAATAGTGCAAATCATCTGATCCGCTAGCGTTTAAAAAGGACGGTTCAAAAATGTGTTACAAGTTTATTGATTTATGACTTGAAATTCATTTTTTATTTCAGATCTACAATTGTAGTGGTCAAGATGAAATTTAAAGGTTTTCTGGCTCTGAAACCACCTTCTCTTGTGGGCTTTTGAGGTGCAATGACCTTTATTTCTTGTGGGCTTTTGAGGAGTAGTTTTACTTTTCCGTATAAGGCGTAGGTCCTATATATACCTTTTTTTCTTTTTTAATGTTAACTGTAACGTAAAATCTCCTTAAAATTGTAGGATGCTAGAAGATATGAAAAACGATCATATCTATCTGAACCATGATAGACTTCGAAAAATAAACAAATTTTCAATCCCTAAAAACGATTTGTCTTGTGACATTTTGCAGGCAGTCCATTTCAAGTACTCACAAATCCACCAAAACAAATATTATATTTGGAACTTCAAATTTTATAATTCAAGGACATAAATAAACTTTCTATGCTTTCCCAACAACATAAAACTTATATACTTCCCCTTATGCAACCCTCCATTCTGAATGGAGGGCTCAGATTTCCCCAATCACAATGTTATGTCTCTACTCTATTTTATTTGAATTTTTTTTTTATAAACTATTTTGACATCAAATTTTGGACGTCCAATCCTCTATTGAACTCTCACTAGCGAAAAATATAAAAAAAATATTTTCAATAAAATAAAGTGACCAAAATACCCCTGAAAATTTAAAAGGGTATTTTGGTCATTATATTTTATTGAAAATTTATTTTTAATATTTTTTTGTAGGTGCACCCCAATAAAAAGATGCACGTACAAAATAGCATATTCATACAATTTGTATAAAAAAACAAAAATAAAATACTTTGAGACGTTGGATCTAAGATCAAACGGTGAGTGACTCTTTTGATCAAAAGTGGACGATTGGATGGTAGGGGAAGCATAGATCTTATATATTGTAGGGGAAGTATAGAAACCTTTCCCAAATACATTTACCATTACAAGGATTTCCAGCATCGGAATTGCAATTCACTAACAGAGTTTTTAGGTGTCGCTTTATCTCGGAAAACTAGGGGCAGCAATCGACCCAGACCCAAAGGGCAGACCAGCCATGGATCCGCATAAAAATGGAGAAAAAACACTCAACGAGTTACAACCCTATAGTAGGGCAATTGAGCAAAATCATAAAGTAAAGACATAGAAATGAAATATGGCAGTCTAGAACGCCAAATTATAGCATCAGAGAAAGATATCCTCTTCTTGGCAAGTGTATTGGTTACTCTGTTGGCTTCATCATAGATGTGAGAAATGGACCACCTGCTATTTGAAAGGCTCTGACAGCAATACAGCAATTAGCTACTACCGTGTGGAGTATCCATGGAGTTCTATAGCGCTCTTGAATAATATTTACAAGCAATGATGTATCACTTTCAATCTGAATTGGAAAAAAAATGACTTTAATTGCCAGATCAACGCCCACCTTCAAAACATAGAATTCCACATAATTATTTGATGCAATGCCAAAAGGGTGACAAAAGTAGTAATAAAGGTACCATCGCTATCCCTGATAATCCCACCACCAACTGCCATACCCGGGTTCTAGAAAGAGGCCCCATCAACATTACGCTTAAAATGTTGGGGGTGAGGGAAAGACCAAGTAACCGGGATAGAGGTTTTGGGTTTTTGTTGACGCTAAGGGATCTGTAAATTCTCAATTATTATCTTTTTTTAAATATGGAAGCCCCAAGACTTCGCATCTGCTAAATCATGGACATGATGAATAATCTTTCTCAGTAAGCTTCTCTCGTTGAAGCCTTCATCTGAAAACTTCCACGGTTACATTCTTCCCATATAAATCAAATTGTGGTGAAAAAGAGGGATAACAAAATATTAAGAAGCTCATTTGATTTGAATTTGAAACCAATCCATCTCCTCAACGTTGTTGTAATGGATGTACCTGGAGTAAAACGCTTACCTCATCTCCATGCAGTTGATTTTCCATAGAAACTCCGAGAAAGTACATTGAATAACATATGCCAAATATTATCATCATTATTGCTACAAAAAGGGCATATAGAGTTCACGGAAATCCCTTGTTGATGGAGGAGTGAGGTGGGGAGTCATTGATGAAGGGTTTGCCAAAAGAACCACTTGGCTCTTGGGTAGTATTTTGAAGATCATATCGCTCTGAACAACGGCTGAGAAATCCCTTTTTACCAAATGAAATCCCATGTTGCTTTAATCGAAAAAATCCGTTGCCACCCCTACTTGCCGACTTGGAACCACTTTGCCAGTGGTCTTTTTTCAATTAAAGAGGCTTGGGATTTTATACGAGACAAAAAATATTCATAGCATATTTTCCGTGCTTTTTGGTCTTCTAAATATCATCCTAAAGCCAAATGATTTTTTTGGTTGGCCCCACACAATCGCTTACCTTACAGCAGTGTGGTGTTGATCTCGACTGTGTATGTCCATCTTGTAGGAACCATGATGATAGTCCTTGTCATCTATTTATTTCAATAGGTGTTATCGCAGGCTGTATGGAGGTCAAGAGCATGGCGGTGTGGTAAGCATTTCACCCTTGGTATTTCTATTCTTGTTATGTTGAGAAGTTAGTCTTTAGATTTAAATCAAATGACCTTCTTAATATTTTGACTTCTATTTTTTTCACAACAATTTGGTTTTTATGGGAAGAGTGAAATATGATAATCTTTCAATTAAGGTCCACAAGAAAAGAACAAATTTGGTTTTTATTTGTTAGAGAGAGCAATCATTAATAATTTACATATCACATGGCGTCAGCAGGAACCCAAATTCATTATTTCGGTGGCTTGGTCTTTCCTTGAGCCCAACATTTCAAGTTGAATGTTGATGCAGAATCTAGGTTTAGCAGGTGGTGGCGATGTTATGAGAGATAGTGGTTGTACTTTTGTAGCTACCTTTGCTAAATCATTTGGCACTGCCTCTAATAATTACGTTTGAAGAAAGATTTCATCTGGCTATTCAGTTGGATTGATTTCCTCTCCAAGTATAAAATGATTAATCTTTACTTGTGAATGCCATTTATAATTATTGACGTACCCCATGAAGGTTACATATGGTTGCAGCTATTTGTCCGAGCAAACTTTCCACTCGTACATGATCGATTTCCATATTTTGTGAAGCCAATATGGTAGCCGATGCCCTTGCTAAGAAAGGTTTTTTTAGTTCTGGAGCTACTATTTGACGTTTTAGACGGCCATACTTTATTTCCCTATTTGACTTACCCATAAAAAGGACTTGGAACCACAAGTCAAATCAGAATCAACAGGGATCAACACTGGGTCGTCCCAAAATTAGGCAACTCAAAAAGAGTTTTTTTTTTTTAAAGGAAAGTATAGAATGAGACCATTTACCTTTAATACAAGGTGGTCACTATAATCTTAACTATTGTATGTAAAATTGTACCTCTGCAAATATTCCATTGACCAAGCTCAAACTTCAAAATAAAATTTTTCGAACTTTGTGATACATCCAAGCCATCAAACTTCACATTGGATGGTTGTAAGTAATTGTGACCACATTATATTAAAGATTAATGGTCTATACAATCTTTTTTTTTTTTTTAATATTTTGACTCAAAAGTTTTAAAATCAATGTTCTCTCAATTTTGAAACTTATTTTATCAAATTTCCACACGCTGTTCTGCTACCCCTTTTTAAATCCAAACAAAGTTTTCTTTACATCAAACCTATTTTTTTGTGTGAGAGAGAGAAAATATTTGCCAATTTTGAGATAAGAAGCACGCCATTGTTTATAGCTCAAAAGCTCCGACCCATCATTTTCTTGATTTTTTATTATTTTCTCAAGCAAAATTTGTAAAATATCATATGAAATCTGCAGTAAAACTTTATAACATAAATAATACAAGTTGTCCGAACAAAAATTGTTTCAAAGAGATATGGTTGTTGGTCGATTTGACAAGGCATTGGGGGTTACGCCCTAGCTATGAGATACATCGTCCGAGTGCCTGGCATTTGTTAGTTTGATGGTGAGATTCGCCTTGGAGACTCCGTCGGTACTGTTCCAAACAAATCGGTGCTTCGGTCAATTCTTGAAAGGTTTGACAGCTTTTAAAAGAAATTTAATATAAATAAAATATACTTTTATAAATAAAAATATATTTATATATATGTATATATATATATAAAATGATTTTATAAGACTCTCTTTTATCAATGTGTAGGATTCTCAAAAAATCATCATTAAAATTGATAAAGATCTTTAAAAAAAGCCAAATCCTACAAACATGTAATAATTTTTTAGAGATATGTGACAATTTTAATGATAATCTTTTAAAATCCCTCATTCTTACGTATCATTACTTTTTTTATTTATATATATATATATATATATATATATA
>NW_006500355.1:3140252-3167440 GCF_000471905.2 Amborella trichopoda | reverse complement strand
CGTGGGAGAGAGAGAGAGAGAGAGGGGCTACTGATCAGATTCCAACTTGTAAAATCGTCAACTAACATAAACTACACAGATATATACACGACCAAAATGCCTTCTCACTTTATTGCTAACCGCTGGTCATATACCACCATACTTGGAAACAGTAATAAGCCTCGACCAGAGAGAAGAAGGGTGTCATACAAGTTGTAATCTATATCAACAATCTGCAGGCTTAAGCCATGGCCACCTTATTACTATACTTGAACTTGAGATAGGCCTTGATGAAGGGATCCAACTCGCCATCCATAATCGATGAAATATCAGACGTCTCATTCCCTGTGCGCACGTCCTTCACCAATTTGTAGGGATGAAATACATAATTACGTATTTGTTGCCCCCATTCTGCTTTTACTGCATCCCCTCTTATTTGCTTGATTTCCGAAGCCCGTTGCTCCTCAGCTATCACCAGTAGCTTCGCCTTCAATCTGCTCAACGCCTTGATCTTATTTGCAAGTTGGGTTCTTTCTTCTGAATTCCCAAAACCCCCCCGAAATAAAGGAAAAGAAGAAAGAAAACACAGAAGCGTGAGTGAGGATCAAGAACAGAAACTCAAATATCAAAGGCATTAATCCAAGTGGGTTTTCTATTATTTTGGGAGGGGGGAATAATCACTTAATATTTCAATGGATTATACTTTTCTCTATCTTTTTCTTCTCTTTGAAATGATCAACAATTCTAATTGCCATTTATCATGGTTCTGTGGAACAAGTTAGTTCAGCAGTACAATCATGATCACCTAAGTAAACAACAACACATGCCAAGAATATGGAAACTCCCGATTAAGCAAAGCCAAATATTTCAATTGTGTCTCAATTGATCGACTCAATGCTATCGACACCTTTCTTTTGTTCTCATTTCGATTGCTGCTGGTGATGTGTCATTTCCTTGAAGTCTTACCAATGCTTAATAATAGTATGCGGACCTTGCATTATTCAAAAAATTGCAAGTTGCTAAATTCTAAATTAAGATAGCTTGCCTTTTACGTATATTTTATGATAGGGTGAAATTATTTCCTTTTGAGAAAATGTAAATCTCGTCAACTGCTAAAGCTGATGTTGTAAATTTGGTTAATAATATGCTCACCACAACATATTAGTGATGCTTAAAACTTGCTAAAGAGCGAAATTTGAGCAAGTTGCACTTTGTTTAGTGATTAAGATCACAAGAGTTTTGTTGAAAGCAAACCTGTGCAGCGAACTGCGATGCCTGTAGGAATATGAACAACTCGAACAGCTGTTTCTACTTTGTTCACATTTTGACCCCCTTTCCCACCTGCTCTAGTGTAGCTTATTTCTAGATCTTCATCTGGTATCTCAACATTTAAGGAGTCTTCAGGGAGAAGTGGCATCACTTCTACACCTGCAAAGCTGGTCTAAAGAAAATGTTTAAAATCATGGCTTCATGGAAAATATTTTACAATATCGTGAAATACAAAGCATGAAACTTGCGCCTCCTTACTGGTTCAAAGTGTTCTGTTTATCAATAATATGTATAAAAAGAACAGTTAAGTATATGCAAGAAATATCCGTGTTTCATATGTTTTCTCTCAGGTTTGTCTACAAAACTTGTCATTTTCTCTCTGGTCTTCATGCATTTTCCTTTTCTCTTTGAACTTTATTTTTTTCATTTTATTTTGGTAGCCCAGTGGAGAAAGGGTCCCCAGCCTATGGTAGGAATAGAAATTAAGATGTCATGTTGCCTAGCCTCGAGCCCATTATATGAAAATGTTGGCCATTGAACAATTTAAATATCTGCATATAACACTAGTCCCTTAATTTAAATATCAGAAAGAAGAGTGCTAAAACTTTCTCAAATAACAGAAAACAACCGTCAGTTAAGATGTTAATACCAAACTTCCAACTTGTCCCTATTGAGATGAAGGAAATCAACATGGGTAACCATGGGGAAAGAAATTTCTAGTTATTTCAAAATAAGAAACGGGACACAATGGTGATTTTACATGACATAAAGGGAAATTTTGTAACTTGCCAAATCAACAAATACTGATATGTTCTTACCTCTTTCTAAATTGTGTTGCATTGGTGATTTAAATTCAACCCCTTAAGGAATATTTTTTCTTTATTAAGAGCCTTAAAAGCTCACTTTCTACAAAACTAAAGTAGAGGTTGTGAGGCAGAGCTCTTATTGAGGTCGTGATTGCAGGTTTTGGGCAGAATACTAGCAACCGTTGCCTCCTATTTTGCACGTTTCATTGACATTTTCCATTGTAGGTGGACGCATGGTTATGGAGTTTACATAGTAGGTTGGTTTGATGGTTTTTAAAGAGTGTGGAAAAGAGAATGGCTGGTAATTTGCTGATTGTGAGGTATGCTTGTACTTACCTAGTTTTGTAATTCTTTTGTGAGAATCAAATCATATCCTTGCTTATTGCTGATGGATGTAGCTTACTCAACATATATTTGTGTGTTAGTGGTGTTTGGGTTGTAGCTTCTAGTGTGATATTTTGGGTTTTCTTATTTATTTTCTCTTGGTTTCCTTTTATTTTTTCTCAAAATTATTGCACCACATATTGTTCCTGGTTGTTTGGGTTTCTTGAGATTGATTTTCCGGTGGTAGGCAAGTAGAATTTGAGCCATTGCATTTGTTGTAGCGGGTGGCTCCTCCCAAAAGCAAATGAACAAGGAAAGAAGGAATGCTACTTACTTGGCGAAGACCTTTGGCATTAAATGGAGACTGACGAACAATACGATGTGTTCCTTTCTCCCCAGACAAGTAACCATAAGCAAAACGCCCTTCGACTTCGATTGTTGCTGACTTGATTCCAGCTTCCTCCCCCATTGATTTCTCAACTACCCTAGTCTTGTAACGCTGCTTCTCACTCCATCTCAAGTACATTCTGAGAAGCATGTCAGCCCAATCCTGCACTGGAATAAACCAACTATATTGATAAAAATATAATTTATTTTGACAAGTTAGATTGATGAAAATATACGGGGACATCTTTTCCGAACTTCCAATTGACACATCATAATGGAAAACAAGCAAAAGGCAGTAGAATCTGTGCTTGCATAAACAAACACATGCACATGGAGCATCACTATATTGGAACTCAGCAATTGAACAAACAATAGACAGTAGAACGTATGCTTGCATGCACAAATATACGAATACAGAAGTATAAATGTGCCTACAAAACACATGGGCTATTATGATTTGGAATTTACTTTATCCTTCACATTGAAAGACAAACAAAAAAACATACATTCATGTACGTCATCAGTACTGTGAATCAAAGGCAGGGCCCTAACAAACTAGCTGAGACTGTTCAGGAAGCAAGTTTTGGTCCTAGACTTTTATCAAAGTTGAACTGATGCAGAAGATCCCTTCATTGTGTGAGACATACGGTTCTGCATAATACTAGGAAGAAACCCAACTAACACGATATTAAAAGAGTCGTATACTATCCAAGGGAGAATGCCATATATTTCATGGAACCAGATGGGCAACTAAAGGATTTCACAGGACCCACATCGACATTATACAAAGCAAAAGCAGATTATCTCTCACCACACGCCCAATAAGAATTGGATGCGGCAGTGGATGAGAGGAGCTACCCAAGTACAAGGTTCCTACAACTATGAACTGGCAACTGAAATCATTGACACACACATGCATTTTCTAAAATAGCTTGGTCTTTCTTCCACAAAATCCAAGAAAGAAGCTTCATATCCATCACAAATAGCAAAAGAACAAATTCCAACACCGATGATACTTTGTTTTGGACTATGAAAAATATGTTACCTGAGCATCAGTTCCTCCAGCACCTGCAGTGATAGTTACTACAGCTCCTTCTTTATCATATGGCCCGGAAAGCAACTGCGTTAATTCATACCGATCTAGAGCCTTATTCAAGTCTAAAATGAGTTTAGATGCCTCTTCAAGAAGCCCAGCATCTGTGGATTCCATCTCCTCTGTCAATTTTATTACCATTTCAGCATCTTGAGCCTGCCATCATTTTATTGGTCCACACCATCTTACTTATAGAGATCATAATAAAAATAAAACATAAAGAGGAAAGAGATAGAGAAGTTAAAAGGGCCATCACATAACATTCTCATGTAATGAGGTTTGTATTCAAACAAACATGTCATGATGTTAATTAATGTCATGAACCAATGATCATATACAAACTATTTAGCAAAAATGAATTCTAGAACCTGGAGAGATGAGATGGGTTAGTAATCTAAAGCGACACCCCTCCCCCCCTCCCACAAAAATAAAATAAAATCAGGTAGATCTCCTCAAAACCACTGAAATGTGACTAATAAAAATTGAATGCAGTAGATACCAGGTTACAAACCTTTGATTCAAAATCTGTAAGCAGCTTAATTTTATCTTTGACATCTGTTAAGGCAAGCAGAGTTTGTTGTGCTTTAGCAGGTTCATCCCACAAAGAACTCTTAGCTGCTTCTTTCTCCAAAAGGGAAAGCTCTTCTTCCAATTGAGCTAGACCAGCAGAAGCTCTTATCTCATCCACACGCTTTTGAGTGGTTTCCACATCTTTACGAAGAGTATAAAAATCTGACAACCATCGCACACAAATAAGAATTTGATGGTAACTTGGATGACAGAATGGGAGAAGTTAAAAATCAGACAGGAAGCAATTATGCAACTGCTCCTCATGACATAAATTGAACTAACAACTAAAGAGCATCAATTTCCATCTAAAGCTACTAATTCAGCTTAATCAGAACTAAATTTCGTTAGTTTTCAAATTTATTTTATTTTTTGCTTATTTTTTCAATTGGGTTGCTGGGATTTGAGCTAGAAACTTCAGGTTTACTGTTTCTGAGACAAATAGCTTCATACCCAAAAAAAGATGAATAGATAAAGAATAAGAAGAAGGGCACACCAAGTAATTCTAGATTTGAACGTATAATGAGAATGCAAAAAAAAAAAAAACCAGTGTTCTTCATTTTTAAACTTTTCAAATACATATTATTTGAAGCAAGGTGCCATATAAAACAACAAACAAATCAACCCACCAAGTATCAATAATCTCATTATTGCAAAAAGCCAAAAAAATTAACCTTTTTATTTGCTTAGTTTAACCCAATAATTTTAATAAAAGTTAATCCATATGGGTTGTATCCAAAACCATGATCAACCTAATGGCTGGAACCAACTATATAAATAAATAAATGATAAATAAATGAATAAAATGTAAACATGAACGATTTAAACTGGGAAAAAAAGCTAAAAATTCACCCTGAATTGCCCACTCAGTTGTTGCAACGCCTGTTCCACCACTAGATTGGCCATCCGAAGCTGAAATTCTAACTAAAAAAAATCCCGATATTAATATCACAGAGAAAAGCACACAATCCATATAAACAGCACTATTTCACAGAAATAGTATAATTAGGGAATAAAAAAAAAACATTGAACAGTACACAAACTCCATAGAAATTCTAGAGCTAGGGAATCCCAACTGACCAGGGCGTAGAAAACGATTCTGATTCGAAGAAAACTGTGAGAAAACAGAAGGAGAAATCAATGAAGAGGAGATTTTTTGTGTAATAGTAAAATACTGTGATAAAGATTGAATCTGTGGTACTTTGGGGCTTATTTTAGGGATTAGGGTTTGAATTGGGCTAAGAATTTGCAGAGAGTCCATGACAACGAGAAAATGGAGGGAAATGAAACTTCACTTCTTCCGAAAGGAAGATAAGATTGATATGGACGGTCCAGATTTCATGTTTGACATGCTACACTAGTTCTGAACCGATAGATGCTTCTCCAATTCTACGGTCCCCATTCTCGTTTTATGATGATGTTACTGCCTTATACTACATCAGAACCGTCCATATGAACTTGTGCAGTCTTTGTTTACTCATATTTACGAACTCATTTGTTACATGACAGAAGTCCTGGACCGACAGATTACTACTCCAATTCGACGGTCCCCATTGTTGTATTTATGATGATGCGGATGCCTTGTACTAGATCAAAACCGTCCATTGATATGAGTCTCAATAAAGGACCCAGGGCTTTTTTTTATAGGACTTTAAACTTTTCATTAGTTGGTTGCAAGTTGGGGTAAATAAGGTGAGTTATTTTAAGTAGCCGATATAAGATTTTGTCAAAACAAATTTTGAATCTACATTATATGCTTATATTAGGGTATTGCTTTGATAAAGTAGAATGATGAATCAAGATTTATGTGCCGTTCCTACATATTTGAAACAATGTTCTTACCATTGATAATCCTCCTTTGGCTTTCTAATGCATTAATTGACCGTATCTTTTGCTTAAGCCTATAGTTTCTATAAGTCCTAGGACTCAAAAAGGTAGACATGCGTCCCCCCCCTTCAGGATCCATTTTTACAATGGAATTTTGACTTAATATCTTACCTAAATATAATATCTAATATGGATATTATGAATGTCCACAAATAAATAATTTGTAAAACAAAAGTGATAATTTTTTGAATTTTACTATAAATTTTGATTTTACCTCCTTTTAAAGAGATCTGAACCCACATTTATCTTTAAGATGGATGTGTGATACCTCAGGAGAGTTATTCATCCCCTTGATGCATAAATCACTTTACTTTTGCTTGATTCACCATTTTGACTAGTATTTAAAAAGGCGAACTCTGGCACCAATTTCGAGTCCTGCCATTTAAGTCCTGCATTAGGCCATTCTGAGTTGGACCAAGCTATTTCAATAAAAAACCAAAATCAAAGGATAAAATGTGGAGACTTGAGTTACTCCACCCTATATGATAAAATTAAAAGATGTTGGCGACAATTTTTTTTAGCTCTATTTCAAGCTGACTCAAGCGATTATAAGTAGACTCAATGAGTTTTAAAAATTACTTAAACACATAGTAGACATGTAACAGACATTTTGTTTGAAGATTTATATAGTAAATAAGGAAATTTGGCTCTTGGCTTTCGAAAAGTTTATCAAGATTTTATCCATGTTTTAAAATAGTGAATTTATAATTGTTGAGGTAATATGAGAAAGTTTACAAAGCCAGGGCTTCACTAGCCCACTTAAAATCTCACTAGACAAGGTAGTTCGAGCTTAAAAATTATTTAAATTGTTTATCATCCACAATCATGGATGTCAAAATTGCTGGCCCCAAAAATATTTTTCGCAACGAACCATTTATTTTGAGATTTCATAGATCTGCTAGCTTTGCACCATGCTTGGAACTCCAAACTCTACATTTAGGGGGAGAAATAAATTAATAGGCTAACGAGATGTTTTTCAACAATTTATCAGTGTTTTTATGAACTGCTTGATCAAAATCGCATAAAGCTGCAGCTATGTGGAAATCAAACATAAATAGAATAGACACATTATGGAACGAGTTATCTCATCGTTAAAACCAATGTTATGGATAAGATCAATGAGGGTTTTAATCTAGTCAAAATTGGTCCAACCACTTATCAAACAGGTTAGACGAATTTAGAGGAAATAAAAATGCAAGATGATATAATATTGAAATATACAAAATGTATTAACTTTTTTTTCTCAACTTTATTTAGTTAGTCGAATCATCAAAAACCAACTAGTTCGACCGGCCAAAGCAATGTAAATATTGGTTTTAATTGATTTTCAATCAAATCAAATTTTTATTATGAATTAGATTGGCCAAAGCACCTGACCACCAGTTCGGTCTGATTTCGATAGCAATGATTAAAACTTAAAAGAGTGGAAGTGTTCACGCGAGTTAAAGATATTCAAAATCTAAAAGCTTTTAAATATACCTGCTTTGCTTCATCTATCCATTTATTTTAAATGGAAAATTTAGGTAAGGTGTCTAACTTCAATAATCAAAGTGAAACAGACCTTCAAACCTTGTTAGAAGATTGAGTGATTGTGCTGCCCGCTATGATAATATGGGAGAGAGACTAAATAGTAATAAACACTTATTAATCAGGAAATCTATCAAAATGCCCCTAAACAAGGCCAGCTATTTAACATTTTATTCATTTAGACTATTCCAACTCATGCTCCTTGTTTTTAGTGGGCTTTATGAAATTTAAACAAAAAGAAAGGAATAAAATGTTAAATAGTTCATCTTTTAATTGTATTTTTGATCAATTTCCTTTTATTCAAATTAACATTTGAACCTCATTACTAGTGTACAGAAAATCGACTCAGCCAAGGTACTTAGCCCTTTGTTGAGCTGAGTAACTCGGTCGAGTTAGGTACACTAAAAAAAAGTTTAAAAAATCTATAAAAAATATTTAAAAATAAGAAAAAGTTGAAGAGGTTATTAGAATCATTAGGATAATAAATAAGATGAAAAAACTATAAAAGTTGGATATTCAAAAAGTAGACTTGAATATTCGATATAATTTTAAAAAAGGGAAAAATCTGAAAGATCCCAATTATTATTAAACATTAACAAAATTTTCAAAAGAAGTATTTATAAGCATTATGCTAATGTTTTCTTTATATATATATATATATATATATATATATATATATTGCATTTATTTAAACATGGGAAGTTGTAAACCTAACTCCTTAAGAACTCACGTTTGAGTTACTTGGCCGAGTCCAAGAGGACTGGGCCCAGTCCCAACATCCTTCACATTGCAACGGAAAAGTGTATGACGGAGATAGAGGGTGTTTGGGAGCTCTGCCTCCCGTGCTTATCAAATTGAATTTTGATTGCAGTTCCTTCAATAATTCAGGATCTACAGGCGTGAGTGGTTTCATTAGGAATCACAAGGGCCTTGTTTGGATGTAATTTCTAAAAGGGCTATGCTTTATGAAAACAAAGTAAAGTGTTATATGGAATGATAAGGAATCCTAATCAAGAAAGTACTTTGGGCATAAAAAATCTCCATGATGGCTCTAAAATTAATTTCCAATATCGATTATGAAATTTGAAGCTCATACATCTTGCCGATCCATGAATATTTATTTTTAGGGCAAAACTGTCGGTTTAGATAATGTCTTATAATATGTACTATTTTTATGGCTTAAAATCCAATTTTTTTTACAACCATAATGATCAAGGCCAGGATCCATGAATATTTATTTCTAGGGCAAAACGGTCAGGCTTAGATAATATCTTATAATATGTACTATTTTTATGGCTTAAAATCCAATTTTTTTTAAGTCAAGGCCTAGATGATCTATTTAAAGGTTTTCCAATGTCTCTACATGATCTAAATAAGGAGCATGAATGAAACCTGTGATATGTTATTAAACCACCGCCACATGGATGAAACCTGTGTGATATGTTGTTAAAGGTTTTCTATTTAAAGGTTTTATTTGCCTCATTTGCTGAAACCTCTCTACATGGTCTAAATAAGTAGCATGAATGAAACCTGTGAAATGTTATTAAACCACCGACACATGGATGAAACCTGTGATAGGTTATTAAACCACCGACACCAATATTACTAATCGAGCTATCATCAAAATTCAGCTGGAAAGCCTTTTGAAGCGGAGCTTTCCAATACCTAACAATCTTTCTTTGAAGGTCTAGATTTACCCGTATCGAAAATCTCTCAAAATTTAAACTGTAAATCATGTCTAGAAACACCCCAACAATCCTCTGTCACTAACACCCAACTCATACATGACTCCAAAATTCTTCTCGTAATGCTCTACTCATCCGTACTCGCATTGTAAAAAATCCCCATGCCTTTTGGTTCCAAAGTTGCCAAACTCCGGCAGCCCTTAGAACGGTAATAGGGAAAGATTCAAATGATCAAAAGATATTTGAAACCAAACCCGGAATGGAAACCTACAATCTAAAAAATCCACATCCAAATATTATTGAAAAAAATTTACGGAAAATTTTGTATAGAACCTTAATTCCTCGTATTATTTCATCGTAGACCATCATTCCGTTTTTTTTTCAAGCGGCATAAAGAAATCCTTAAGTATTTCACTGTACCCCTCATATCTTATCTCTTTCTTTTATTGACTTTTGACCATAAAAATTAAACACAACAAATCTTTTTATATTATTTCAACCTAGAAACTTTTTTAACACTCTTTTCCCCTTTTCACTTATAAATTTTTTTTTTTTGAGTTGAAATGGTATAACATGATTTGTTGGGGCTAATTTTTATGATAAAAATTCAATAAAAGAGGGAGATAAGATGAGGGGTATGGTGAAATCTTTAGGGGTTTTCCTTATGCCGCTTGAAAGAAAAACGGAAAGAGGGTTTACCATGAAATAATATGAAGAATTAGGGTTCTATACGAAATTTTTCCAAAAATTTATATAATGCAAGGCTCAAACAATCAAATTAGAGCACAACTATAAAAATTCACTAGACAAGGTTATTTCACTAGACAAGGGTGTTTTCACTAGACAACGTTGTTTTGATACCCAATAATCTTCAAATTGACCATCTCGACCTTAAGACGCATGGGGGTGAAAAAAAAATGGATTTCAAGTTTTGGAAATAGTGTATCTTGTAATACATTTTTTGACCATCTATTTTCAAGATTTTAAGTTTTCATAGATCCGATTGATCTACATTATTTTTAAAACTTTAAGTTTTATAATCAAAGATGATAATATATTTTTTAAGGCTATCACAGAGAACTCCAATATTAAAACCATATTTCTCAATACTATTTGAAGGTGCACTTTAGTTTGATGGTTTAGAACCTCAGCCTTATATAAACTTTACCCTCTCCCTAAATCTCTGCAATTGAAAAACACTAAAAAATTAAATACCCAACCTCAATCTAAATATTTATAAATTAAAAAATTCACTACATCACTAATAGTATTCATCTTCAACAAAACCTATTCATCTTCAACAAAAACCAATAGACCAGAAAATTAAAAACCCAACCTTAATCAATCTATAAATTAAAAAATGCACTACATCACTACTCCCTAACCCAATCATGGGTTTATGGTGGTAGATATGGCAGCAAGGACGCAGCTCCTTAACCCATTCATGGGTCCTGAATTCACTCAAGTAGGAACGACTGTTCGGATTTGAAGCAAGTGGTGTTGTTGCATGCAATCCCCTTCAAACTTATATCATAGTCATTGACATCGCTCGAACTCGAAGGCGGTGGTGCTGCACCACCACCACTTTCAATTTTCTTCAGGTGTACCACACCGCCATTGCCATTATTCGAATTTGGAGGAGGTTGTGCTGCCCCATGACCGATTTTGAAAATTGTCAAGAATCCGCTGCTTTCGATGCTTGTTCCACCCTACATAAACCAAAAAACGATTAAGAGCCCCGATACAAATCCATCGCATCCGATACAAGGTCCAAATTCTCCAAACTATACCTATAATGAAAGTGAAGTAAATGGTGTTTGAAATGGCAGCAAGAATGTTCAACTTGTGGGGTTTATGTGGCCTTTAAAGGCCTATGAGTATGTGTTGAAACACTTTTATTATAGTGAAACGTAAACTCAGTGAGAGTGTGATCCCTCGAGGACTATACTAAACAAATGATGTTTGTTTATGTTGGACTGTGCTTATCTATATAGGCCAGTCGGTTGGAAAATCCAAGGTACTTAGGTATAAAGAATTAAACCGATGAGGGTTTTGGTTTAGGCCTTGATGAGGTCGGAGCTTATGCCTAAATAAGTGAGCCGAGGGACTGTGTGACCTTTGTATGTGATGGTAGGCCTACTGAGACGGGGGCCAAAACTCCATTCATGTTCCATCACACGGCATGCATATCGATAGATTGTTCGGGAAACCCAGATATCCACCTTTGGGTGAAGCGTATGCACGTGCGAGCGATACCCATATGCACTATAGAGCTGTGGTCGCATCAGGTCGTGGTGACCTTGACTCGTCTCTAGGGGAGGACCTGTAATCCACATACTGGAATTGCGACCCTTGATTCATCGACCTGACTTTGGTGACCTACTAATAAGCCCCTGCTTAGACTGTGGGTCATGGAAAACACTGGGTGGATTCGATAAAGCTAGTATTGTCTGTAGTCCACAATTGAAAGTGGAGTACCCCATTATCACATATTGAATTCCTAAAACCATATGGATCTTTTTCCCATCATATTAATTTCATTGTATTCATTTTATTATTGAAATGTTTTTAGTTTTATTATTTGAATTTTTATGAATCTCTCAATATTTTATTTATGTTTTTTGGACTTAAAAAATACAGTTATTGATTTACAATATTGTAAAAATTCACCTATTAAATTGTTTAATTTTAAAATTGTTTATAAAATTCCATGGGGGGCCCAAGGTGCACATGGGCCCACCATGTGGCATGTGGGTGGGGGCCCACATGTGCCACAAAGGGATGGCATGCCCCACCCCTTGGATTCTCTTGTTGCTTTGTGCTCAAGTTTATTAAATATAGTAACTTTGATTTTGTGGCATGTGGTCAAATCTTGGAAGGGAAATATTGACCTTATCTTATTTGGTAGTATTTATTTGCTTGATAATTATTGACATATCCTTATGGAATATGCGATAAGGATCATGCACTTTTATGGAAAGCAAGATATTTATTTTATTTAAATATATTGATGGGAAAATAGTTCAAGCAAAAGTGGATAATGGTCATAACACATTTCATAATGTTGACGGCCCATCTATGGAATGGATGACTCAGATCTCTCACCCCACCAGTCACATTGATCAACGGTCTAGATTCAATCTCATAAAAGAGGCAAATTATGAGAAAACCCTAAAAAACGCTAAACCTAAATATCTACTATAAATAAGGGTGCTCTCCCCCAATCTCTACACACAACCTCTCTCTCTCTTCTCTCTCTCACCTCTCTCCCTTAGAGGGGCACACCTTATTCTCTCTCCTCCATATTTCTCTCTATAACTTCCTCTCTCTAAAATCCTAAGTAGTACTCTCTCTCTCCTCTCCAAAACCCTAGGTAATACTCTCTCTTTCCACTCTAGACCTAAAAGAAACTAATGGTTAGAAAAATTAAAGGGAAGCCTAAGTTAGGTTTGGGGGTTAAGGTTTAGTAGAGATTTTGAGGGTGGTTACATAGTTTGGCCAAAATTAGCTATTTCGGTTCGAGATTTAAGCTAGACGACAGATCCCACACCATTGGATGTAGTGACTCGGTGTGGTGTGTAAAAAACCCGATTGAAGTAATCTACGGCATAATTTTTTTTATTTTTTTATTTTATATTATCAAGCACATATGAGGTTGTACGAATGACATCAAGTAGTTGAGATTTATATTATTGATGTGTTATTTATTTTTTGGAATTTCTATTGTTTGTAATAAGACCATCTCTGAGTGATCTTACTGTCAAAATTATAAAGGGTGATTATTTTTTATTAAAAAAAAAATAATATTTTCCTGACGAAAAAAGATCACATAGGTCTTTCTTTCACAATTGGCGCGATTTCAACTCCCTGATACATTTGAAGCGGTTGCAGAAGAAATATACACAAATTTCTTATTCACAACTTTAATGGAGAGAGAATTGAGAGAAGAAGAAGCTAAATAATGGATGAATTCAACTTTCAAT
Organism: Amborella trichopoda; assembly: GCF_000471905.2. The sequence continues at coordinate 3,153,933 of NW_006500355.1, read as the reverse complement.
GCAGCTTGTAAGACATCCGCCTGCTTCTAACCCTATTTAGAGGAAGCAAACTTAATTTAATCTATGGCCTATTGTAACGGGGGATCTTATTGGAGATAGGAATGAGTTTAGAGAGAGAGGTTTTAGAGAGAGAGAGAGAGTTTTCTCAATCTATGACCTATTTTAACTGGGGATCCTATTGGAGATCGGAATGAGTTTAGAGAGAGTTTTTTTGAGAGAGAATTTATTTAGAGAGAGAATTGACGTGCCATGAGACCAAGATTTTATGAGTTTATTTAAAGAAAGAGAGTGGGAAATCCATGGGATATGGGGATAAAGATTTCATGCGTACTATGAGTAACATTAGGATCCTAATTTGGGGATATAAGTTGTTCACGATATAGATTAATATTAGGATCCTCAATTGGGGGATGTAAGCTCTTCAAGATTTATTAAAAGATTTATATTAAAAGATTTTAAATTTTACTATCTAAAAATAATAATGTCACAAGATTGAATAGAGATTTATCCAATTTTTTGAGAAGATATCTTCATCATCATTTTAGCATTTGCCCAATTAATTGGGGTCATTTTTTAGCATGAGATATGTGCAAGTTATAAAACTTAATATTCAAAATTTCCCTTGTTGAAAATAATTATTTAGTGATTCTTGAGTAGTTTTCAAAATTTTAGAGTAAAAATTCCTCTTACATAGTGTTTATTTATTTTAAATTCGGCCTATTTTTCTCTTTGTCTTGATTTTTCCATACCTTAGTTTTCATAGTCAACAAGAGAGACATGGTGCTATGGGTATTAGGATAAGGTTTCATATACGTATTTAAGGAGAATTTATATCTAATTAATTATTAATAAGATAATTGTCTTATCCATATTCTAATTAGAATATATATCTAACTAGGATAAGATTTCATAATATTGGAGAATATATATCTAATTAATTATTGGAAAAAGTTTATAAAAAGTTACAACATTAAAATGTAGAAATAAAGATGTACCTCAAAAATCTATTAGAAAAGGTTTTTTTCTAATTGATCATCTCATCATTGAGATATATGAATATGAAAAAAAAAAAGAAAGGATTTTGAATCGTAGAAATAATGTATCTTGCAACACATTGTCTAGACCATCTTTTTCAAAATTTTCATATGTTTATAGATCTATTTGATTTTAACTATTTTTGAAATTAAAAAAATTGTAATTAGATATAAAAATAGATTTTCAATTAGTCTTAATAATATTTTACACCAAAATTACATATTATGATAACATTTGGAGGTTTGTTTAAAGTTACAACGATATAAAAACCACGCCCTTAATTAGTAATAAGATGAATTAAATTATCACCAATAAATAATTACGATGATATCCTTTGGGTTTCCTCTTATTTTTCTTGAAGAGAGAGAATAATTTAGCTAGGGAGAGAATGTTTTTAGTACTTTGGGCTTCCAATTTTGAAAACTTTCGATCTTAAAAGTTCCAGACTCCCAACTTCCAAATTGAGCATTTAAACCCGGGTTCTCGTTTTCTCTCATTTCTTCATTATCTCTCTTTCTTCTCTCTCTCTCTCTCTTCTCTCAGCTTTCTCAATTTCTTACTCTCTGTACTCCTCTTCATCCTCTCTCACTCGCCCTCCTCCCCAACCAGCGGCATCATGCCTCGGGTATAGTCTTGCTTTCTCTCTCTTCTTCCTGCAATAAAGATTTTGAAAGGTTAGGTCTATTGAGAAATGGGTTCAAAATACGGGGTGTAAGAAGAAATTTTCCCTTTCAAATATAACGCTGCAACCGCACCTGCACCTGTCACCTGTTGGGGTGCAGCCAAAGCGTTAAGAAAATTGCAATTGTCTTCGTCCTTTCCCTTCTCTTTGTTTTCCAATTCCCCCCAAATCCCTGTTCTTTCTCTCTAATGAGAGGATTTCCGCGAGCCTCTCTCAGGCTTCGTACAGTTGCAGCAACGGAATGTATCGTATCCAGCCTTCTCTCCCTTTGTAAGTCCTCCTCTCGCTTCTACTACTACTACTACCACTACTCAACTGCTGTTTTTTCTCATACTACTGCAAAACTTTTAGCCACCCAAAATTGGATTCCTGAAACGCAACACTCTTCTTTGAAATCCGATTTTTATTTCGATACCAAACAAGTAAAAACTGATAATCAAAAGCTCCGAAAATTAGTCCATGCACCGGTGGATGCTGTGAGTGTAATAGATATCCTCAGTAGAAAAGACTGGTTCACCCAATTAAACAATGTCTTTGCTCATCGAGATTCGAGCATATTAACTGCTCGGTTTGTCTCAAGAGCTCTGAGAAGCCAAGAAGACCCTGCGCTTGCATTCAAATTCTACATATGGGTTTCTCAGCTTGATGGGTTTCAATTGAAATGCACTTCAGCTCAACGAATTCTTGATGATATACTTTTCACCAGAGGTCCTCTAGTGTTATCGGCTGGGTTGGTTCGGGAGCTCAGAATTTCTGAATGTAGGATCACAGAAGATGCAATTTGTGCGTTGATTAATAGTTGGGGAAGATTAGGTCTTGCAAAGTATGCTAGTGAGGTCTTTGAGAAGATATCTTTTCTTGGTTTTAAGGCAACCACCCGAGTTTATAACACAGTCATCGATGCTCTTGTTAAATCCAATTGCTTGGATTTGGCTTACTTCAAATTTCAGCAGATGCCAGCTGAAGGTTGCTCTCCTGATAGATTCACTTATAACCACCTAATTCATGGAGTCTGCAAATTGGGTATTTTAGATGAGGCACTGAGGTTACTAAAACAGATGGAAACTTGTGGTCACAAGCCTAATGTGTTCACATATACCATGCTTATTGATGGGTTTTGTAAGGCAAATAGGATAGAAGAGGCATTTAGATTCTTGGGGATAATGGAAGAGAGAGGTATTGCTCCTAATGATGCTACAATTAGATCTTTGATTCATGGATCATTTAAAGGCAACAACCCAAAGGATGCTTATGATTTGGTCTGTGGTCTTTTAGAAAAGCAGCAAGTTTTGAGTGAAGAGGCCTGCAGCACCATGCTGTACTGCCTTTCCAAGGAGGGTATGGTGAGTGAAATTCTTAGTCTCTTGGGGAAGATTGAGGAAAAGGGTTATTTTCCTAATCCTTCAGTCTTCAGAGGATTGATGATTTGTCTTGTTAAAGGCTCGAAATTTAGCGAGTCTTGCAAGCTTCTTGATAAATTTCGTGAGAGGGGTGGGAAACCCTGTTTTGATTCATATATCATCCTCACTAGTGGTTTATATGGTGTGGGAAGGAACAAGGAGGGTGATCTATATGTTGGTTACTTGGTCTTAGATGGGCTTCTTTGTAGTGTTTATGCATATAACTCTCTTATTGATACATTCTCTAAATTAAGGCTAATGAATAGGGCATCACAATTCTTTGATGAGATGATAGAAAAGGGCTATACTCCCACCCTTGTGACATTCAATACACTTATTGATGGCTATTGCAAGTCTGAGAGGGTAGAGAAGGCCCGTGAATTACTTTTGATGTTACTAAACCTCCAGTTCAAACCAGATGTTATCACTTTTAGTTCCATTATTAATGGCCTTTGTAGAATCGGCCAATTGGATGACGCCTTTAAATGTTTTAATGAGATGGTTGAATGGGGTGTCTCTCCAAATGCTTTAACATACAATATAATGATTCATTCACTTTGTGTGATGGGGGAAATGGGGCGATCTCTAAAGTTGTTGAAAGAGATGGAAAGTCAGGGAATAACTCCTGATGTTTTTTCATATAATGCTGTCATTTTGAATCTCTGTAAGATAGGGAACCTTGAAATGGCACAAAATATTTTCAGTTCCATGTTAAAATCAGGAGTTACTCCGGATCATTACACATACAATGCATTCATCAAGGTTCTATGCAATTCTAAGAGAACGGATGAGGCCAAAGAATTGTTAGGTGTAATGGAAGCAAATGGTTGTGTTCCCAACTGTTATTCCTATGGTTTGATTGTTGACACACTTTCCAGACAAGGTTGCTTTCAAGAAGCCCAAGAATTAATCAGCAAGTTTAAGAGCAAAGGAAGTCTTATAAATGGTTGTTGAGCGTTAATTCTTTGGGTTTACATCATTATATATGGGAGGTGTACTTGGATCTCTTTGAAATGCAGCTTTGCTCAAAAGAAGTGAGAAGGGCCTGTGTTAGCAAAATAATGCACTCGACAGAATGTTATCTCATGGGGGATGCCCTCTAGCTTGTGGGGAAATGATGTCCTGCTGACCATAAAATATTGTGTAAGTACATTCACTGAATTACCTCTTATGAGGAGTGTGTTTTTGGCAGTCCTAATAGTGACATTTCGTTATGCAACATATATTTTATTGATTAACTGTTCATTTTGTGACAGAGAAACCTTCTTATGATCTGGATGGAATGCAAATGCAAATTATATTTTATTGATTAACTGATCATTTTGTTACAGAGAAAGCTTGTTATGATCTGCATGGGATGCATATGCGTTGACAAATCTTCTTTCTAAAGGTTGAGAATTCTTCAGCATGGGCACGTTTCAATTTTGGTGAAGGGTTGCATCCATACTGTTTGCAGGTACCTCCTAAAAACCAATGCTCAATCTCTTGAACCAACAAAAATTCTAAATAAAATAAATTGTCAATGCCTTGGATTATGACTACAACTATTTGTCCATTGACATTATTGTTATAATGTGATGGGTATCATCTTCTGCCATATAATTGTGCCAAATTTACCCTTAAAATCAATAATCCATATCTTGAGGATGGTGGAATATTTGTAGTTGCTGAATCATTCACCCTGCCAAGTCCATGAAAGATGCTGGCATTTTGTTCATAATAGTTTCAATTGAGTGAGAAGCATAATTGTTGGAGGGGGGAGTGCGCATTTTTTTTATTCTTTATTGGGGAGGGAGGGGGGGGAGTGGGCACTGAGGATTGCTGCTTGCAAGGAGTTACCTGGTTTGGGAGAGCCATGGGAGCAACCATACATTAATAAATGAAAATGGAGAAATTTTAGGATTAAAAGATTAACCACATTTTTTTAATGGGAAATTTAAGCTATTATCTATTATAAATATTGGTATGTTAAAAATCTCCTCCATATTCTACATTTTACGCTCAGGTCCCCCTTTTTTTGTTTCTTATTGTTTCCCAGAATACCCTTTTTTTGGAACTATTAGTTTTGGACTGCTTTAGTCTGTTCATAATTAGGAACCAAAGTGATCCGGAACTAGTGGCTTTGGACCACTCCTTGTAAGGAATCAAAGCCATCCGGAACTATTACTTCTAGACCGCTTATTGTAAGGAAACAAAGTGGTCCATAACTATTAGGTCCTTACTCCTGATTGTAAGGAATCAAAGTGGCCCGGAACTAATAGTTCCGAACTGTTCATTGTAAGGAATCATTAGTGGTTTGGAACTGATAGTTCTGAAATGCTTCAATTCCTTACAAAGATGGAAGGCTAGATCAAAGTGGTCCATAATTATTAGTTCTGAATATGGGGAATTTTGGAAAAAAAATTTTAAAAAAGGAAAAGGCACGAGTGTAAAATGTAAAATATGGGGACAGTTTTTAAATACTGCTAATTCCCATTTAATTAATATGATGCAAACTTAATATACTTGGAATATATTCATAATAACTGCAAATAAATTTACTGAAATAAAATTCAAAAAAGTATATATAAGGTGTCAACCTTATACTATAGAAGTGAGGCGCTTCTCAAAAATCTATTTAAAAGAGTGTGATCTGATGTTGAAAAACCTCCAATTGATCATCTCAACTTCAAGATATATGGATGTGAAGGAAAAAGGATTTCAAGTCTTACAAATAGTGCATCTTGTAACATATTATCTGGACCGTCCCGTTTTCAAGATTGTGAAGTGTCTATAGTTCTGTTCGATCCGCACCATTTTTGGAGCTTTATTTTTTTTTAATAATGTTAACATTGTATTACTATAACAAGAAGGAATACAAAAGGTTGAGGATACAGAGAGCTGAGATTACCCTTGAGATGGGTCTCTCTGTCAAAAAATTAAGCCAAAACCCCTATACAAACTATATACTTTTGTAGGGACTGTATACAAAAGATTGAGGTTTCCAAAAAATTGGGCTTATAGGCATGCCTTTTTACAAGAAGTCACAAAGAGATTTAGAGTCCTAGAGAACCTCGATGGTCCAGTGCAAAAAAGGAGGTGGACCATTCATTGTCTTCCATGTGTGGTCGTCGCCAAGCACCATCTTTAGCTAGGAGGTTGGCGAACTCGTTCAACGTCCGCCATGTATGCCTCCAACAAACGTTGGTATCCCTGCATAGGTGGTAAATCGCATAAAAAATCCTAGGTAGGTACCAAGGAGGATTAGTTGTGCTTGCTGCTAAAGATATAATGTTTTTAGCATCTCTTTCCACCACTAAGGATTGACCCCAAGATGGGTCAAAAAATTTAAGGCCCATTAGTAGAGCCAATGCTTCAGCAAGTTGTGAGTCTCCATAGCTGACATATTCTGAATATGTCATGAGAACATTGCAGTTGTGATCTCTGAAGACCCCCCTACTCCTGAATGGGAACAGCCATCGAAATTTAACTTTATGGCATTTTCTGGAGGAGGCAACCAGTTGTGGGGTCTTTGTAGCTTGAAAGGTTGGAGTCGGATAATATTGTCCCCATTGCCTGAGGAAAGAACTCGTAGGAATCCCATCAAAGGTACTATGAGTGGAGGCCCAAAAGGCTACAAGTGATGTAACCTTGTGAAACAGCCCTGAAACTTCATTTCTATGTCCTTGAAATTTTTTTTGGAGCTTTAGTTTCATTATTAGTGGAGGAAATAGATTTTTAGGCCATCATAAGTGTTTCTGGCAGTGGAACTGCATCTTCTGGCAAGGTGACTTTGATTGTTTAAGGTGAAGGCCTTGTATAAACCGCATTCGATACAATTTGAGAGTAAAACTCATTTATTTACATGAATCTTCTCATATATTTACTTGAATCTTCTCATATACTACTCTTTCACAATAATGTAGTAAATATATTTACTAGATCTTACATTCTAAGCAATAATGAAGGATTTGAGGTCAAATCATAACAACTCCGGCCCTGTTGTTTAGATACCCCTTGATTTCAATTCAAAGGGAAAAAAAAAAAGAAAAAAGAAAAGAGAAGGTAAAAGAAAACCTAGTATGAGGCAGATAGAGCATATGATTTAGAAATATAGAGAGAAAAAGACAGTGGTGGGGGAGAGAGAAACTTTCTATCTTGTAAACATTTTTCAAAAGGGTGACTGGGCAAAATCTCATATATCATTTTGACAAGAGTTGCACCCAATCATTCCCTACATTAAATGTGACTTAGGAGCATTGAATTTAAAACTTTCTCTTGTTGATTGTATATAAGAACGTCTTTCCTCCTAAAAATTTCAGGAACATATTTTTGAATCACCATTGCTTTATTTGCTTATTGATATGCATTTATTGCTTTCTGTTTTTGACGGTTATGTAATTACTGTGGATTGACATGTATTTCTTCCTTCTTTTCCTTTAAAAATATAAATGTGGTATCTTAACCTTTAGACAAACCTTTATTAGATTGGGGATTGCACTTCCCCCAATATGAGATTGCGAATGGACTGTGATCCCACTCTGCGAGTACTTTCCCAGAGCGGGATTGCCGCCCACCTTAGGAGATCCCAGTTACTCTGCTGTGAAGTCATTGTTATGTTTGTAGGTCATTCTAGTTTCTCTAAATATGGACCTATGTGCGAGAGGAATGATCTGATTATTTTCATAATCACGTCATGAAATATTCAGCTTGGAAATATATGCATTTTGTCAGTAGTTTACCCACTTTAACTGGTATTGATTATCATAGAAACTGAGTATTAAGCTTTTTCTGCCAGTTCTTGTTAGTCGCATCAATTCAACCATTGAAACTGGCATTATGCACAACTGATTGGTTTCTGGGATCTTGATATTTCTGCCTCAGTTTCTGGCGAGTGAGATATGATTTTTTTTTCCCTTCGTTTTTTGGAAAGCTTACTCGTTAAATATATATTTATTTATTTATTTTTTCCTTTGTTTTTTGAAAGCTCTTTGTCTGCAAATAATTGATTCCCTCTCTGAGTTGATACATGAGATTTTTTCCATATGGGAAATGCAGTGCTTGCCTCTATCCTGAGGCCCTACAGGTTCAGATGGCAGTTTGGGATCAAGCCACCACATGCGAACTTAGAGAATTGAGATTCAGCTCATGGTAAACTTGTTAAGACTTGTAATCCTAATTTTGCTCATGGTAAACTTGTGTGTCACTGTTAAGATCTATCTTTCTGACCATATTTCTTTTGTCTTTTGTTTCCTTGAAAGATAACGACTATAGAGAATTTTCTGTGGGTGACCCTATTAGAATGGTTGTATCCACTAGACTAAATGCATTAAAAAACCATTGGATTTCTTATAACTTTGAAATTGCTGTATGCTTTGCTAATTTAGTGGAGCAGTTCATTTTATTAGATTGACAAGATTTACTATGATCGAGGCAGTATGGAATAAATGTCAAGAACCATAGTTTTAGAATTGTAATCATGTTTTAATCTATTAGAGCACAAGTTGGATATGACTGACTGGAGAATCTCGAGAATCTCTCATTGAACTTTACTCAAGACCTCATTTCGTTTGGAATGAAAATTATTAATGGATCTTCAATTTACTTTCGAGGCAAGAATCTTTGGATAATCCTTAAGTATGTTAAAGGTGATGCTTTGTGATTTGGGCTTGGGATTGATTGGTTAAGGTGTTGAGATGACAACACTACATAGCCAACCCCAATTAATTGGGAAAAGGCTATGATGATGATGATTATTACAACACTACATCCCAAGTTCGAATTCTACCACTGAACCTCCCAAGTACAGAGGTGGTGCCTTTGTTCATGGGAATGCACCTAAAGTGCAAAGTATTAGAGGATCTATCCTTCATATGCTAATGCTGCCTGATATTTAGGATGTGTTTACCAATCTAATTGCAAAGGAAATTTCATTTGTATCTCATGTTCTTGTCGTTTATTAGGCTAATCCTTTTTTTTTTTTGACTATAGGTGTTCGAACTTTTTTTTTTTTTTTTGATCAGTTGGTAACCCTTTTTCTAGAGCTAAACAGTTTCCTTTGTCCATATGCTGTTCGTTTTTTTTGCCTTTTTTGTTTAACACTATATTTTCCATGCATAGTTTTCTCCACTAAGTTCTGGAGGGGTTTGAGCGGGTACCTCACCCATTGTCTTCATCGCCATCATCATTTGAGCCTGATCCCAACTATTTGGTGTCACCCCACCCATTATATTTAGGACCCGGTTTCTATGCGGTCAAGCCCGCATATGTAGAAATGCGGGCCTCATAATAAATCTATTTTTGAGATGGAATTTAGGACTTAATTTTTAAGGACATGTAATCTCTAACATGGAGATCATGAATATGAAAAAATAAATAAATTTTAAAAAGTAAAAATAATAATTCTAGTTAGAAAACATTTGGACCGTTAGTTTCCATTGTTTTTAGATGGATCACCTACTTGCATCCATCTTTAAGATGGATGCTTTACAGTTTACACTTTCTGGACTGCATATGTAGGAATGCAGTCCAGCCCTCATAATACAATTTTCCTTATATTAATGTGTGAAAAATGTACAAGGGAAATATACAAGGCTGAAATGTAAACTGTTCTCCACTAGCTCACAGTAGGACACTACATCTGTTGGTTTTCTTTTGTCACAGAATATTCTGAAGCTGAGAGTAGATCTTATTTCTAGTGGACAACTAGTTTCAAAATAGTTTTTTCTTAATTCTCCATTGTCCTTGCAGTCAGAACCTCATAACATCAGATTTGACTAAGGGAGATTGTAGGGTTGCTCAAGAAAATCGGCCTTGGCTTCTTTTGTATCAGCATCTTTAGATATCTGTGCTATGCGCTATTTTCACTTTAGCCTTAATTGGCTCTTGTTCTTTGTCTTCTTTGAAGAAGAACAACGAGATTGATGATTTGGATTGTTACATTATCTTTCTTTGATCATTTTACTCCAAATGTCTTGATATTTTTTTCAGAAGCCAATTAGACCCTTGTACTTGGTAGATTTAGGACTTCCAATGAATTAATTAGAGAAGCATAAGCAACTATCGAAGATGAGTTACTGGTCACACAGGTTGGAAGTATGAGAACTAATCATCCAACCTTACGAACCAAAATTGATGCGTAAATACTCTAGAGCTGGAGTTAGGGAGGTTCAAAGGCCATTTAAGTCTGATTTGGGGTAAGCATATTAGAATAAATGAAAGATGAAACTGGCATGTCTATTATAGATATAACTTAATCGGTAATTGATTATTCAATGGTTGAAAGATTGGCATCAATCATGACACTGCTTCTTTCTTATTGTAGTGACATATCACTCTACTGAAACCTATTATATTGGAGAAGATTTTCTACCTAATCTAAGTTTAGGATAGCCTAAGCATGACAAACATTATTTTTAATGAAGTGGATGGAGTTGCTTGACGAGTGGATTGGTTGAACGATTGTGTCCCATCTTTTCTGGTTTCTGCCAAAACATTTTCTACATTTGTGGGAGAAACTTTTTATAATCTTAAGAGTGGACTGCATGCTCCCATTTTCAGTCCAAGTGATCCTTGGTAACTTTGAAATATGAATTTGATTATTATATATCTGAAACTTGATCAAGCTTTATCCCATATGATTAAGATCCGCATATTCAAATGATCACATGATGAACATAATTGGAAATAATAATGATGAGTCTTATGTCATGTTCATTGGGCTCATTCTTATGACATCTCATGGCCCTCTTCAGGGAACCTCCTGGCTTGATTGCTGCCCATTTAGCATATACATTTGCTCACCCCCCAAAAAAAAAAGAAGGAAAAACATCAAAGATCTTCTCACCGCTTTTTATTATTGTTTCCGAGTATCTTTCAATTTTTTCCTTAATGTGGGGCATTTTTCTTTCAATGCTGCTTTTAGACAATCTCAGAATACTAGTTCTAGACAATCTCAGAATACTAGGAGCTAGAGGGAGAAGAGTTACAGTTCAGTTTTCTTAAAATATTTACCTCGTATATAGTTTGGAACACTTTGAATAGTCTGGGATACCTTGTATAATGTATAACTTGTACATGTAAACTCATGAAATTTCAAGAGTTATCAGAAGCAGCTTCTTTATGTTGATTTTTTTTTTTTGTCATTTCAAAAACTGAGAGGATTTTGTTTCTTATAAAAATATTATATTTGTTGTTTCTTTTAATAAATTTTCCAATCTGTTTTGTTTCTATGTTACACGCCCTCGGTTTTGACGTTCGTGTTTTTCTGTTCTTATCTTTTTCTTTATTGGTTGGTAACTTGAACTTGTTTGATCGAATGCTTTGTTAGGTTCGTCATGGAGTATTTTTTCCTTCGATGAGGTCAATGTTTCTTTTCTATGGGCATGAATCATTGCTTTAATATGTTAAGATTTATGATATTGGTTTCACATATGTATGATTTGGGAGATTTATATTTACTCCATTGATTCTAGGAAACCAGTACTGTATGGCATGACAAATATTAGGTTTGGCTCTATTTGAATGGTTTGTGATTTTGCCTTCTATTATCCAGATAAATTGTGGTGTGAAGAGAAAAACCCCAAGCTTAATGTGTGAGTTGTCATAGGATTCGCAAAGCTAGAGCTAGGTTGAGAGCATTTGGCATTCCATGACTCTGAATATGAGTCTGTTTTTTATTTGATTTTTAGCAGTTCCTTTTGTGGTGATGGTGTAGATCCTCTACTGCTTCAGTAAAATGGTTCATCTTTAAATAATAGAATGGCATTGTGTTTAAATAGTATGGGGGCTAAAAGCCTAAAACCATCAATAGCAACATAAGGACCTGTAAAATTAATGCTACCCTCATAAAAGTTTTTTGTCAGATCCCTTCTCTTGGCATCATGCGCGTGGCTATCTGGGCATGTGTGGGAACCCCTAGCATTGGAACAATTTGCAAAGGACCATCGGGCTTTGTATGGACTTGTGATACTTCGACTGATTTAGCTCTCACTTCTGGTGGGCCAATTCTTTTGAACGGAAAATCTATATGAGGGATTTTAATGCCTTAAACATTTATTGAGCAAGAGGCTAGGCTAGTGCACCATAGTGTGCAGATGCATGCCCACACGTGGGCTAGTGGATAAAGACCCTTGGCGAAGTTGGTGGACGGCTGAGACCAACATGCTGAGGCTTGGTTAGTCAACCATGGGCAGCAACCTGACTGGACATAGGCATGGACCATGTACAAGAGGCAGCTGACCTCACACTTGGTTGGGAAGGTGTGACCATATTAGTCAAGTGGGATTTGAATTTGAAATTTGTAACATCCCTAGGCAGGTGGTTGTGTAACAACTATAGGCCATTCAAGAGCGCTCGAGTGCACTTAGTGAGCGAGCCATGTCATGCCCATGCATGTTTGAATTGAAACACATGGGCAGTAATGACCTGATGAGTGACCTAGGTGTATATAACTATAGCTATGGCATCGGAGTCTGTAGTGAATGATATATAAGAAACTAGGGTTTCTATGGTTGGATCTAACTAGATCTAGGAAGAAGGGTTAGAAAGTTTGTGACTAGGATTGAATCATGGAATCTAAGGTTGTTAAAGTCTATATTTTGGATTTAGATGGGAGATCTAGGGCTTGGATTAGAAACTATGGCGTAGATATAGGATTTCTAGGCTCCTATGAGTATTTTCATCCTAATTCTCTGGGAAATTAAAGGGTGCTCTGGGAAATTCATAACTAATAAGAGAATCAGGCCGGTTAAAGGAACCTGCTTAGAAATGCTGTGAGGTTAGTCCGCACGTCTTCAAGTAGAGACCTAGAGCTATCTATGACGACCTCCTCTTAAGTCTAACGATCTCTTTTGAGATCAGGTAAATGGGAATCCAAGGAATTGGAATGGGCGAAAGAAGAGGTCTTATCAATTGTGTTTTCCCTTTAGTCCCTCGAGATTATCACACGATCTAAACAATGGAAAAGAAACGCTTCTCTTGTTCCAGGGATCAGGACATCAACAAAAAGGCCCACCTGTCCCAGTCTCATAGTAGTTCGAACTACAAGTCCACTTCTTCTCGATTGAGTATGAGTTTCTTTATACAAATGAGCAAGTTAAGTTATAATAAGAAGAGTTGGAATGCTTGGCCTCTAGTTGGTCCGCAAATAGATGCAGCTTTTCCCCTCCTAGTTTATTTCTCACTTCTTTTGACTGAACATTGATGACCCAGATTTCAACACTTTCAAAATATATCCCACTACCATAAAGTTTTCTGGAACTTTGGAGCATGATTTTTTAGGTATCTATACCAGTCAGTGTGAGAATGATACAAACTGACATGCAATGCTGGTGTGAACTCATGCATCACAAGATGCGCTACATGAATACGGGTTCTAATTGTCATCTAGCATTGTTTAGTAAAAGGGTGCAGTTTGCATACGGATGCATCGTAGGTGTAGAGGTAGGTGCACCATCAAATTTTATCATGATATATAATTTTGATGTAAAATGTTCTTAAGATTATCTCAAAATCTATTTTTANATCTAATTATAAAATTTTAATTTTTAAAAATGGTTAAAATCAAGTAGATCTATAACATATG
>NW_006500355.1:3091598-3139595 GCF_000471905.2 Amborella trichopoda | reverse complement strand
GAGATGATCAATCAGAAGGTTTTTCAACATTAAAACTACCTTTTCCGATGGATTTTTGAGGGGTATCCCTAGTTCTACATTATAAGGTAGCATCCTTATATAAACATTTTCTTCAGTAAAATGGTCATATCTTTCAATGGTGCTGCAGATTGGACCGCTGGAAAGTTTATTCAATTTCCTACAAAATGGCGTAGCTTTAATTGGGCTAATTTCCTACGATAATTTTTTGCTGAAATTTAAGGACTTAAGAGGACATTTCTATTGATCGTGTGGTCCCATAATATATGGGAAAGCCTTGATGGGTGTCTAGGGACTCTATATGTAGGGGTGTCAACGGGATCGGCCAGGTTGCGTTGGGGTCGACCTTGACTAATTTATGGTCTTGATACCCACCGTTAAACAATGTATTGTCTCATACACAGATATCTGCAATCCACATTCAACAATTCTCAAAACTCACAAAAAATATATCAATAAGAAATAATCATGCCCTGGCTCAAACCAATCATGAGGTGATCTCACTGACCCTATCCCAACCCCTTCTGGTATAACTTCCCTTAAACTGGTCTCATGATCCGGGTTTTGTGACTATATGGACACCAATAGCGGATCCCATTTTGCTTGGAACCTGGCGAGTCGCATGTTCTTTGTTGCTCCCATTGCAATCGAGAACCACAAAAAACCTTGGTGTGGAGGCCTTGAAAGGCCACAACCCGAACATGAGGTGGTAGCACCTTCCCTTGGGATACTTGCCGATAAAGAATGTAATGAAGAGTAGAAAAAAGAAGCTCGTCGGGCCGCCCTCAAAACTTTGGACAAGAGGCGTCTTCAGGTTTTGACCTCCATGAGAGTATATCATTAAAGACTTGAACGGGCGTACCAAAGTAAAGTAATCCCGTGACAGTTCCGAATACGAAACCTGGTACTTAAGAAACTTTTCCACTCATCTGTAAATCTGCACCCATTAGGCACGTTCAAAGCTAATTGGAAGGGTCTTACATAGTCACCTAGGTATATATAGGCAATCTGCATATAATATAAAATCAAGAGGGTCTGGAGTTAAACGATCTTCCTTAAGGCCATATATATATATATTAAAAAAAAGAAAGAGAAAAATGATAAAAGTGATTTAAAACCCAAAAAGGGCCCACCGGTAAAAATGTCAAAATAAAGTACAAGGTGAAAACCCGAAAAGGGCAATATGGGTAAGAAATGAAACGACGACACATTAAAAATACAGTGGGCAAAAAAGTTGTCGGAAGCGCTTCGGTAAAAACTCGCAAAGTACATTATGGACCGATGTCCTAAGTGAGAATCCAAAAGGATGCTTAGGGACCAATCAAAATAAAAGGTGATGTTCAAGGCACAGTCAATACTGTAGGTTTCGACTGAAGACCTCTTCCTCAACTCCCATGGGATCTCGACCAATTCTGACCTTTGCAAGGGCATGAAAGAGAAAGTGCTCAGTAATTGAAGAAGACTCCAAAGAAATACATGAGCATTGTCTAACGTTCTCCAAGAAGGGAACCTATTGGACCCAAAGTTGGGATGCAAAGGACTATAAAGTCTCAAAAAGACAGTTGCTCAGGTGCTTCCTAATCCTCAAGACCTCAGGTACGAGCTAACATGGCTTCATAACACTTTTAAAAAAAAATGGTCGATTCAGGTGCTTAGCCACCGGGAAAGCCCCAGGGCACACGCACAGGCTTGGGCAGCCCTCCCTAGGCATATCCGCCTAGGTTGCCTGGGCATGTACCAAGGTATTATTGCCTAGAATCTGCCCCCTTTTCTTGAAACAACCGTCATTTTTCAACGGTCGTTATTCTGAAAAAAATTGTCATTTTTCAATAAAGCAAAAAAATATCCTTTCAGATTATTTTGATTGTTATATTTTTATCTTTTTTCAAATATTTTGTAAAATTATTTTTTTTTTATTTTTTTTATTTCTTTGGCTAATGCCAATTCATACCAAGTGAAACAGAAAACAACCACTTCTAGGTGCTCCCCTCTTTTCCAATTTTTGAACCTGGCTTAAGAGATGCAACCTCCTAAGCTTGTCATAAATCATAAAACTAGTCAAGCACTTCATAGTTGCATAGGTCTAAACTGTTAACTACCACATGATGCAAAGGGGGAAGGGAAGGCTCACAAATGACAGATTAAATGATTGGGAAGGCTCACAAATGATGATAAATAATTAGTGTGGGAGTTCTTTCTCTCTCACCTAGATGGAGGTGGGGCAAGTGGAGTACTCCAATATGAAGGCTCAACCTTAACCTACTACGATCGCGAGAGAGATCCGCCATTTGAAGGTGGCATGAACCATCTACTTAAACCCATCAATAAGCATGGTATATGTGAACACATTAGGCTTGTGTTTTAGTAACCTCAATGCCTCATCTAAAATACCCAATGTGCAGACTCCACGAATTAGGTGGTTATAAGTGAATCTACAGATGGCTACCATCAAACCGTCGTGCCAGTTTTTCAATCTACAATAGTGAGCATTAATCCTTACCCAAAAAAATACTAGGATGATAAGAATTATTCTAGTTTAGCATGTACGCCAAGGGTTATCCATGCCAAATCTCAATTAAATTGATTCTTGCTACTCAATAATCAACGAGGGTGAGATAACCCTTTCCTTTTATCACCTTCTTAAACCTGGGCACAATACCACTCTTTTTGTTTCAGCAATTATTTCATGCTGAAGTTTCATATGATCACTTAGCCATGATATCATATGAAACGCAAACAGATCTTCAGGACCATTGCCATCCTGACTGACTGCCATCACATCAACCCGCTCTTAGAAATGAGGTAGGGCATAGTACTTCCTCTTTGATACCCCTTGATCGTCTTGAAACGGATTTTTTAGAAAGAACCCAAGATCCGATTAACTTTCATAAACTTGTGATTCTTAAACCACCAATCTGGCACGATCTATGACGTTCCAAGTCTTTATTTTGATCACAAATCGAAGGGGATACTATCAAGATCATTCTACAATAAATTTTGTCCATTTTAATCTCCGTTTGGGCATATTCCAATTTTGGGAAGTCGTTGGAAAATACGATTCCGGAGACTAGAAAAGTATGCTATTTTTTACCTCAAAATTCGTATCATCCGGCCTTCGATCATACATAAAAAGTATTCCAAATTGTAGCTCTTTGAAGACCCATACTTGCAAGGATCTGACGTCGGGATATTGAGCTATGACCTCTCAAAGAATTTAATGTTCTTTTTTATAAAATCTGAATTTTCATGTTTCGAGCCCATCTTCTCTCTAGAAGTTCTTTCGTTACGGTCCACGCTATGACGTGTGCCATATGTCAACGATCGGGTCGTTGAGATTTAGCTTGTGTCCAAATTTGAGCTTAATTGAGTCAAAACGAGTGAGCGAGTAAGTTATGAGCATTTGAAAATCATAAAAAAAAAATGAAAAAACGAATTTTCCATAAATGGAAACTGGTTCACTGAGGCCGTACCGCAATAATGTAAAACCCTCCCCTTTATGGTAAGTTAGGCCCAAAATGGTCTCGAAAGGTTTGATTGAGCCGAAATTTAGTATATGGGGGTTTTTCGATATTTCGGATCCAATGGCGATGGTCTGATAATGTTTTGAGACCCAAAAAATAGGGCTATAGTTATAAGGTCCATTTTCAGCATGACATGAACTAGATTTGAGGACCAAGTTTCGTTCTGATCATATCCAAACTTATCAGAACGCGACGAAACTTTGTGAGTGTCCTTAGGGTATCCAAAACTACCACTCATGCAATTTAAGGACATTCTGACACTTCTTCAGAGGTCGCCTAGTTTTAGGTTTATTGCTACAGTGTTTCCATGGTATGGCAGCGTCTTGGGCACCAGCAGGACCATGTTACTACTAGCTCTCTCCTTATTTACCCCGAGGATACAAGTACGTAAAAAATGATGTATAACAATTCGACCTCTTTTAAAAGACCAAGCCTTGATGTTATATAACATCCATCGCATAGTCCCTACTCATGACTATAAACTGGGTCAAGTTAAGGTCCAAGATGCATGATCCTAAAAGGCCCATCAATAGGTCCATGGCATATGACCTAAAAAATCGCCAGACAGTCTTTCCTGTATGACTCTAAACTATAGTACTCCTTGGAGTTTTAGGACACTAAGTATTGGCCACCCATACCCTTTTTATAAAGGGTTTGGAAGGCTTTTCCAGAATGTCCTCCCTGTATGACTCTAAACTACAGTATGCCTTGGAATTTTAGGACTCTAAGCATTGGCCACCCGTACCCTTTTTTATGAAGGGTTAAGAAGGCTTTTCATGTGGTCTTCCACAGTGACGTTAAACCACGAAATACCAAGCCACTCATATCTCATCACGAAAGGATATGAGAAGCTTGGGTATGCCTGATCAATCTTAGAAGAATGCAAGAATGTGTGGTAATTGGCAGGATGCTGAAAAAATTCATTTGAAGTCTTAAAAGTATCATATGTATTTGTTGAGTCTAAAGAGTTAGGGAGAAAGAAAGTAAGCATCCTAAGAGGAGGCAAAGTTCTTTGACAAACTACCACAACGTTCAAAAAGAAAGAAATAAAAATTGAATATGATTCAGAAGCTCTTGAAACAGTGCAGGAGTTTCTCCAGCCTTCGAGTCTTCTCTTCCACATGCTGTTTGGTTGTCTCCATGTCAGCCACCTCTGTGCAAGGTCCTCTTGAGGCACAAGTGCTGCAGACCTCATTGCATCTAATCGACGGAGCTGGTTGTCGAGCTCAGGGAAGGATATGTCCACCCTTTCAAAAAGATGGCACGAGTGGGCCACAACCCTCTTAAGTTCCCTTTTTTGTGCCGCCAACAGGGTCTCGGTCTTTCCGATGAAGTCCAGGATCACCACTTTGTGATCTCGCCTGCGCGGATATCTTGCACTAGGCCCTGAACGTCTTCCAAGCCTTGCCTCACTGCCACAGCTGCTTTCTTGAGCCTGGCATAGGCTTCTACCCCTTTACTTATCAGAATGGGAAATGTGCGAGCAATTTTCTCTTGTCGGAGCTTCTCTTCATCAGCTCCCATTGACCCAACCCATGATATCATTTGGGAGATTGTTGACGAAGTCTCTTGAAGGTCGGATAGAGACTTGTTCCCAATCGCTCTAAAGAGCGTCCTCACCATACATGCGCTTATCTACCTTTGAATTTTGCCAATTGAAAAAGGATCTTTGAGCAGCGACTCTACAAGGCTCTCGGGATTCTTAGCAAGTGCAACCAAGGCCTCCAAGGGATCATGTTCTAGCACCTCAGAGACTTCGACAGTGCTTGATACCTTGGGAACCTCGGTCTCGGCTCTTCTAGACCCAGTACCAAAGAGCTGAGTTGCAGAGGTCACAACTTCAGTGCTTGCCACAATCGCATCAGCATCGTCCTTCTGAGCTCCTTGTGGCACCACGGTAGCAGGAGAGGCTTGAGTAGCCTGAATCAGAACCCCGTCAGTGATCTGAGTGAAGATCGAACCTGAAATCATATAGAAAGTGAGGAATAGAAACTGGGCCGATTAGGTCTTTCTCAAAGAACAAGAGGAGTTTTGAGTATCTGGAAGTTTGGTCCTGTCAAGCCTGACTGATGGAGTTGGAAGTCCGGACTTAGGTGGATTACCATAGGAGAGCTCGCTTCTATCCAATATACCATGGACCATGGAAAGCCCTGCATTCACGTCGGCTTGGGTGAGTAATGACATAGTTGACGAGCTCACTTTTAACACAGTGACTACGGTGGATGAGTCAACCGCCGGAGAATCCTTCTCCTCGATGTGGGCTTTTCCTTTTGATCTTCGCAGTTCATCCACCGCATGTTCATCTTTCGGAGTGGGACTTTCTGTTCTGCTATGATCAAAAGAACAACTTTCACTTGGGCCTGCGGAAGGGTTGAGTCCCTTCAAGGCATCAATAAGCCTCTCTTCTAGATCCATTGAAGTCTCCATTTTCTCGGTCTCTATTCTCTCACCAAGAACTGAAAATTTTTCTATAGGCACCTCTGAGTCTAGAGAGGAGAAAGAGTCTATCTCAATAACCTCTGGTTTTGCGGATTCCTGGCTGTCACCTTCTAATGAAGCCCTGGCTTAGAAGGAGCTGCTCTAGCCATAGAGCTTTGCATGATTCTGTTAAGAATGGCCAAGGCCAAAGCAGTCGACGACGGAGGAGTAGTAGATGTTTCCCTAACATCTTCATGAAGGCTTGAGCTCTTTGCCTTCTCGAAGGTCCTCTTCAAAGGAGAAGAGTTGTTTGGCTTCCTCTTCCCTTGGGATTCTGGATTAGCAGATTCTAGTGCCTCCCGCAGAATTAGGTCCTGATATACAGGCCCTTTGGGTCGAAGGAGCAATATCACGAGCCACGGTTGACCCTTGAGCTTTTGATCTTCGGCTTGAATCACGAGCCCCATTGATTTCTTTCAGATCGGTGGGGGAGGGAGATTGTCCGTTCCCCATTTTTCTTGCCACCAAGCTTCCTCAAGCGGAAGGAGGGCTCGGTCTCTCTTCCTTTCTCTTTGTCTTGTGCTTGGATGGAGGTTTGCTCAATGATGCAGCTTGGCCCTTGCAGGGTTCAACTCTTAAAATCGGGGCCTGACGTGGCCCACCAAATCCTCTTATCTTCTTGTTGTCCCGGGATTGATGAGAATGTCTCTAGGACTTCGACTTAGGAGCTAGTAAACCATCAAGATGATGATAGAATGAAGGTCGAGTCTTTTCAATCACCCCTTTTGGGACAATATTACCCTACGGATGGTTAGCGCTTATCACATTCTATCCTTTGACGAAGCGCAACCCGGGTGCCCAACTTGACAAAACTCTCTCGAGAGGTTCCATGACTCTCGTCTTCTCGAAAGTCAGGCATACTGTCAATAGGACCCTGAATGAAGCCCCGTTGATTTTCTTGATACCAAGCGCAGTAGCTGTGGGTCATGAAGACTTCTCGATGGTTATTGGGAATGATGAATTGCTAAGATTGACCTAGCAATGTGCATGAGTCCCACGCCGAATTCACATGAAGATTTGACCAGGACCCATTCTTGGTGAAGTCGTAGAAAATAGGACAACCTTGGTCCATCCGATGTTGTCTTGCGAAGCGATGAGGATTGTAGTGTTCGATCAACCAACCCTCAATGGAAGTAGACACTCTCGGATGTTCATAAGGGACATAACCTTCCAGTCAGTACTTGGGGTCTTTTTATTAATCCCAAGAGGATATTCATCTGTAAAGAGCCCCTCTTTGGTCCTCAATGGGGAAGGGCCTGAATCGAAAGAAGTTATCCTCCCAGAGCAATTGTCGTGCTTGGACGGACGAGTGGAAGACCGCTCTGCAGCCCATTAAGCGGAGCAAGAAGGGGAAGGTGTCAATATTGGATGTCAAAGAATATTTATAGGTGCTCGGAAAATAGGCACCAAGCCACCCATAAACATAATGGATAGGGAAAGGAGATGCAAATCTCCTAGAACTTTCTCAGGATCCATTGTCGAGGTTAGCCCATTGTAGATGCAACACAGCACGGGCTGGGCTAGACCATACCCATGGCCTTCGGCCATATTGCAAGTAGTGTATAAGCACTCCGACTTGACCACATGGCCTATAAAGTCTGGAAGTGCAATGTGGCACAAGAACAAAGCAATGTAGGACACCAAATAGGTTGGCCGGTCCCAAACATCAGGGCGACGAGGCATCCTTACAGTTAGAGGGGGAGGAGTTTCAGAACCATTGAAGAGGGGATTCTTTGGCTCCCCTTTGGCCTTCTCCATGTCGAAGAAGTGATTGATTTGAAATAGATGTCTGTACTCCTTCTCGCAGTAGTCAGTTTCACGTAATCTTTGAATACAAGTCTGAAGCCTGCTTCTAACCAAGTAGCCTTATAGTCACGGATTTCAAGCCTTAGGATTGGAAAGGTCTTGGGCTCAGCAATATTTGCATGAGCTAAATGAAGCAAAAGATTCTGCCTAGGGAGGGCATGGATGAACAACTGTTTAGAGAGACTAGGTAACTAGTGCATGTACGATGTAGCGCTAACTAGTATACGAACAACTAGTAGAGAGACGAGTGAATTTTCAGTGACAATAGGTCTACATCAACGGTCAATATTGAGCCTATATCTTTTTGTCTTAGTTATAGATGACTGAACTAGGCATCTACAAAATAAGGTACTGTGGTACATGTTGTTTGCAGATGATATAGTTTTGATCAATGGGACTCGAAACATCGTCAAGACAAAGTTAAAACTTTGGAGGGATGCTCTAGAATATAAAGCTTTAAAAATTAGTCGGACTAAGACATAGTATATGGCATGCAAGTTTAATAATAATAGGAGTAGAGACGAAGAAGTGATTAAGAATAATGGCCAGAAAATACAAAAAAGAGCGCTTTTAATATATTAGATCGATAATCTAAGAAAATGGAGAGAGTGGGGAAGATGTTGCACATAAAATTAGATTTGGGTGGGCGAAGTGAAGATGTGCAACCAGAATTTTATGTGATTGTCACGCACCAATGAAGCTGAATGGCAAGTTTATAAGACAATTGTGAGATTAGGTTTGCTCTATGGGGCAGAATGTTGGGCGGTTAAAAAACAATATACCCATAGAATGAGTGTAACAGAGATAAGGATATTGAGATGGATGAGTGGCAAGACAATAAGTGATAAATTCAAAATGAATACATTAAAAAAGAATACATTCAAAAAGGCATTAAGTGTGACACCAATAGACAATAAGATGAGAGAGAATAGACTTAGGTTAGCTGGTCATGTGTGACGCAAACCCAATACAACACCTTTTAGGAGATGTGCGTTAGTTGAAATGGAAGGCTAAAAAAATACAAGGGGTATTTATGGCCTTACTAAAGGTATGATCCTTAATAGAGCAAAATAACAAACCATGATTAATGTAGTTGATTCTAATTAGTTAAAAAAAGACTTTGACGATGATGATGATGTATAGAGGGAGTAGGTATGGTAACTAAGGATCAAGATTACGTAGGTTTGTTTAGAGAGTAGGAATTTGACGATGATGATGTATAGAGGGAGTAGGTATGGTAACTAGGGATCAAGATTACGTAGGTTTGTTTGGAGAGTAGGAATTCTATGGGATGTGGAAACCGGATTCAGGAAGCGCCAAAATTTTAGACGTTAAAAATCATGGACGTGTAAAATCTTGGACTTAGAAAAAAGATTTCACACATCCAGGTACAAGTTATAGCCAACGGCAACCTGCCACATCAGCATCAATGATATTAGATTTTTTTGCTTCCTATTATACTTATTTTTATTTATTTATAAATTCTGTGAATGCTCATCCTTCTCTGCGGAAGGTCTAGAAAGTAAGTTTTACAAGGTCTAGAAGATGAGCGTGCATAGCATGCTGCTATCTAAATTCACCGCTGGAAAAAGAAAAGAAAAAGAGAGTCTTGTTAGATATTTTTAAGTTGAAATTGTGGAATCTACTATATAATTGATTGTCTTAAAGCAAACTTAAAATTGGATTTTTGAGTTCCTAAATTCGGAGATCCGACTTTCTAAAAATTGGACGCACTACATTTGGTATTAGAATATTATCTTTTGGGATTATATATTATGAGACCATTTATTTTTTATACAATCACAATAAGGTCACAATCATTTTTAGTCATTGGACGTGAAATCTAATAGATGAAAGTGTCCATATTTTAAAAAAATTGTTTTGGGATTTGTGCCTAAACAATGATACCTCTTCAACTTATTGATTTCAAATCTAATGGACAATAATGACTGTGACATCTTTATATCAACAATAAATGATCTCATTGTATATTATACATTTCTTTATTCTTTTTAGGTTGATGATTTTTCTCTTTTCTATATGATTTTGGGTGGTTGCTAGTCATGGAGAGGTAAGATCCTAAAGATACTCTTCAAAGAGAGGGAATTTAGGGCATATTATACAATAAATAAATTCATGAGAGGGATGAGAGAAGAGAGTAACATTTTATGTTTTTGAAAATACATATAAAAGAAAATTTTTCATCTAATGAGTGCGAATGATTGTTATCTTCATGTAGAAAGGATAAATGATATCTTTATATACAACCCCATAAAAATTATAGAGATTGGAAGGTTTTATGAGAGAGATAAAATAAATTCACGTAATAAAATTTTTGAATAGAAAATGCATAGCTCTATATGGATGCCCATCCTTTCTACAATGGGGAGAGATGAGAGAAAGAGTTCATATTTTATGATATAATTTTTTTTTTGGAAAAGATATGGATAAAGAAGATGAGAGATTTTAAGAGAGACATCAGAAAATTTATTCCTCAATAAAATAATGGGAATAGTTTATATAGAGCTGAGGATCTAAACAATCAAATTAGAGCCTACCTCAAAAATTTCACTAGAAAGGTTGTTTTGATGCCCAAATATCTTCAAATTGATCACCTCAACATAAAAATGCATGGATATGAGAAAAAATGGATTTCAAGTTTTGGAAATAGTGTATTTTGTAACGTATTTTTGAATCGTTAATTTTCAAGATTTTCAAGTTTCATAGATCTGTCAATCGACACTATTTTTTAAGCTTTAAATTTTATAAATAAAGATAAAAATATATCTATGATTATCACAAAGATTTCCAGTATTGAAACCACATTTCTCGACATTATTTAAAGGTAGGTTCTAATTTGATTGTTTAGAACTTAGGCTCTATATAAACAGCACCCATAAATAATAGGGTGTAGTTTGTATAGAGCCTAGGCTTTAAACCTTAAAATTAGAGCTTACCTTCAAATAGTATTGAGAAATATAGTTTCAATACTGGAAGTCTTTATGATAATCTTAAAATATATTTTTATATTTATTTATAAAGTTTAAAGGTCCAAAAATAGTGTAGATCAATAGATCTATGAAAACTTGAAAGTATTGAAATTAACGGTCAAAAAATACGTTACAAAATACGTTATTCTAAAACTTGAAATCCATTTTTTCTCGTGTCTATGTATCTTGATGTCCAGATGATCAATTTAAAGATATTTAGGCATCAAAACAACCTCTTTAGGGAAATTTTTGAGGTATACTCAAACTTGATTGTTTAGAGCCTCGGCTCTATATAATCTTTTCCCTAAATAATATACTAATTTTCATATTTTAAAGTTCCACTCATTAATCGCCGAAAGATTATAATGCTCCTGTAAAAGCAAAACCTATATTCACTCCCTTTGGAATCGATTCCTTTTTATTGTTGCAACACTTAGTCGGCCCTTTACTGCATCTCCATATGTGTAGAATTGATAGCAAGCAGTCCAAGCCCTAGTTTTTTAGCACCGGGTTGATCAAGTCAGGCGATCCCACCTGGCTCATGACCACCTCTACGTATATTGTGCGCAATTATCTCGACATAACATACAATAAAGGTTGCAACCTTAAAATATAGGACTACGGATGCACCTCAAAAGTCAGTCGAAAAAAGTTATTTTAAAGTTCAAAAGCCCTCTAATTAAGCATCTGGACATCGAGATTTATAATTATGAAATAAAAAAAGATTTTGAATTCCAGAAGTAGTGCATCTTACAACACATTATCTAGACCGTACATTTTTCAAAATTTTCATATGTTTATAGATCTACTTGATTTTTAACCATTTTTGAAGTTTAAAATTTTATAATTAGATATAAAAATAGATTTTGAGATAATCTTATGAATATTTTACATCAAAATTATATGTTATGACCAAATTTGAAGACGCGCCCTTGTTTAAGGTTTCAACTGTATGAAAACCACACCCATAAAACATTCAATAAACGTTTTAGAAGGACATTGTCCATTTTGGTTGCGTAGTTTACATTCAACATGTTTTGTAATTAAGTGTCAAATTTAAGAAAATGTCAAACTCTAATGTTGTCTTAAAATATATATTAAATCTATCCAAAATAAACGATATAGAACACTGCATTCTTAAACGATATAGAACACTGTAATCTTACTTTTAAATTAAGACGGTTATATTTTGTGAGCCCTATGCAAAAGTGAAAAAGCATTAAGAAATGGCGATTAATGAAAAAAGTAACCATTGCACAATTTGCTACATGCGCTTAGGACACTAAATTTTCGTACCCCAAAATATTACAAATTATGAAAGGAACAAGAGATAAAAAAAATGAAGAAAATAGAGGAAAATTTGGTTCAAGACACAATTTCTCTCTCTCTAGGCTACAATCTCATTTAGTTTTTCCTGAATAGCCTGAATTTAATTTATGATTAGAGACCCATCTTGGGTCGAAGTATAATGTCCATCCCGTTAGAGGCAAGTGGGGCATACATCCAATGGTCGTCCATGCTCAAGAACTGGAATCATGAAAAACATAGAGAATGATCAGGTTACACCAAGATATTATCCCAAATTCACCTAAAGGACTAAAACAATACATTGTAACTCCTGAAGTTCCTAGTTCCTAGTTCCTAGTGCCTATGTTAAGAAGTTCCATGACAAAAAATAGGAAAATGTGTACAATAATGCACAATTATTGTGGACCATTAGATGTGAAATGAGACCGCTGGAGGTTATCATTGACTGGGGACAAAATCCAAAAGAAAATTTATCGACCTATATGATACACTTTAAGTAAGGGTTCAAAAGTAAGTAGTCTTATATATACCATCCCAAAAAAACAAGTTGAAAAGGAATATTAGGAAAATATTTTCTTGCAGCTGCGGCCACGCTTTTAGAAATTGTGGCCCCAGTGTTTTACATTATCCAGTTCTCAACTGATTGATAGCATATCAGAGCATCCTGTGCCTCTGAGGCTAAGGTCACACTCATTAGTGTGCAACCGGGGTTGCACCAAATCCTGCCCCTTAAGTTTTTATATAAAGAAAGCTGAAAAACATTGAGGAATTGCAATTCTAAATAGCAATGCCCATATACATTGATTATCCAAATACTCTCTCTCTCTCTCTCTCTCTCACATATTTATAGGCATGCATTTGTGTAATGTGAGCATGTGTGTCTCATGATTCTCTCTCTCTCTCACATATTTATAGGCATGCATTTGTGTAATGTGAGCATGTGTGTCTCATGATTTTAACCATGTGTTGACACATCAAAGGTACATTTTCTTGTGTTTGTCAAACTATCAGCATAAAATTACCTTGTGCCACCTAAATTTCAACTAGCTGTATTAGCTGAATGGTATATAAATAGCATAATATTTAAAAGGCTAATTTTTGGGATTACTATTTCTAACATTTATATCTATATCCAATACTAACACCTTTATCCATGTCTCTATCTATAGACACAAATAGGATTAAGAAAACCAAGCTAAACTTTCCTCATCATTGAGCAAGGACTATATTAATTTACTCCTTAGGTGAACTTTGGGTATTATTTAGTCAAAAAGATATTGGGCATTATTTTGATTTCAAAAAAAAAAAAAAAAAAAAGCTATGGGCTTTCAATCAAGGATGTGGTTTGTATAAGGCTGAAGCCCTAAACATTCAAAGTAAGGAGCACCCTTAAATAGTCAAAATATATTATTTTAGTATCATAAATCTTTTTGATGGCCTGAAAATTCATTTTCATCTCTAATTGTAAACTTTAAAGATTAAAAAACAGTGTAGATCAAACAGATCTATGAACCCTTTAAAATTCTTAAAAATTCACCGTCTAGATAGTACATTACAAGATACACTATTTTCAATACTTGAAATCTATTTTCTTTCATCTCTATACTTCTTGAGGTCGAGATGATCGAATTGAGGGTTTTTCAGCATCAAAACAACCTCTTCCAATGAATTTTTGAGTTGCAATGGTTTAGGGCCTCACCCTTATATAAACTTCTTCCTTTAATCAATGAAACTATGGTATTCTTATTTACCTTCACTTGAAGTTGGAGGAACTTGACATAGTGAATGGCTTCTTCTAGCATTGTACTGATATCCACCTATTGAAATAAAATTAAAGATGGAGAAAATTACAATGAAAGAATAAAACATACACATATAGAATATACAGTATATAAGAAACATTTGGAAATGGTGAGAGTGGCTCATACTTTGGTTCCATTTGGGATCAAACTTTGAAGTATCCTCAGCCTCGCATTAATCCTCTCTCTTCGTCTCTGCAAATCGTTGATGTGCCGCGGTTAATGAATGGTTTAAAGATAATGGGAAAATGACGTCGAAATCTAAATTCGGCCATGCACATACTATGAGCAACAGAGAGAGAGAGATAGAGAGAGAGATTTTCTAACCCTGGCATAAAAGCATTGAGGGTCAATTGCAGAACTGCCTTTTCCATTGTTAATGCACTCCCTTCCCTCAAGCTTGAACTTTTGGGTTTTCTTCAATTCAGGCTTTGTATTTCTCTCATAAGTCTACACAAAACCAACATGAAGTAGATCAAATCTTCATTAGATAAGAACTACAATATAGAATAATAATAATAATAATACTCTAAAATCCTTGTTTTCTGTTATTTTTCCTTTTTTTTTGGTGTACATTATTATCAACTATTGTATAAAATGTAAAGTGATACAACCTTAATTCTTAAACTAGCTTCACAGTAAAAGTAATTGTGATACTATGGGAAACAATAAATTCTTATTTGGTGTTCCTTAATACAACTAACATGTCCTCCACCCCTTACCTCCCTCTTCAAGATTGCACCAAGGTGACCATCCAACCCTTGGAAATTTTGAATAATCTCATTGTTGCCCATGTAATTATGTCCATCAAGGCTAGAATCCTCCATGGCCATATCCTCCATTGGTAACATGTGGAAGGCTCCAAGAGAGTGTTCATGTTTAGAAGACACCGTGATTTCAAGGTTTGGACCATCTTCTTCACCATTGCATAAAAAGTCATTATTCAAAAGGGAATACTCATTTGAAGCCAATATTGCCCTAAAATCATAAACATCAAAAGCTTGAAGTTCTTCATTAGGCTCCATTTCCATAGGAAATAGAGTGCATGAATCAAATGAGCCTGACCAACTAAGGAGCTTTTAGGGGTGTATTTATACATTCCATCCTCGTTTTAAAAAGAAGAAAAACACATATGATTTGACTTCTTAGAGTCTTATTTAATATACCTATTTGACGTACATTAATATTATTAATAAATAAGCTCCTTTGGTCACACACCTCTCAATATTCTAAACAACTCATGGGGAGGCATTGTTTATTTTGTGTGTATAATATGTTCCCACAGAAGCTACTTTACTCTTACACTTCTCAATATTCTAAACAACTCATGGGGAGGCATTATATATTTTGTGTGTATAATTTGTTCCCACAGGATTACACTGTGCACCTACTCCCTTAAACAAAACAGAATTGATTAGGAGGGTCTCTTTTGATATGAAATTTTGGCATACTAAAGTTAAATTCAGATTCAGAGTTTCTCCATACTTGGATCTGATTTTCCAAAAATTAGGTTGTTTCTAGTGTTAGGTCCTTATTTCTTTGAGGCATTTCTTCGATTTTTTTTTTTTTCTTTTGTGGGGAGCTGGGGGAGTTAGCAGCTAGGTTGAGGACGTTAGATCCCAAAATATAAAATAGTACAAATTCTCCTTAATGAGGTCTTACTTAGGGGTGGAAATGTACCCTACCAAACCCGGGACCCGACTTTGGGTCCGAGTATGGGTCCAAATTTTGTACCCGAATACTACCCAAATATGGGTACTTGTCGAGCAGGACCCGACCCGAATAATATGGGTATATGTAGGTATTCATAAACGTTGCCAATATATTTATTTTTTAGGAATTTCTAGATATTATATAAAATGTGAGTAGTTGTAATATGTGGGTATTCATAAATGTTGTGCAATACTGTAAAATATAGGTATATGATGGTAAAAATAAAAAGAAAAAAAAGAAAAAAACGAAAAGAAAAGAAAGAAGCAAGTCAAAGGGTGGCAATGGACCCAACCAGACCGGGGACCCAACGGGTAGACCCAACCTCGGCTCCGGCTACGGGTCCAAATTTTGGACCCAAAAGGTCGGGACCAGTCAAATAGGACCCAGACCGGACCCAACCTATTGCCACCCCTGGTCTTACTTCAGGGAGCACGAACGAAGCATGTGCTCCCTCGGGAACATAGAATCTTACATATATAAGTGCGTTTAATACCTCTATTATAATCAACTCAGGGGGAGACCTTATATATGGAGAATGGCAGCTGAAACTCATATATTCAAATGTGCAAGTAACCAAGGTTTCAACGCGTGTATGTTGGGAAAAAAGACAAAAAGAATAAAAAAAAAGAATGCTGAGTTGGAGTGTTCAAATGAATATGTGGTACAGCTTAATTTCCATTTTTAAAACAATAATCAAGGTCTAAATGGTTAATAAAAAACATGGTTATGCTTGCTAGGCCCATCACATAGTTAAGCGTGGAATAAGTCTTATGTTTAAGAATAATGGTTTGATAGGGCTGCACATCTATCAAAACAAATAAAACCTCACCTCATAACTCATTGAAAATTGTAATTCAAGTATTGAAAAGCCTTTGTAGCAATCATCTCCGTCTTGAACATTATGGTTGTGAACAACATTAGGATTTCAAACACTAAAAGTAGTGTATTTTATAACAAATTATCTAGACCATCTATTTCACTCTAAAAATAAGTATTCATAGATTTGTAAGATCCGTGTTTCAAATTTTTATTGTCGGTGTTGGAAATTAATTTTAAAGTCATAATGGAAATTTCTATTGCCAAAAGTGCTTTATGGATGAAGATTTGAGCTAAGGCTTCATTTTGTTTTCATAATGCCTAGGCCTTATAGAAACTTCATTCTATGTATAATATCTTTATCATTATTTGAGGAGAGGTCATGGGAATAATTCGTTGTTAATCTTATCTACAGTTAATGAAATGTTTTGTAGTCTCCAAATTGCTCGATTATGATGAGAAAAATACGTAGATTTTATCCATTTCAAATATTATTATTATTATTATTATTATTTTAAAAATATTTCTCTTAAGACCCACATTTTTTAAGTATCAAGTTTGTTCTTCTATTTATTTAGTTTTTTAATATTAATAATTTTATTGTGTGGCAGTCATGCAAAGAAATGGGGTGGTCGGTGAGATCGTGACGATATGTAGGGAAAATGGACGGCTGTCGGTGGGCGATGAGCCTTACAACTCAGTGGACTGTTCACATGTGAGTTTCTAACTCTCGTGTTGCTCCTTTTTCACATAAGAAATGGCAGATGCCATCAATTTTGTAGCTTGGAGCATACAAAACCCTACTTGAGAGAGCCTTTACCAGTGCTATTCTAACACGTGGCCTTTTGCTTCTGTCGACATGTTGACAAGTGTTGAGATGCTTGTGAGTTTTTTAATGACATAGAGTCCTAGGCTTCATATGTACATATGAGTTCCCTCTCTATGATCTATTTTTTGGATGAATTTTGGACTTAATTTTTTAGGTATATATTAATTTTTAATAAAGAGATCATTAGATCATTAGTAGGAATTGGGTTTGGGTTTAAGTGGTTAATAGTTGACATCAAGCAATGTTATATCTCAAGTTCAATTTCTACTCCTGAACTACCAGAAAAATAAAAATAAAAATAAAAAGGAAGATCATTAACATGTAAAGAGGACCATTATCATCATTGTCGTCAAAGTCTTATCTCAATTAATTGGAGTTGGCTACACAAATCTTAATATGTTATTCTACTCTATTAAAGGTCATACCCTCAGTGAGGCCATAAATCCCCATATCTTTCATCAACTAATTGGGGCTGGCTATATATGTCATTCTGTTTTATTCAGGACCATACTCTCAGTAAGGCCATAAGTCTCCTTATCTTTTCTCACTACTTCTAAGAGAGTAATCAGGCAGTGTACTTTGGCTTTACATATTGGGTGTGGTTTGCATAAGGTTATAACTCTAAAAAATCCAATTAAGGCGCAGTTCTAAATTTTAGCATAAACATAGTTTTGATATAAATTTTTTTTAGAATGACTTGATAATCTATTTTCATCTTTAACTAGCAAATTTTAAACTTTAAAAATGGTTCAAATCAAGTAGATCTATAAACACATGAAAATCTTGAAAATGGACAGTCCAGATAATGTGTTGCAAGATACAATATTTTGCGGACTTGAAATGTTTCTTTTCATTTCCTATTTATACATCTCAATATCGAGATGATCAATTGGAGGGTTTTCCAACATCCAAACAACCTTTTATGATGGATTTTTGATTTGCACCTTTAATTCTAAATTTCAAGGTTATAACCTTATATAAACTTTTTCCTTACATATTTCATGCTTATTTTTTTGTTTTGCCTTTTTTTTTTTTGTTGTTGTTTAAACACCACCACTACCACCACCACTATCACTACTATGACTACTGCTCCAACCATGTCAACAATCAAGCCGGTAATATTTACTCCCCATGTCAACTACAAAACAAATAATAAATCCAACCTATCACATACAACTTCTAAACATGCATTGTCCACTAGATTGCACACACCCATGATCTTTATTCATAGTACATTATTATTTTCAAAAAATAATTGAGTGGAATCCACACAATAACATGCAAAGAGTAGTATCATAAATTATGAATCACAAATTAGAATCCATTATCCAATGCTAACATTAGAAGTATGGATCATACCTCTAGCAGCCTTCCAAAAGAAACCTCAGAACCTGCCAAAAGAAGTGAAAATTCAAATAGATGCCTGCTTTATTCAAATCCAACAAATCATACATTAATTAATAAATATAGATTTGCTCCCCGAGTATTAATCAGGTACGATACCTCAGGTAGGTAGCAGCACCTGAGCCTCAACTATCGGTCTAGATTTTTGTTCTCACTAACCCATTAAAAAGCTACTAACTATTTTTAAAACATGTAGGGGTCTGTATTCTCCACTATAAAAAGTGTTTCTTGTTTCTTTAGAAAAGATTAATCGAAGCTTGTGGAAACTAGATTAAGTTCTTCTTGTTCTAGAAATGATTCTTCTTCTAGTGTAGCTCCTTTCTAACGGATCTATAGAGACAATAAAAGAGAGAGCAGATTCAACCTACTCCTTTCAATATTAAAAAATAAATATAGTAATGAAGTTGTTTAACAGTAAAACCAATTTCATCTATTACACATGCATTCCCAATGGAGGACAAGAAGGTACCAAATTATTTGAGATGGAATATAGGTAACAAAATTTAGACAGCCCAAATGTGCAATGCAATGAGTTTATGGGGAGAGAAGTCAATCCCTAACGTTCTCAGACTGAAATGCAAGCATTGGTAAAAGCTTTTGGATATTGGAACATAATGCATCTATTGGCCGAGTTCTAGAGCCAAGTCCAAAATGTGTATCTAGACACAGCCGAGTCTACTTGGACTCGGCTGATTTACTCGGCGTCGTCCTATAGGCGAAGCGAGTCTCTATGTACGACGATTTTTTTAATTATATATAAAATAATGTATCATTTACAATTCAAACACAACCAAAAGGTAATGCCGGGTAGCATGGGTTTGAATCCCATCAAGGCCCTCCCTTTTTTTGTTAAAAGGGTTAGATGAGGGTTCGAACAAAAAGACCCCTCGCAAATCGCAAAGAGGCATTTTACGAATGGAGATGCAAACCAACACACCGTTTGACATTAACTGTAAGCAAAGTGAAGACTATATCATATCTATTAAATTTTTTTACTTTATTTCTTATTTTTTTAATCTAGCGCTGGACTTAGGCGAATCCGAGTAACTCGCTTGGCCAAGGGCCGAGTACCTTGGCCTTGTCAATTTTCAAAACACCGAGTCAAAATAGTAAATTAGGGCCTCAGTTTCTGGTCATATCTCATCCAAAGTCTCTTAGGTATTATGATCATGATCACGTTGATTCTTTTAATACTCTTAAATCAACAAGCTATTATGTTTTCCTAATTCTATTGAAACATATACTACTCTTATGAGTGTATATGGTTTTTTCCCTAGCTAAACATTCCCTCTTACGAGTATTACATACATGTGATGATTTGGAGAGTTTTCCATTTATTGGGTCCTCAAAATTTTTACTGATATGAGGGTTAAAAATCTACCCAGCAAATAAAAGAAAAGGTGACAATAAAGAATCAAGGGGAAAAGTTCTCGTACCCCTTATTTTTTGTTTTTATATCTCAATAGATATAAATATTCAAAATATATCTCACAACTCCCTAACTAACTTTACGTTTTTTTTAACTATTTTTTTAGCCCTAACAAATATAAAAAGGACATGCTCATTCTAAATCATTCCTCTCTTTATGTGATATATTCCCCCCAATTTTTCTCTCTCAAACATTCACCCTAGTTGCCTCTCTAATGGGGGAGAGAGAGAGATTGAGAGACACGGGAAGAGAGAGAGAGTGTGAAAATAGGTAGAGAGAGAGATTTAGGGAAAAATCACATGAAGAGAGAAAAGATAGTGTTTAGAAATGATATGTCTTTTTATATTTGTTTGGGGTAAGAAAATATATTTAAAAGGGATAAAGTTAGCTTAAAGGGTTAAAATATATTAAATATAGAATTTTTATAACCCGATATATGTTTTAAAACTTTGAATCTATTAAGATATAAAACTTAAAAATGTGGGGTATGAAGATATTTTCCCAAAAATCAATTACAAGTAGAACCAATGTCAAAACGTTCTGCCACCCAAAACGCCTAGGCATGGCCTAGGCAGGTGCCATGCGCCTAGGCGCCCGCCTAGACGGACAAGAGGCCACCTAGGCACTAGCCACGTCTAGGTAGCACCTCGAAGCAGGGAGGCTAGGAGTGGAAAAAGGTCCTGGCCAAGGGCAATCTGTTTTTTTTTGTAAGCGGATGACCAATTTTACTGCTTCACAACATAAGTAAATTTTCTTCTAACTTAAATTAACATAAATAATTATTGTTCGTGATTTATATGCTTTGTTTTCTTACATCTTTGTATCTAAAAAGTTTATGGTTTTCATATGATAGTCAACGCTTTTTAATCACGTGCAAAGCACATGTTTTTTACTAGTAGAGATAATTTAGTAAAATTAGGGGGCAAGGATATTGTTGGATGTGGTGATATCCAAAATCACTCACATAAAAAAATCCGATATTGTGTGGGATTGAGATTGATATTGATAAGTTTTCTAAAGAAAATAAAAATCCAAAAAGATTA
The DNA here is from genome assembly GCF_000471905.2 of Amborella trichopoda. The sequence continues at coordinate 3,118,441 of NW_006500355.1, read as the reverse complement.
GAACTCTGGGATATATCTCTTGGTTCTTGAGATATATGTAATTCCTATAGGAAGTTTTTTATTTAGTGTGGACTCCTAACCTTATATATATTTATAAGATGAAAGAGAAAATATTATATGCGCCATATTTGGGTCACCGTATGGGAAAAATAGTTTCCTCTCTCATGTGCATGAGAGGCAATGCCTCCCTTTTAGAGAGAAGACGGCTTTCTACAGAGAGAAACACCATGCATGCGCCTTTTATAGATTGAGAGACTGGTTTCTTGTAGAGAAGCGATTCCCATAAAGATTTTGGGTGGTTTCCCCTTTTAGTGAGAGAAAATCTTAGTTTCTCTCAAGAGTCTCTTCCTGGATAACAATTTAGCTGTAGAATAGAGATGAATCTCTTCCTGGATAGTAGTTTAGTTGTGGAATAGAGATAAGAGAGCGGTGGGTCCTGTCAATCAAAAGAGCAGGTCTAAAAAAGGTTACTCGACTGGGTTTTGTCAAGGGTTAGAGAGATAGCTCTATATCCCAAAATCTACATGTAACTTTTATCGATATAGTGGATTTCAGTTTGTCATGCTCGTGGATGTAGCTCTCTTAGGATGAACCACGTAAATATTTGTGTTCTTGTAGCGTGTGTTTCATGTTTTATTGCTTGTATTATGGCTCGTGCATTCAATATTTTATTTCTAGCTGGAAAAGTACACGATCTTGAGATCCAACTTTTGGGATTCCTGTTTTCAAATTTAAGAGGGTTATTAAATCTTAACATATATTGCCTTGTGACTTAGAATATTGCACTAATGTGTCAACTTTCTAACATCGATCTTGGACATGGATTTTGGATCCAGAACTTCATAGATCTGTCATCTCAACCACTGCAATGATGAATTTTGAAAAAACTAAATTTGAGCTTTAAAAATAGTATATCTTGTACTTATTTCTCTGCGTGGTGTGGTTGGTATAAGTTTTCAACATCAAACAATCAAAGTAAGGTGCAGCTCCAATCTTGTTAAAAGATGCCATTTGAATGCTAAAGACATTTGGGATGACTTGACAATCTATTTTCACCCATAATTATAAAATTTAAAGCTCAAAAAATGGTGCAGATTGAGCATATTGATAAACACTGATTTTTTTGAAAGTAGACGATCAGGTTAATGAATTATAAGATGCGACTTGGAAGCCTTTTTTCTAGCGTCCATTTATACCCAAGTCAAGATGGTCGATTGTTGGATTTTTGGATGTCAATACAATATTCTTCAATTTTTAGTATGCAACTTACTCTTACGGCATAAGATTGACACTTCATACAAGTTTTATCTTTTATATTTGTACCGGTTCTTAATTATAGTGTATACAATAAAACTATTTATCTTTGATACAAGGAGGTCACAATTATGAAATCTAATAGCTTGAGTGTATTACAAAGTTCGAAAAAATTTCTTTTGAACTTTAAGCTTGGTCAATAAAATTAATGCAGCCACCCTATTTCATATCCAATGGTCAAGATTAACTCTTACTGCCTTGTACTAAAGGTAAATGGTCTCATTATATATATATATTTAATATATGATCAAATCTACATTATTTTTGGAGCATTTTTGTATTGATTCGTAATGTATTCGGAGTCCTTAAATCCTAAAAAACTAAGCAAATGTATGAATCAAAGACTCAAAACTTTTTGTTAAATGTTGTCAATGTGATCCTTTTTGAATTGTAATGTTCTTGAGGTAATGATTCCATTAAATTCCACATTTAACTTTACAAATGTACAAATCGTCTGTACACGCGCACATGCACACACATGCAGAGAGAAAACATGAGAGAGCCTTGGCTAAAGTGGTGGTCATGGCGAAGAGATGCCCTTGGTTGAGGTTGCCAAAGTAGAGAGAGAGAGGTAGAGTGAGAGAGATCCATGGTCTGAGTGGTCAAGGTGGTGGAGTCACAATAAGGTATCAAGGATTCCACTCTGTCTATTAACAAGAGAGAGAATGTGACATCAAAGGTTTCATTTCTACTGTTAGCACGTCCAGGATTCTATTCTTGAGAGCGAGAATGTGAAATCAAAGGTTCCATTTCTGCCCATTAATATGTGGAGAAAGAGAATTCGAGAGAGAGAGAGAGAAAGAGAGGCAATTTGGCCTCTAAATGTTTTGGTGAGCTTGTGCTTGGATTTACATGAAGTTCACATGTGATGTTTGGACACTAAAGCAAGGCATAGAAACGAGAAATGAAATGACCAGAGGAGAGATGTGAAAGAAGATTGCAATAAAATGACTCATGAACAGAAGTTCATGAAAATACTGCTACAAAAGCTACTTAGCTTTTTTCGAACGTGGAGGGCACCATGCATGTCTAGAGAGAGAAAAAGGAAGAGGAGCTGGAGGAGAGATGAAATAAAGCTAAAAGGAACGAGGAAAGGAATATTACAAAAGGAAATTTAAAGAAAAAAATATTTTTTTATAAAATTTCAAAATTTTATCAAAATTTAAGACTACCCTCCGCACTTCATATTTTACACTCAAGTCCTATTTTTTTTGAGACTGTAATATATATCTTAATCTTATTCATTTTGCTGTGTATTGGACTAAGTTCAAAATTGGGGTGTTCAAGCTTCTCACCAGTCATCATTGTGTAATTATAAAAAATACTAAAAAATAATTTTGTCAAAAATTATATAAATATCGCTACAAGATTCATAGGTATTTAGGTAATTTTATTTACTTCAAATTTAATTTTTTATATTTTTACATGTACACGATGGTGAGAAGTACTGATACCTCAAATTTGAGCTGATAGGATTAACGGGAATTAAATATAAATTTTAAAATATTAAAATATTTTTAAATTCACAAAACGACATGAGATTTTTCTACATATTTTCCAAATAAAAATATCCAAAAGCTTTGATTTACTACATTTTAAGTCATAAAACTAAGGAGAGAGTACAAAGAACATGAAGTAGAAGAAAATGAGCAAAAGACAAAGAAACCCTTGGACACTTACACATGAATGCATTCAACGTTGGAGAAATAATACACATTGGGAATATAGGAAAACGTAAAGACAAGGAAACCATCATCTCTCCCTAAATTAAAATTAGAAACAAAAATAAAAATAGAAAGATAGAAAAAAAAACAAAGAATCCTAATTCTTTCAAGAGTACTTGTGCTTGGTGTATAAAGATTGACCAAATGCAGCAAGACAAAGTGGGTAGGAAAGTCTATGGGTCTAGTACTATGTATGGGCATTATCTCAAATCCAAAAGTGACTTCCACTATGTGTAGGGGGCCAAAGAACCACATGTTTGTGTTGTTGCTAAAGGCAACTTTGTTTCCAAATCAATAGACAAGGAGGCAACATTAAGACAAAAAGTAACCCTTTGTGACACCACAATGCTCTCTCTTTGCCCCACCATCCATTGTGGCTCCAGTGTCCAGCAAACAAGAGTTAATAAATACATATAATAGAAATTAAGAAAAACAAAAAACAAAAAAAAAGACAAAAACAAACAGAAAGAATTGGATTATTGGTGATTTAGAAAGTTTTGGGTCTTGGCAGGGGGATGAATTTTCGCTCCCTATGTTTTGTAATGAAGTTTCTATGAGGTCTAGGTTTTATGAAAACAAAATAATGCCTCACCTCAAATCCTCGTCCGGAAAGCATTTTCGGTAATGGAAATCACCATGATGGATCTAAAATCAATTTCGAGCACCCACACTAAGATTTGAAACTAAAACAATAGTACTGATCTTACGGATCTATGAACACTTATTCTTAGAGTGAAATGGACAATCTAGATAATTTGTTATATTATACATTGTTTTTAGACTTTAATATCTTAATTTTTTTTCACAACTATAATGTCCATGCTGAGATGTTCAATGTAAAGGTTTTCAATGCTTGAACTGTAAATTTTGATGAGTTATGTGGCCCCTATCAAACCATTTTCTTTTTATAAAAGGTGAATTGGGATCTACTCCAACTACAACTGCCACTTTTTGAGCTACGAGCTTGAAGCAATTGTGTGAAATTATTTTTTAATAATAAAAGAGTGTAAGAAGGGATGTATCTAACGTGCACAATATCGAACCTTAGATGTTAAAAATGATGTGAAATTTCACACAGAGAGGGTATTCATAACCAAATTGTACATTTGGTCGCTCAGGAAAAACAGCTAGATTTCGGGGCTTTTATGGTCTAAAATTTTCCAAATCATCTTTAGTAAAAATATCACACGAATTTCGATCAATTTCCATAAAATATAAAATAACAAAGAGCTCTGAAAACCAAGATTGTCATTTGATGGACTATCCAGAGAAATCACGGAGGGAAATTGATTTGAAGCATTGTCTGAATTCCTAACTGGATAATTTTTCTTGATTAAACCAATAAAGAGGATTGTAAAGTTAAGTGATCAAATGTACAATTTGGTTATGAATACCCTCTCTGTGTGAAATTTCACATCATTTTTAACATCTAAGGTTCGATATTGTGCACATTAGATATTTCATTCGTGGGACGAAATGTACAATTTGGTCAGGCAGGATTATCAAATTTTTTCCTAAGAAACACAGGATCTTTTTACTTGTGATGCATGGCATGTGCAAGGCGATGGCTGACATGCTTGTGTTACAAGATTTACAAGATGTCTATAATCAACCCGTGTCACTGGTGTTCATTTCAAAAAGGCTGCAATTAGCTTAAGGCCTATGATTTAGGATACAAAGTAAGTTCGCATTTCAAAACCACTCCGGAAAGTCCTATTCCGGTGTTGGAAACTTTATGATGGCCTGAAAATTTAATTTCTACTTATGAATATGAAATTTGAAGCTCAAAAAATGATACAAACTTGACAGATTTGTACGCATTTGAAAATGAATAGTCCAAATAGTATATTACAAAGTACATTATATTGTGTTTTGAAACTCTTGTCTATTTCAAATCCCCAATTAGTAAGGTCAAGATGATCAGTTTGAGAGTTTTTCAATGCAAACTGTAATTTGCAATGGAAATTGAGCTATAAAAGCCAGGTCATTCTGCCAACCTTTCCCTTCTAAAAAAAATGGTGGCTTTATTGGTATTTTTAAGAACGAAAAGGTTAAAATCTTAGTTCAGTCACCAGTAAACCTTCAAATCGAATATCTAGACCTTGAAAATTATGGTAGTAAAAAAACTTGGGATTTCAAGTCTTGAAAATAATATATATTGTAACATGTTATCTTACGATGTTCATTTCCATGTGTTCATAGATCCAGAATATCTATACCAATTTTTGAATGACAAATTTGATAATTGGTGGTGAACATTGGCTGGTTTTAGAGTCATCATAGAGATTATCTATGCCCAAAGTGTTTTTAGGATGGGATTTTGCATTAAGGCTTTACTTTTTCTTTTTTCCCTTAGGGGCCTGGGCCTTATAAAAAATGCATCCTTCTAAGAATAGGCATTCTGCCCTTGTCATTTCACATGGTCATATTAGCAACATGAGAGTAAGGTAGAACCATGGCTCTTATGTAGATTTATACCCAGCATGAAGATCATGACCTTTGGATCATGAAGGCCATTCTACACATCAAGAAGATCAATAATTATTGCTTTATACCCAGCATGAAGATCATGACCTTTTAATACAATAATTATTATTTGGAAAACCCTTATATAAGTTTGCCACCTTATGCCATAGATGTAAGGTGCACTTCAAAAATCTAGTAGCAAAGAGTGTTATGAAGATGGAAAACCTTCCAATTGATCATCTTGACCTCAGGATATATTGATATAAAGCAAGAAAAAGAATTTCAAGTCCTAAACATAATACATCTTCAAGATTTTCAAGTGTTTATGGATCTGCTTGATTTGGATTATTTTTGAAATTTTAGATTTTATAATTAGGGTTGGATATAAATTTTCAAACCATCATGAGGGTTCCGACACTGAAATTACATCCTCCAGCAAAAAATAAAGGTGTCTTATTTGTATAGCATAAGATGGGCACCTCATTAAAACCTCACCCTTATTTTCTCTATTGTTGAAATGTATACGAGTGCTCATTGAAAGCCACTTTAAAGCTTGAGAGGTATTGGTTAGGCAAATCCCCTCTCACCCTTCCTCTTTATTCTTGTGGGTGAACTACTTACTCAAATGTGAACTCTTGTGTGTTAAACAGGCTTCACCTTTGGCATAAAGATGTTGCATCAGGACCTATTGTGTCTCATTTGCAATATTCATATGATACTTTGATGTTTTGTGATATCACAAAGATTCAATGAAATAACTTACAGCTTTTTCTAAATGTTACAAAATGATCTGTAGCTTCAAATTTAACATGAACAAAAAAAAAAGAAAATGATATGAGTGGCTTGTGATGAACAACAGGAGGGCATGGGGGCACTTATTATGGGATGTGGTGTACATAGGCTTCCTGTAGAAGTATTTTGGACCTCCTGGTTGTGGAAGTTCACGCGCCAACGGCCACTTGGGATCAGTAAGTGATAAATTTTAGTTCAAACTCGACCTGTAGAAGACAAAATATTTGTATTTGGGAGATAAAATAATCGTTGTGGAGTGAATGCTATCTAGCTTGCAGTGTATTATATGCCTATAACAAGAGCTGTGATTCAAGTTCTTGAGCAATGGATTGAGCCTTCCAATGGGTAATATCCGAACCGGTACTATCTCACCTTTTGCAAGTTGTTTCATTGTCGCATCGCCGGTGGGAGCAAAATCAATGGCCTTTTGAGGCGGTTATACCAGGCAATGGAACTTCTGAAGCCAGATTTATGGGCCCCATAGCTAAATGGCTCTAAGGACTGCATAGGAATCTGAAGAATGACATAGGGTAGTAGTCAAATTGAAGACAAGGAGAAAGATCAGGGTTGGTAACTGGTTACCACCACCCGAGGGCTCAATTAAACTAAAATTTGATGATTTCTCTTGGAAATCGGGGGCCACGAGGTTCTGGTGGGACTGTGAAGGACCATATCAGATTGTTGCTTTAACTTTTTCAGGTCCGGGTGCAGTATTACAGCTATTGATGTTGAGGTGAGGGTGTTCCATAAGGGGGACAAACTTTTCTCATCTACTGCTCATGGGGTTCATTTTGAAGGGGAGTCTTTGAAAGCCACAGGTGACCAAAGACCACTATGACATCTTTTTTGGTTTTTTGACAATGACCACAATGACGTTCCTATAAGGCTTTTTGGTTTGTTGACAATGACCACAATGACATTTTTATGAGGCTTTTTGTGAGATCAGACTCGCTAGGGGCGTAGAATTGCAAATGAAATTTTTTTTTTTGGGTAATTCAGTGGGGAAGATAGGTCCCCTACCGTTTTTTCATATAGATTAAGACTTTAGCTTTTTTAAAGGTCTCAACCAGTGAAAGGGCCATCATTTGGTGTGATAGTAAAAGACTCGGGTTGTCAGTGTAAGAGTGCAGGTTCGAGTCTTGAGAGCGGCCACTTTGTCCATAACAAAGGTTAAGACCGTTTCCAGTCCACCCCTCTCGAGACCTTGCTTAAGTGGGACCAGCACCGGGTTATGGCCCTTTTACGGAAGGTGTCAACATGTGGTGTTAGGATCCACAATGTGACCCCTGTCAAGATTGGAAACCACAGTCTACCCCTCTCGAGACCTTGCATAAGTGGGACCAGCACCGGGTCATGGCCCTTTTACGGAAGGTGTCACCATGTGACCCTTTTACGAAAGGTGTCAACATGTGGTTGTGTCAACATATGGTATTAGGACACACAATGTGAACCCTGTCAGGATTGGAAACCACAATATGATTACTAGTTATGGGGATGCTTCCACCACAACCGAGCCCTTTTCCTATAATGAATCTTATTCAGGATTGGAAACCACAATGTGATTACTAGTTATGGGAATGCTTCCACCACGACCGAGCCCTTTTCCTATAATGAATCATGTTTATCAAGAAAGAACTCCGAAGAAAACTATTTTGGCCAAAGGAGTCTTCAAAATCATTTTGGTAGTTAATAAATTTTACATTGAAGGAAATTTATATATGGACCCAAAATAGGAAGTGGTATTATAAGCTAGTCCATATTTTGGGTCATTTTACAGTGACATCCTAAACTTTTCAAAAAATTTGTTCTAATTTTACCCCAAAATTTTAAAGTTAAGCTTTGAGACAACCCAAAATACAAAAATACAACTTTTCTGTTTGAACTCTTAGTTTATTCTAATTTTATCCCAATTTCTAATTTTACCATGAGTTTTTACTACTGTATTTTAAACAACTCTTAGTTTATTCTAATTTTACCCCTATTTATTTATTTTTTTATTTTGGGTGATCCCAAAGTTGAACTTTTTAATCAATTAAACATGGGTTTTGGTGCTTCAAGCAGTTAAAAGTTGGGCTTTTGGACCCTAGTTTTTTATTTTTTTGGGCGATTCTTATGTTAGATTTTTGAACCCAATATGAAAATAGAAATAAATAGAATTTGAAAAATTAGGAGCTTTTTTCTTTTACTACTGTTAGTAGCCCTTTATTGAAAAGTTAGAAAATTATGGCAATATAAATGGACCAACTTTTAATAAGACATCTTACTTTATTCTGAAGCTACTATTTGGCACTCTCGACCGCTGGACTTTATTTCGTTTTTTTAATTTTATGATTTGACGTAATTACTCTATTATAGAGTTGTAAAATAATGAGTTATCTCTTCTTTATTGTTTATTAATAAAGAAAAATGGATAGAAGGCCTTCTTCCCCACTAACGTACCTTAAAAAAAAAAAAATGAAAATCATGATTTAACATTCAAAGAAAAGTCCTATGATTGCTATTACTACTGTAACTTCCTTAGCATCGGACGCGAGAGAATTATTATTGTAACTTCCTTGGCATCGAACGAGAGAGAGAATGAGAGTGTTTCCGTGAAGTACATGTTTGGGTTGGTAAGGTTGACGTTTGAGCTAGTGTTGTCAAATCTGTTACGCTTTAAAGCATGTGACTTTTAGGTTTAGATCAAAGCGAAACGAAATCTGATGCTGTCATTTTGGTCAGATTTGGGCTGCTTCAAACTGCTTTGGTAAGATTTGGATCTGTTTCGGGCTGATTCGGCAAGCAAAGAAAATATTATATAAACGTATTTTTTTAAAAAATTTGTTTCTAATTTATTTCTAATATTTATATATAAAAATATATATAAATATATACTTTATTTATATTCATTTTTTTAAAGAAAACTGAAGTTTTCCCACGAATCAACCGAAGTACCAAATTGCTTCATTTTTTCCGCCAAATCGAAAAAGACTCTGTAACAAATATGAAAACATTGGTTTGAGCTCTTAGAGCTGTCTTTCAAAGATGCCCCTCTTTACCAATGTGTGTCGAGTATCTGACACGCCATCATAGTCTCATACCCACGATCGATGTCAACTGATGCCTTAGTCATTCTAGTCTAAAATAAAATTTGGTTTTGATAAGAAACTGGTCAAATGTTTTGATCGGTTATTGCCAATCCGACCAATAAGTTTTGACGAATTCAACCAGCCAAATAAAATTGGGCAATACCTTTTTAAGTATATTACATATTTTGAAATAATATTTTTTATGTTTTAAAATCTAGTCAATCTGGTTCAATCAGTGGTTGGATTGATTTTGACTAGACTAGTCGCCTTGCCAATTAAATAACCTATCAGACCACCAATTCAAACTAGTAAGTGGTTTAACCGGTTCAGGCTAGTTACTGGAGACTGATGTAATCAAAACTAAACCAACGACCAATCGATCCGGTTTGACTGGATTTTAAAACATAAAGAGAAGTATGAGTAATATTTTCAAAAATACAAAACGTATTGAAAATGATGCCCAACTTTTTTGGCCAGTTGAACCCCGTGAAACTGGCCAGTCCGATAGGCCAAAACTGGTCAAATACTAGTTTTGGGTTTTTTTTTAACATTAAAACTGAATTTTATTTTAAACCAGACCAACCAAGATATTGATTGGAAGTCCAACCGATCAGACCGCCTGTTCGATCTAATATTCATCAGTGTTATCATGATCTAACTGATCACCAAACCTATGAGGGATTGGTTCAACCAGTTGTCAGACTAGTTGGGCTGAATTTTAAAATATAAAAAAACATAACTAAAAATATATGTAATAGTTAAAAATATAAAACTGTATGAAATTTTTTTCCAAAGTTCATTTAGATGGTCGAACTAATTAAAACCAATAGGTCCAACCGAGTAAAATCGGTCAAACATTGGTGTTGATTTGTTTTAGACTAAATTTAATTTTCATTTTTGAATGGATTGACAAAAACATAGTCGACTGTCCAACCGGTTAAACCACTGGTTGGGTTCAATTTTGATAATTAAGGTCTTGATAACTATGAACCATATATTCGTCCCATTACGACAACATTCTTAGAAGCCCTTATCTTTGTTGTCATGAACTAATTATTTAGCTGAAATAATTCACTTATATATATATATATATATTTTATTTATTTATTTGCATCAATTTTTAGCACATAATTTTAATTTTTTTTGTTTTTGTTTTTTGTTTTTTCTTAATTTTATATTTATAAAGTTCAAAAATCATTATTATTAAATAAAAATAGGGTGTGGTTTACACAAGGTGGCAGCCTTAAACAATCAAAGTAATTCCATATCCCAACCCTACCGAATGATATAGAGACGGTATCTGAAACTTTTACAATATCTTGAAAATCTACTTCTTCCTTTAATTATGAAACTCGGAGCCTCGAGAATAGTGCATATCGAATTGATGTATAATACTTGAAAATCTTGACAATGAATAATGTAGAAAATGTATTACAATATGCGTATTAAATTTTTTTTTTTTCTTTTTCATATGCATATTTCTTGAGGTTAAGATGCGTAATTTGAGAGTTGTCTAGCATCATAATAACTATTTTTATGGGTATCTAAGATGGATTACTTTTATAATATAAAATTATGCAACATCGACCTAAAATAGCACTGGTTAGGAGAGATAATTTGATTCAAGGGGAATGCTCTAAAAAGACAAGAGGATGACCTCAAAAGACATAGATGAAAGTAATGAGAAAAGATATAATAATTAATGGTTTCACTGAGAATATAACCTTTGATGAAGGAACATGATTTGTATAGCTAATTCTAAATAGTAAGGATAAGGGCCGAATGATAATGATAATAATATAAACTTTTTTATAAATTACAAAAGACGATAATAATAATATAAACTTTTTCTATAGAAGTATAAAATATTTGAAAGGATATTCTTGACAGAGAGACATTTAAGGGTCGGAGAACAATACCTGGCTCATGAGAGGGAGAACCCTAACGACTCAAGTTAGAGAACAATATGATGACCATATGGGCAGAGAGAGAGAGACTTGAACGGTAGCTGTGGTGCTTCGGGTCGTAGATCCTTTCTTCATTGCACCCATAAAATGGATCCAGCACAAAATGTCCAATAACAAATAAAAAGAGTAAGTCACATACGAATAAAATAGGAAAAATCGAAATAGGTTAATATTAGGCGAAAATTATGTGGAAGGTCAGTCAATCTGTGTTTTTTTATTTATTTTTTAAAATATCCCTCAATATGAGGATGTCATCCTAAGACCGCTTTTTAAGTTTTTTATTTAGTTATTTAACTGATGGTGCAGCGCCCTAGTGCCCAGTCCAGAAGGCAGCCTGACCGACTTATTTCTTAGCAAACAAATGAGGTAATGCGGTATGATGCTGCCAACCTCGGACTGCCCAGAAGATCACTAAAGAAGGCAGTCCGAGAATGGGCAGCTCGGACCGCTTCTAAATGCTTAACAAAGTCGATGTTTGCAATCCGAGGATGCTAACCTCGAACCGCTTTGAAGAGCACCACATAAGGCAGTATAATGACATCAACATCAGACCAATTGAGCACTACCCCTAATGTTAAAAAATATAAAAAATAAAGAAATCTTCAGACCAAGAGATAAATTGTTTTTTTTTTAAAAAAAAAAAAAAAAAAAAACGATTGACCGACCTTCAGCGTAATTTCTTCCAAAAATTAGCCCATCTCGCATTTTCCTAATTTTATGTGTCCGGACCGACCCTAAACTGCTGGAGTGAAGAAAAAAAAAATCCAAATCTCCTTGCGAATCCACCCAGTTTCTTCTCGTACTAAAAGTGAAGGAAGGAAGGAAAAGAAAGAGAGAAAACTTTGATTCTCCTTCCCTCTCTCAGAGCCCCTCCTTTTCTCGCTCTCTCTCAACCAGGCAACACCGAGTTCCATGTATCTCTCTAGGGTTTCCAGGCCGAGGCCCAGACAACGGGCTGATCTTTCCAGGAAAGGTAGAGCCCCGTGTCAGGCACCTCGCCGGAAACAACCGACCATCGGCCGGCGTACCTCTTCAGCAATGCGCGTACATCATCTATGGCATCGAAGTTGAATGCTGCGGGTCCGAACCCGGCATTTCGCATTCTCTCGCTCCACCGGAGACTCCTCTCCCGTCCTCCCTCTGCAGATTCGCATCCCATGGTGTGCACCAGCTCCCTCCCGCACTGCCTCTCCAGGGCCAGTCTCTCCTCGCTCACGCGCCCGAACCCCTCGTCCAACATCTCGTAATATGTGCCGTAAAACCTCATACACTCTGATACTCTTCCTGCCCATTCTCCCCCAGTTAAGTCTGCCTCCTCCTCCACAACTGTAACTACTCGCGGCCCCAAGGCTGCGATCCCATGTACTGCACTCGGTCTCGCATCGACAGGAACTCTCCGTAGAGCTCCGACAAGGTTGACGGCCACCACTTCACTGTCTGTGACCCTTACTGAGCCTATGCTGCCAAGCCCACCTCCGACCGCCTCGAACTCGAAGGGCACCCTCATCAATCTGGCATATTTCTCCATCCTTTGTCTAACTTCTATCAGTACTGCACCGTGAGGGCCGCCCAAGTCACCTTCGTCTACTAACGTCGTGAGCCGAAGGCGCGGTGTGTCCTCGCTCCGATTTGCCAGTGCCTCCAGGAGGGCGGGCCACTGGGTGCAGAGGGTGTTGCTAATGTCGATGATGTGGAGGTCGTGGACCCCCTCGAAGGCCTCGAGTATCGCCCCGTTTGCCGCCACATGCCCGAACGTGGTCCAGGGGCTCACTTCCTGGAACCTAAGGATGACCCGACGGGCCGAATCAAAGGTTTGAGCCTTCTCTGCAACAATGGCTAAAATCCGACTGCACCTATCTCCCGAGCCGGAAGCCTTGCAGAAGAGCGCTTGCAGGAAGGCCGCAGCCTTGCGCTGGTCACGGTCTCCGTAGGGGGACGCAAGCTCGTTTAGCATCCACAGGAGGTGGTTCGACCGAGCCGCGTCTTTTTCAGTAATGGCTTTCGCACAACCAAGGATGAGGTCAAAGACCCATTTTCCGGCAGCAAGGTCGCCGGATTCCGACAATTGGCTCGTCGACGCGGCATCAATCCTGTCCTTACACGTGTGGTGCATGGTTTGGTCATGACAATTGGGCTTGATGAAGGTGGGTTTTAGGGTTCCAAGGCTCATTGGCCTATCGATGTAAGGTGTCGTGTCCACTGTAAGTGCTTCATGAGGCCATTAAAGACAATGGAGGAATGTGTGAAACAGAGGTTGCCTAAACCCTAGCAAGTTTTTATATTGGGAACTTAAACTACCTTCCACTTGAGCCATGGACTTGAACCCAATTTATATTGGTTTAGAGATGTGAAAGAAATGCATTAAAACACACTCGCTTTGTGTTGTCACAATCCTATGAAAAAGAAATATTCAGGACACATTCATGTTTCCAATTGCTCAAGGAATGGAGCTTTCTCATGGAGCTTTCTCATTACTGTTCCAATGTGACCCATTGTCTTTTGATTGAAGATTAAGGCCTGTGTTTTATGGGTACCAAAGGTAACTTGGTATCCAAAAGCAGGATTTGAAAAATTTGTGAGCCAACTCAGAATAGCTCAATCGACTAGGATTACAAGTCTTAGGTTTAAAATTTTATAAAGTAACCCAAAATCAGGCAGTTCGCTACAGTGAAGTAGTAGTTAACTATTGAAACCAAGGCAAATTTTGAGTCTGAAAGGCAACTTTTTTTTATAAACATTATGATAAAAGGCAGGAAAAGTAGAAAGGGAGTTTAAATTCGATGATGTTTTAACTTTGAAAAGAAGTAAAAAGAGGAGGGTAAAAGGTAGGAGAAGGAGTGAAAGTAAATAAAGTATGATGGCCAGTTTCCAGAAAGGCTGCTCCTCATGTACCTCCACCCTAATATCCATGGGTGGCTTCTGGCAAAATTACTGCTACTCAACTCCCACTCTCTCTAGATTATTATTATTCATCTCCCATGCGATCTCTCTCTCTCTCATAATGAAATATTTGCATGTTCTTCAAGACATTTTCAACTTACTTCCTTCGGAATGGGTTGGAAGTAATAAGAAATAGAGTGATTTACATAGGGTCCCTAAATTTTTTCCTAAAATAGGGAATGTTTCGTTTAACAAAGAAGATCGGTGAACCGGTTTTTTTTTTATATATATATATAATTACCTTTTGGTCTAAGGATGGAATCATCTGTCCAAATTATAATTTATTTTTATTATTAATATTATTAGGGCAGTGCTCTCCTAACGAAAAAACTAATATATATATATATATATATATATATATATATCGGTTGGAGGATGTCTTTGGACCAAGGGGCAATTTTGAAAGAAAAAAAAAAAAAGTGGATTGACCTTCCTTTTTTGTAATTTCTACCTAGAACATTTTATATTTTAAAAAATTTTTTAGGATCCATACGTAAATCACTTTAAGAAATAATAACTAAGAATTGCATCTCTTTGTTTGGGTAAGAATTTTCTCTTAGTCTGTAACTCAGAATTGTATTTTATTGACAGTCTCTTCTAGTTGTGTTCAATAACCTCCTTGTAGTCAGGAGAGAGAGAGCATCTAACCTGTGCTTATTTCTTAATCCAGAGAGAGAGAGAGAGAGAGAGAGAGAGCATCTAACTTGTGTTTATTCCTCCCTAATGATTTGGCTAGAGGACAAGTTGCAAACCACCATGCCCCTTACAATGATTAGAGGAAACAGCAATACCTTTGTTTTCCCACCTTGTAGGGAAGGTGAGACTCAATATATTAAGTTGAGATGCCATGTTTGGGGTCATATCACAAGGCAATTTGCACTTCTATAAATGACGGGGCACCATTTTATATATCAATAGTCCCACATATAATATACTTTTGGAATGCATTCTTGAGAAATTATTTGCTCCTATAAGGACTATGACCCACTTCCTACCCTAAAAGAAGACTCGTACAAGGACATGGTTGATGTTACTTGGCCACAATATTGCTTAAATTATCACTAGAAAATGCTTCATAGAGGCTTACGAGATCAGGATGGCTGGTTATCAAAGGACTTATATTTCATCAAAATAGAGAAGGTATATAGGTTGGAGTTTCATATAATGTGATTTATTGCGTGTGGGGGCACTTCAGATTGTGATGGGAAGTTAAAACCCTTTTAAATCAATTTGTTGCATCTCTCTCTCTCTCTTTTCTAAATCAATTTGTTGATCTCTATGTCGCTCTCTCTTCCAAATCAAATCAATTTGGTACATCTCTCTCTAAATCACAATATGAACTCCTCTCTCTCAAATCATCTTTAGTTCACCTATAAATTAAATTAGAAAATCATAAACAACTAAAGAAGTTTTGAGGTTAAACTTCCCTAGATGTTATCCACATGGACCTTAACAAGTTCAGTATAACTCATCATTTCAAATGATCAGTCTGACCTGTTGGACTCTAGGAAGAGATGATCGAGGTGCCTGGTGCCACAATGTGATACTATTATTATCATGAATCTTTAAATTAAACCACCTAATATTTTATTTCATGGGTGATTTAAGGGCTGATAGCTATTTAACATACATATATACCTATTTAAGAGAAGTTATGAATATTCTCTCTTTTCCCTCTAGCCCTTTTATCTTTTGATTCGAACTCAAGATGTAGTATTGCAATGGTCAGCAATATAACCCATCGAACACAATCTTAATTCCTCCCTCTTACATTAGGACTGCCAACGGGCTGAGAGACCTGGCCCTGCAAAAAACGGTTTTGGCCACAAAATAGGGCCCGAGGGTCAGGTCTGGGCTTGAGCAACGACAAGGCTGGCCCGGTTTGGCCTGATCGACTTTGATAGGGCTAGGGCTCCTTCAGTCTAAGCAAGGGATCATGGCTAAGCTAGGACCAAGGGTAGCCTAGCTTGCTAGCCCTCGTACATATCTTTCACTTTTACTTGAAAACAACAGGCCGCATTTATCGTCGCTAACCTTCAAGCTGTTTCTTTAGAAAATATTTGTTTCTATTTAGCCCCTTATTTTCCTTTATTCTATAAATACCTTATTTTTCCTTTTCTATTGAAAACCTCTTCAAAAGAATACTACTTAGTATTAGTTGAGGACAAAACACTGTCTATGGAAGTGAGCTATTACGCAATTTAAGAGAAAGCAATCTTATGTAAAGATTTGTTTAGAACATTCCATGGAATTAATGATTGAAAAAAAACATTGTATGACATTTTCCATTCTCTTATTCTTTCTTTTTTTTTATTTTTTCATTTCAATTTGTTCCAAACTATATCCATGATTATTATCGTCATAACTTTTTCCCAATTAATTGGGGTCAGCTACCTGAATCTTATTCCGCCATTCTTCTCTATTAAAGCATATACCTCAGTAAAGCTATATGTCATTATATCTTTTCGGTTCTAAACTATATCCATGAAATACCAAAATTTCAACAATATCCTAGAAAATTACTTCAAACAAAGATTATGTGGAAATGTGAGTTGTCATGATAGCAATAACTAAATTCTTTTTTGGTAAATATAGCAATAACTAAATTTTCCACTAATACCTTCCTATGCTAGGCAAAGCACTTCTTTTTTGTTTTTTTGTTTTTCTTTCTTCGTCTTAGTTTTCTTAAATTCTCACTTTCTATCCCATGCAATTTGCGATGGGTGTCTGGAGTCCTTGTCCACTTCATGCTGTAGAATCAAGAGGACATTTCTTGCAAGCAATTATCACAACATCCATATACTATAGTCCATAATTTTAGGTGGTCAAATCATATGAATCATTATTATCTTGTGGATGAATTGTGAATTATTTAAAGTGGTTCTAAAATATGCAAATCAATGGCCCACAAATAAATGTCTGATCCTTAATAAGGTAAGCAACTCAAATCAACTTAGAATAAAATAAGGAAATATTTCTTTAAGTTTTATTTAATGGAGTCATTGTTACATCAACATTGATGTGAATTGCTTTCCAAAAATTGATTTACTTTTATTCTCTTTTCCTAAATTTATTCCTGCTTATATTCCCCTCTATCTAAATTTATTTCAGGACCTCTCTCTCTCACACACACAACACATTAAGAGTGGATCTTGGATATGCTCAAGAGGGAGAATATAAATTAATATAAAGCGTTAATTATCTTTTTTTATAAGTTTATTTTAAGCAATTTTTTAAAATTGGCAAGCCGGCTCGAAACTTTCCAGGCCAATCGGAATTGGTGGGGTCTGGTCTTGGTCTAAAGATCCCCCACAGTCACCCAATTCCAACGGTTTATTTTTAAATTACAATGTTTCTGGTTTCAATAGAAATTTTCCCCGAGAACCTGCCATTTCCAATCTAGTTCACTTATCAGTATCGATTCGGCCGGCGATCGATTCAGTGTTTGGTTTCTAAAACACTAATTCTAAGGTTTTACATTTGAAAGTTTGAAAACACATTTCTTTGTTATGGATGGAATTCACTAATTTAAAGGAAGTTGGGGAATAATAATATATTGCCAATTTAAAATTCTGGGAATAAATTAAGGTAAAAAATCAGGTAAAAGATACGGATAGCTAAACATTGGGTAAGTTAAAAAATAATGAATATTTTGGAGTTGGCATTGAAAAAATGAAGTGAAAAAATTAGATATATATACAGATGACATAAGATAAAATTATGAGTTGCAGTTATTATATGTCCCTTTAAAACCATTGAACGATAGTTTTATGTCCTTAACTGGTATCATTTCTCGTAATACTTGAGACTTTTTTTTCCTAGATTTTCATTAAATGCTTGCTCTAGTGTTGATATACAAAATGATATGATGGATTGATTGGAAGGGTAAAACGAAACGACACCAACAATACTAAACATTATAATTACATTAATAAATAAAAAGGGTTGTTGTAATTAAAAAAAAAAGCAAAAGAAAACAAAGACCCTTAGTATAAGATATTTCCAAACCAGAGCCAAGAGGACTCTATGAAAAAATGGTGGTTCAATGCAATGTTTGCAATTGAAAAAAACACAAAAATATGAAATAATAGTCCAAATTGTGGTATTTTATATGTCAATGAAATATTACAAATTTCAAAAAGTTGAACTTGATCAAACCTCTATATACATAAAGACAGCAACAAAATGCATACTTGATAATCAACAAGTGCTTACATTTTATTAGATCAGGATTCGTAACTTAATCTAATGTACAGTATTTTTATCTCAAAATCAAAATTCAAAATATCAAATCAATGAAGAGAATAGAAGTTTCAATAAAATCATGGGACAAAAGTTTTTATGAAAAAATATAAATTCCATTAACAAAATATACTTTTTTGAAGTATCTTTTAAAAAAGGAAAAAGTTTATATAGAGCCGAGACTCTAAACAATCAAATTAAAGCGCGCCTCAAAAATTTCATTAGAAGAGGTTGTTTTGATGTTCAAATATCCTCAAATTGATCATCTCGACATCAAGATGCATGGACATGAGAAAAAAATAGATTTCAAGTTCTAGAAATAGTGCATCTTGTAATGCATTTTTGGACAGTCAATTTTCAAGATATTCAAATTTTCATAGATCTACTTGATCTACACTTTATTTCAAGCTTTAAATTTTATAATTAGATATGAAAATATATTTTAAGGCTATCACAAAGATTTCCAGTATTGAAACCACATTTCTCGATACTATTTGAAAGTGCACTTTACTTTGATTGTTTAGAGCCTTAGCTCTATGCAAACCGCACCCTTTAAAAAAACTTGGAGTTCTTAATTGATTTCAAAAAATCTAAATTTTTTTGTAGAAAATATTTTTATTATTTTTATTTGATTCTCTTTATAAAAATTAGTTTACACTCCAAATTTTAGATAGATATAATTTTAAATAAAAAATAAAGTTGTTCTATAGCCATTGGATGATGCTAGGTTTAATCGGAATAGTTGAAGGGTGCTCATGCACCCTTCAAGCGTCCCCATGTTCTAGATGCTATACCATCCGATCATTAAGATGGATGGTCCAAATGATATGCTACAAAATGAACTATTTTTAAGCCTTGAATTATTATTATTTTGTTCTATACATCATCTTAAGTGAAAGATATGATCAATTGAAAAAATTTTCAGCATCAAAACAACCTTTTTCAATGGATTTTTGTAGTGTGCATCACTTCTACTGTATAAGTTTGACCCCTTGTATTATATTTTTCATTCTAAAATCGAAACCTAAACATCATGTTAAAATAAAAAGAAAGGATAGAAACATACGTTCAATTACTAAATAGGTGTGTTTACATAAGATTGCAACCATAAACAATCAAAGAAGGCACACCTCTAAATTTTATCATAAGAAGTAATTTTAGTATTAAAAAATCTTAGAATGGCCTGAGTCCATTTTGATATCTAATTAAATTTTAAACTCTAAAAATGGTTCAAATCAAGTGTATTTTTCCACATACAAAAATTTTGAGAATAGACAGTACAGATAATATGTTGCATTACACACTATTTTTGGGACATCTCGATGTCGAGATGATCAATTAGAGGGTTTTCCAACATCGAAACAGCATCTTATGATGGATTTTTGAGGTGCACCTTAATTCTACATTTTAATTTTGTAACCTTACGTAAACTTTTACCTTATCAGGAATAAAACAAAATTACAAGAAAGAGAGAGATCTTGCCATCCCTGTCCCCTCTAAAAAGGGATGTACCATAAGCTCAAATGAGTCCCACCATTAAACCGTTGAAGTAGCCGTTAAAACCGCCAAAATTTGGAAAATTCAAAAGATTTGCGACCCCCTCCTTAGAGGAGAGGTGGTTTCATTTGAGCGTCTGGCGAGGTGGTTTTTCAGGATCCAGTCTTTGCAACCACTCATTTTTACTGCCCTTTCCTCAATTCTCTCTCTCTCTTAAACCTCAATTCTCTCTCACCTCCACCCCTTTCTGGAAACAATTCTCCGGCCACTCTCTCTCTCTTCCTCCCTGTGTAATGGCTGGTGATTTGGATCGCAGAAAACCCATCAGAAAATGAAATTCAGTGCAAGCTGAAGCCGCATCATTTTTCCGTTCATGCGAGGGATCGATAGCCTTTGTAGATAAGTGGGAATGGCCCCAACTTTCTCTCTCTTGCCATTTCCCTTGTTTTCCCCTGCAAAAACTCCAGAACCAGGAGAGAGAAAGCTTCCTAAACTCATGATGAAGCCAATACCCATTTTCTCCGTCTTGCTGATTTTGCTGTTTTCATTGGCAAGATCCCAAGAAGTCGGCCAAGCACTTTCTCCCTCAGAAGAGGATTGCAATGGCATTTATCTCTCTTATGTCTTCGTTTCTAGAGAGAAGGAGTTCCCTCGAATCAAGAACGCGTCTGCTCAACCTTATGCCTTTTCGGCAATTGCCACCATATTGAATGCAGGTGTCCATGATCTCAAAGGATGGAAAATATTTATTGGTTTTCAACACAATGAGATTTTGGTCTCAGCTGGTCAAGCCGTTCTCTACGATGGATCTGAATTGCCTGCTCATGTTGGAAATGGGACTTATTTTTCGGGTTATCCTCAATCTGATCTCAAAAATGCCATTGACACAGCTGGTGACATGACTCAAATTCAGGTTCAGATTGAAATAAAGGGGACACAATTTGGGGTCAAGTCACCTCGAATTCCAATGCCCAAAACGATTAAGCTTGCTAATGATGGGTACAAGTGTCCTGCGCCTACACTCAAGCGTAAGCGAATTTGTTTATTCCAGTTTTTTTTCATTTTTCTTCTCTTTTCGAATTTGGTTTTCTTCATTTTTCTTTAAAGAAAAAGCTTGCCTTGTCTTTTTCTGCAAATGGATTTTATTGTGTTTTCTTAATTTGACAGAGTTTTCTTCCTACTTTGTTCTCTCTTGCTAGAAATGGTTTTAAGGTCTTCTTTTCTTTTGTTTAAATTTATAGTTTAGTTTTATTGGAGGCCCCAATTGCTGTTACCAACTGTACAGTATTTTATAAGCAATGAGCGGTCGATTAAAATTGGGTTTTGTGTGCGTGATTTCAGAGGCAGAGGAGAGCTGCTTTTCTCAACCCACGGAATATCTTTCCAAATTTTTCACAGTTTGGAACTTTTTTTGTTTTATTTCAAATCATATGAATCAGGAAATTTTTAATGAAAGTTATTTACTTTGTTACCGATGACCGAGGGTGGTCAATTCCAAAAATCCATGATAATGTTTATTCTTCTTCTCATCACAATATTAAGGGCCAATTCATAGAGATACGCAAATTAGACTGTTCAATTCTTTTTTCTTTTTTAGTAGATTAGCAGGGGATAAGTCTCCTACTTGTGGTAGGAATAGAATTTAAGACATCACCTATCAACCTGACCACTCATGCCTTGACCTCATATCTCAATTATAGGTAGTTCAACTGAAAAAGTATCATCTACTCGTGGTAGGAATAAAACTCATGATGTCACATTGTAGTAATTGTTTAGTTAATCAAATTCAGATCCTCTTAGGAGATTTCTCTCAATGATCCTTAAAAATACCAAGTTTAAGAAAACTTTTCCCTCTCATGAAGAGATTTCTTGCGGATTTCAAACTCAAGCAAACTCTTAAATGTTACCAAGTACATTTCTTTCTTGGTGACACACAAGCGCATCTCTCTCTCTCTCTCTCTCTCTCTCCCTCTCTCTCTCTCTGATTCATCAATACCTTCAATTATTCGTTCTACAAAATGAATTAGTTTAGTATGAATTTAAGGTGCTTTTCTTGCACCTGTCAGCCTCCTGATAAATTCATGGAGATGTATTCACCAAGTTTAAAGATCTTTTTTATATTGATATGATGTTTGATATTGGACAATCAAAACTAAGACAGATGAACACCATGTTGTGCAAACCTACTGAGATGAGCTAAAGAGATGAAGGTCCATGTTTCGCAACCCAGAGAGATGGATAATATGCATGTTTGTGTTCACAGGTAGCGAGATGGACGTGTGCTGTGTTCTGGACCCCAAGTACAAGGCCAAGGCTGTGGCCGATACGAAGTTTTTGCCTCGCCAAAATGGTGACCTAACCTTAAGCTACGACGTACTCCAAGCCTATGGAAGCAACTACCTGGCCCAAGTCTCTATGTCTAATAACCACCCATTAGGTCGCCTTGATAACTGGAATTTAACATGGGACTGGATGAGAGGAGAGTTTATATACACCATGAAAGGAGCATATACACTAAAGAAAGACGCCTCAGGTTGTATCTATGGACCAGCTGGTAACTATTACCAAAGCCTCGATTTTGCAACAGTGATGAACTGCCAAAAAAAGCCCATTATAGCTGATCTCCCACCTGAAAGAGCTAATGATGCACAAGTTGGATTGATCTCAAATTGCTGCAAAAATGGCACCCTCTTGCCCCCAACCATGGATTCATCCAAATCGAAGGCTGCATTTCAACTCCAAGTATATAAAATTCCACCCGATCTTAATAGAACAGCTCTTTATGCACCTCAAAATTGGAAGATCAATGGACTTTTGAACCCTGACTATAAGTGTGGGCCTCCGATAAGGGTGAGCCCAACCGAATTTCCAGACCCAAATGGGCTTCTCTCTACAAGTTCAGCAGTGGCTAGTTGGCAAGTGGTCTGCAATATAACACGGCCCAAAAACAAGCAATCTCGATGTTGCGTATCTTTCTCGGCCTATTACAATGACACTGTAATACCTTGCAATACTTGTGCTTGCGGTTGTCCTGAATCTATTACACCAGCTTGTAATCCCGATGCCTCACCATTGCTTCTCCCCTCTGAAGCTCTCTTAGTCCCTTTTGCCAACAGGACTGCAAAGGCCAAGGCTTGGGCAAAAATAAAGCACTATAATGTGCCAAACCCAATTCCTTGTGGAGATTATTGTGGGCTCAGCATAAATTGGCACATAAACTCAGACTATCGTAAGGGCTGGACAGCTAGAATTACTCTGTTCAATTGGGAGGATTTCAATTTTGCCCACTGGTTCACTGCTATAGAGATGGACAAGGCCTTTCTTGGTTATGAGAATGTGTACTCTTTTAATGGAACTGTGATGGAAGATAGAAACAACACTATCTTCTTGCAAGGACTGCCTGGTTTGGAGTATTTAATTGGAGAAACCGATGGGCCGAACCCACTTACTGATCCAAGAGTGCCTGGTAAACAACAATCTGTGATTTCTTTCACCAAGAAGAAAACACCAGGCATCAACATGGTTAAGGGAGACGGGTTTCCCTCTAGGGTGTTCTTTAATGGAGAGGAGTGTTCCCTTCCTACTGAGTTCCCTAGGGGAGATGGGTATCGAGCCTCTGTTAAAATTTTACCTGTCATCTCGATGGCGCTTCTTGTTTTTATGTTTATAAATCAGCCATGGTTACTGTAAGTCCTACGACTAGCCATATTTTGATACCTGCTGATTCTTTTATTCTTTTGAGGGGAGGTTTGGGATGACATTTGAGAGAAGGAAATTTCTATTTTGTGGGTCATGAAGCTTGTAACTCCTGGTTGCGAATTGGGGTTAGTTTGGTGACTTTGATCCTTCGAGAGGCGGCTTGGGTCGATCTTGGCTTTCTTCCGAGAGTCACAAAGCATGGGGTGCTTAGAAGGAGAGACGAGTTTGCTGTGGAAATATTTCAAGAGATGGTTATGATAAAGAGTTCAACAGTAATGAAACTTTAATTTTCCAAAAGTAAAATCAGATTGTTGGGTAGTGGATTGGAATGTTGTTTTTTCTTCTTAGAATTTCTGTTGTCAATGTATCGTCCAATCAAATTGTAAGATTTAGATTTTGTATTAAGTTTACTGTTTAATGCTTCTTCAACGTTCTGAATTTGAAAAGCTGTGCCTTTCCATAACAAGCTTATCTTGAAGATCAGTGCAAGGTGTTGATAACCATTCTTTCTAATAGTAACGTATATGCTAGTTTTTTCTTTTTATTTTTATTTTCTCAATACTAAAAGCTTTTTGTTCATAACTCACTGAAGTTAAAGGAACTGCCTAAGTTGTGTGTCCCTCCAGAGTACAGAACAAAGATGAACTTGTGGCCTAATTATCATGATGCCTGAAGTTCATGGCCTTCTCACTAGAGACCCAAGTGCAAGCTATCAAACTCTCTCTCTCTCTCCAATGGGTATTTTGTTGTTAAAATGTTGTCGGGGATTAGTGAGAGAAGATGTAATTACAAGAAAGCACTACGTACAAAGTGTAAGGGCCTGTTGGATGACTACATGTGTTGTATTAAGTATAATGTTATGTAATCATTTAAGTTTTTGAGTGATTTCTAGGTTTTTTTTAGCTATTTCTGGCTTAATAATGCAATTTCAGCAAATTACATTCAATAAAGTAAAAACAACTTTTCAAAAAGATAAAATTTACATGCTACCTATAAGTTTTATCTTAGATAATTTTATGCTAGACACTGTCAAATCTTGATAGTCACAATAGTGAATTATCACTGATAGTGCATCCAAACAGACCCTTAGTGCTTGTCGGCTTAATGAAAGGGAGTAGAGTGTAAATCGGTTGAGTGACCCAGACCTGAAAGTCTATAGGCTAGACCCGTACTCGACCGGGATCCAGTTGGGTCCATGCCAAGTTGGCCCAAGCCCAACGAACAAGGTGCACCTTGCAGGTGCAGACCTGACCCAGGACAGGTTGTACTATTCCCAACCTATTATCATGACTAAAAGAGAGAAAGTTGCCCCAATTTTAAGGAACAATATTCTATAATCCATATAATTATAACATCAACAACGATCATGTTGTTTATCACATCCTAACTGGGTGGATGGTGTGATGGAGAAAGTGTGTGGACTATTGAGTATGCACATACTATTCAAACACTAACATGTTTGGTGCAACTCATTCCCCTTCATTACCATTCAACCGACTGATGGGACGGCGATATCCTCATAGCTAGGCAGTTATTATTAGTGTTTCGAAACCGGGGATTAGGTTCCAACTAGGTCACTTTTCGGCCAAAAACAAACAAAAAACAAAAAAGGAAAATTATAAAAAAAGATATCCCCCCAAGCTCCTATAATAACCTACCTGGTTCCAGACAACTGAAGTGATTCCCCAATCCAAGACTGTCCAGAGAAGGGATCACAAGGCCTCTGACTCCGGCAAATCCAAGTTGGCCTCCAGATTTTTCAGTCACTGGCTATGATTATAATATGAATGAATACCATACAAATCCCTCATTTTAATTATATGCATGCTTCTCACGTATTGCAGAGATTTGCTGGCTTTTGTTTCTATTTGAATTCTTTGCTGAGCTAATTCTTTTGCCAATTCAAAAAGAATTTAACCCAAGTACTGTTTCTAAGTTTGAGGCCAGCCCAAGTTTCCAACGCTAGAGACCAGGGACCCTAATTTTCAACTCTATATATAGAAAAATGTTGAGGCAACTACATTAAGGGAGATTGATCAAAACACACATAAAGAGTTCAGCTATTTAACATTTTATCCATATCTTTTGTTTTAATTTCAAAATACCCATCAAAATACATGTGAAGATGAGTTGAAATAGTTGAAAAAGAGTAAATGAATAAATTGTTCATAAGTTAGATGTGTTTTGATAAATTTCCCCAGAGACCCATTTTGGTAGAATGTTTAATCATGAATTTATTTCTTCCTAGTTTTAGGAACTGTTTGTTCTGCTACAGCGAATCATAACCCATTTTAATTGAGCCACCCCACTACAGAATAAAGGCCCCTAAGCCCGCTAAAGAATCTTATTGCCCTTTATTTCCAAATTAACCTACTCATGAACAAAAATACTAGAGCGCCTAAACAGGAACTTAGAGACAAATAGGCAATTGCCCGGACTCGAATCACATCTATGAACTCATACAACTGCTAGCACTGCATTTCCATGGTTAGATATACCATTTGTAGATTATTGAACAAAAATACGCAGAGTCAAGAGGGATTGATGTTCCTCATATTGGAGGAAACGTTAAATTTTGAAGAATGTTATGAAAACATGACTGGACTAGTCTGTCTGAGAACCAGGACGGAAAGAGGTCGTAATTGGATCGCGGATAGAATAATTGGTCATACTTGTCTAAACAGGCCAATTCGACATCTTAGACTGGTTGAACGTGTCGGTTTAAACTGGTTTGGACTGCTTCAAACTGGTTTCAACCAAATTTCTCTTTCTTCTATTTATATTTTCTAGACTGATCTGACTAGTGAATCAGGAAGTCTTAACTGGTTTTGACCACACCGGCTTTTTTACCCTAGCTGATTGAATAACCCAGTTTGTTCCTGATGACATTGCTTAGAAACTGTGATTATCTCTTCCTGGGAATTTAATCTAACAAAAACTGCTTTCTGAAGGTACCTTTACTTATTATATAGGGTCCAGGCTCTTTAGCACTTGGCAAGGGGTCTCCAAAGCAAGGCCACTCTAGACCTTGTGAACAGGTACTTTTCAATACCTATTCTAAGGCATGCTGCTACGCTGCCATGCTGCCAAATGGGTAGCAAGAATCGCATTCCAAAAGTATTTCAGCATATAAC
>NW_006500355.1:3053500-3085322 GCF_000471905.2 Amborella trichopoda | reverse complement strand
TATAGAATTTAGAAACATAAATTTACAATCATATTTTAATAAAAGTAGGAAAATAAATAAATAAATTCATACTTGCAATTTGGGATAATTGATAAAGCAACTTGAAAATAAATTTTAAAGTGGTATGAGCTAATGTTATTTTTCTCTATTAAAATATCTTATAAACTAGTATTGTTTTTTTTTATTGTTTTTTTTACTGTTCAATAAACTAGTATTAGTAATAGTTTTTGCTTTTTTAATATCTTATGAGCTAGTGCTATATTTTTTTAATCCCTATTAACTAATATCCTAATATTAATCATATAATAAAATAATGCCTAATATCCCAATAATATTAGTCAAAATCCTATAATGAAATAATGCCTAATATCCCAATTTCGACCACAAATGGGGCTATATAAATCTGACTAAAATCTGTTATATTTATAAAATATTTTTTGGATTTTTAATAGTTTTTCTTGTTAACTGCCTGAGACTTTTTTTTTTTTTTTATAATATTTTGATAAGGACCCGGTTTTTATGCGGCCAAATCGGCATATGTAGAAATGCTGGCTTCTTAATAAATCTATTTTTGAGATGGATTTTAAAAACTAAAAATAATAATTCTAGTAAGAAAACATTTGGACCCTTAGTTTCCATTGCTTTAAGATGGAACACCTACTTGCATCCATCATTAAGATGGTTTATGGACCGCATGTGTAGAAATGCAGTCCATACCGTAATGTAGAAATGCGGTTCAGCACACATAAAATAATTATTTTTTTTATAAATGTCAATTTTAAATAGTTGGAATAAAACTCAAAGATAATAATGATGGTTAACTTAAGTTTTTTACGTGAGAGCAGGCAAATGAGAATTAGATCTAGAGCATGTTAGACCCCAATTCTGATTATTGAAACACTGCTTTTAGTCACATCGGATCAAGATGGTAAAATCATAGCTTTAGGTTAGAATCCAGTTTGGCGAGGGAACATTAAATTCTTTACAAATAATGGGGAAATTTAGTTAAAAGATAATTTATTTCTGCCAGCCCAACCAGAGGAGAAGATGAACATAACAGAAGACAAATTGGGATTCTTACTCCACTAACATGCTTTTTCTTTTTTTAATTACTCTTTTTATTGATGCTTTTTGTTTTTAATTACTCTTTTTATTCGTCAATAAAATCTCTCTCTCTCGATATAACTATTTCTACTATTTCTTTATACTTTTCCTCTTCCTAGAAAAGAAATACGTTGTATTCTTCTTGCTTCCTCTGTTTCTAGAAGAGGGTTTTTTATTCTTCCTTTTCTTTCATTTATTCCACTATTTGATGAAAAATTAAAGATTGAAAACTGTTGAAAAATATGATGAGCTCTTGACACAAAATAAATGTGTTTTACGCGAAGACACGTATGCGAGCCACATATTCGCATGCAAAAATGCGGGCCTCTTAATAATTTATTTTTGAAATAAAATTTTATCCTAATTTTTAAGGAATATATAATCTTTAACATGTAGATGATTAATCTAAATAAATAAATAAATTTTTAAAAACTAGAAACATATTTTTTTGGAGAAAATATTCGAAGAGTTGATTTTACTTTTTTTTTGGAAGACTATTACTTAAGGGGAAAAGTTTATATAGAGCCGAGGCTCTAAACAATCAAATTAGAGCCTACCTCAAAAATTTCACCAGAAGAGGTTGTTTTGATGACCAAATATCCTCAAATTGATCATCTCGATATCAAGATGCATGGACACGAGAAAAAACATAGATTTCAAGTTATAAAGATAGTGTATTTCGTAACGTATTTTTGAACTATCAATTTTCAAGATTTTCAAGTTTTTATAGATTTATCGATCTACACTCTTTATGAAGCTTTAAACTTTATAAATAAAGATAAAAATATACTTTAAGGCTATCACAAAGACTTCCAGTATTGAAAAGACATTTCTTGACACTATTTGAAGTTAGGCTCCAATTTGATCGTTTAGAGCCTAAACTCTATACAAACCGCACCCTTACTTAAGAGACTTTGTTTGGTGTAGATCTCCAGCCCACATGGTAACAAGTACAGGTTTGGCCGCACCAAACAATTTCCCGTTATGCGAAATCGGTATATGAATTTGAGCTTTTTTAGGAAAGGAGCTGGGTCGTTGTGGTAACATCCCTACACCCAGTTACCACATCATGGTATCCATTTGTATCGCTGACACCCCCAATTAACACCTTCAATATGTAACTCCCCAATCTATTGAAAAAATTGGTAGGGCCTATCTTTCCCACTGAATTATCCAAAAATAAATAAATAAATAAATGAGCTTTTTCTCTATGATTACAAATTGGATGTCATTCCAAAGATGGGGAAGGAAAAAGATCCGAAAAACAATATCACACCAGGATTGTAAACTATTAGATAATTTACTAATGATACAATATGGTCTTGATTGCTCTTAGTTGTCAACTCTCAAATAAGATGGTTAAAGAGGTGCCAGAAAATGGGAAAAGAAAAAAAAGAGGTCCAAACTTTAAGTTTAATCAATAACACATGCTTGACCACCCAAATCCACATCTAAGGGTGGCAATGGACCCAGACCCAAGTCGAGACCCACCAGGTATACCCGACTTGGGTCGGGTATAGGTCTTGCAATTGGACTGGACTGGTCGGGTCCGGGTTTAAAACTTGGACCAGAACATTATACATGTCCGGGTCCAGCTTGACCCAACCCACATCAATAAACTGTTAGAGATAAAATACTTTACTATAAGGCCTATTCATTTTGATGTATTAAAGATCGTATATAATTAGAACTAGTAGTCATATTTAACTATTAAACGACAAATCTTGCGGCTTGAAATCTAATAGCAGGTGATTGAGACCTTGTTGCCAATAATACGGACATATGATGGTTAAAAAAAAGGCAACAGAAAAGAAAAAAAGAAGCTCATTGTGAAGGTGACAATGGACCCAAGACATAATGGAGTAGACCTGAGACCCCACAGGAACGGATATGGGTCCAATTTTGGGAACCAACGGGTCGGGTCCGGGTTCAAAACTAAGACCCAAATCCATTTGAGTCTGGGTCCGAGTCCAGCCAGATCCATACTCGACCCGTTGCCACCCCTATATCTAAGAGTCAAAGGCTACAGTAACCTTGTACTGAAAATAAATGGTCTGACGGTATACTTCTCCACTAGTGAGCATTTTATAATTGTACTCAACAAATTTTGGATACTTATATACTCTTATTTTGTACATGAAACATTTTTTTAGTAAGAGTATTTTTTATCATTTAAGAAGAGGTGTGACATCATATACATGGATGTGACATCACCTACATAAAATACATTAGTGGTATTTAATACTCCATATGAGTAATGCCAAAACCATGTGGATGATGTCACATTTTTCCTAATTACCAAGAATGCCCTTATTAAAAACATATTGTATTATAAAACAAGCGTATATAAGCCCTTTCGTACCTGAAAATCTATTACGTGAAAATAGATTACAATGAAATATAGCATTGCCACCGTTTGGTACACTTAATCGCAAGGAAATGGAAAGATATTACGTGAGATTTACCTAAAAATCAATAAATCCATTACACACGGAGAAAGATGAAAAATCTATTACGGGGTAACGGGTACATTTTGTCTATCCTATCATTAATTAAAAAAATATTATAATAAAATGATCCCTCCCTTTTTAAGCTTGTTCCCTCGTCTGAAAGCATCAACTGTCATATAGAAACAAAATAATAAACATAAAAATCAATAATCAATGATAAATTACATCAAACAATCATAATAAAAAATTTCACACAACATAATCTTCATAAAAAATTACTAAAATCTCAATTGAAATACCATAAAAAATTACTAAAATCTCAATTGAAATACCATACATCTTTAGTCCCCTCCAATCCCTCAAAATTTTACACTGCAATTAACAAACCTTTTAGTTTACTGATCAAACTTCTTCCCATTTTTTAACTCGTATCATAGAGATTTTAAATTTAATATCATAAATTTATTGTTTATTTGAAATTATATAGATAAACATTTGAAAGACTTCTATAATAAATAAATAAAAATAATATTTATCATAACAAAATCATGTTATTCCAATCATATTGTTCTTATGATTTATCACGTTAAAAACCATGTGATTCTATGTAAATGCCAAAGGTATGTAAAATAAGTAAAAAATGATGTCATGATGGCTTTAAAATGGTACAAATTATTATTAAAAAAAACATTTAGAATGTTTATAACGTTATTATTAGAAATCTTTTTAAAATGGTGTGAGGATGATTTTAATTGTATATTTTAATGAAATTTTATGACAAAAAATAAAAAAAACGATAATTCTGCATTTTAGTGTAATTTTATGATAAAAAAGAAATAAATGATAGTTTATAGATACGGGCTGGTAAAATGTTGATAATACATTTCTTATATTTCTTCCGGACATAGCCAAACTATAACAATGTGTTTCCAGTTTGCATCTAAATATTGGTAAAATGTTGGTAATGCATTTCCTATATTTGTTCCAAACATAACCAAACAATAACAATGTATTTCTCAAATTGCATCTAAATACTACCAAAACAATAATTACATAGTAATATATTACGCCAGTAATATATTTCACAGACAATATATTTCCAGATATCCAAACGACGTCTAAATGTTCAAAATTTATTGAGTACAATTATAATATGTTATATAATGTGAGCACCCTAACATAACCTAACATAACCCTTTAAGAACAACTCTACCTTATTGAAGAACAACTCTACCTTATTGAGTACTAGTGAGTACAATTATAAAATGTTATATAATGTGAGCCCCCTAACATAATCTAACATAACCCTGTCAAGGAATTCTCTTGTTCTACAATGCAACTCTACCCTATGGTTAAATGCAGCTTTTCACTCGACTGACTTTATATTTAGTGAGAAAAATTCAAACTTCCATTTAACTTCAAAATCTGGTTGCCTGTCTTATGAATTTGCAAACACCATTTGAAATTCAACAGTTAATGCATTACTAAACTCCACCTCTCTGATCATTTCTCCATCACTCGGGGCAAGCATCGGTAGAATCAGCTCTCATGGCAAGCATCTAGACTAAGGAGAGGGGATTGCAGTCATGATGGTTAGCACTGAATTTGCAGTCACTCTGCTCAACATCTGGGTAGAGAGAGAGAGTCTCACGAAGAGAAAAAAGTTGGCTGTTTCTAGTGTTTCCAACTGAATGGCCATCATCCATGTGTGGCTCAAGAAACCCAATAAACTGGAGAGGAAAACACAAAACTTAGATTCAGTTTATAATCCATCAGAATCTTCATGCCCACACAGAAACACGCCAAAAATATAGGCAATTCTTATACTTCAAAAGTAAAAATTCCTTATGATCCCAGAAAAGGGGAAAATGTTAAACACTGAAGAAAATATTTCTACTTCTTAAACTTGAAAAACCTTGTAATATTCACAATCAAGAACTAATATGTGCATATTTGCATGAAGAAGTGGACTACAATGACAATATTGCCCGGTTCCCTATCTATCAGTCAAGCTGGTGCAAACATTTCCAGGAGAAAAATTGAGAGTCTCGTTCTTTTAAAAAATAAATTCACATATGCAAATCTAAAGGTAGGTTTCATCAAGAAATGTTAGCATCAGAGAAAACGGCTAATCCATCACAGAAACACAACATTTTGTATCGAAGGTTATCGAGTCTATCATCAAAGAACATCTCAAACAATAGTTGGATAAAAGTGGAAAGAGAACAACAAAAAAGGGGAAAATTAACGAAAAATATACACAAAGACCATTCACTTTTAATACAAAGAGCTCACAATCACTCTTGTCCACAGATCTCAAATCGGGTGGTTGTGAGTATACTATTGACTTGACTCAAAGTTAAAAAAACAAAACTTCTCAAACCTTGTGACACGCCCCAAGCCATCAACTTGACATCAAATCGCTAGTAGCAATTGCGACCTCATTGTAACAAAAGATAAACGGTCTCTAAGTATACAATCCCGAAAATTAATAGTTGAGAAACATAGAGCGCACACATACCCTTGATCCATCACCAGACCAACGGGCACCATAACCCTCAGTGACCCTAATTTCAAATACAGCTCCATGAGGCTTCACGATATGGATGTTCATCCAACAAGCATGAGTCGTAATGTGAAAGATGACTTCCAATGCAAGAGCATTTTTATGAGAATCTGAAGATGCAGACTCAATTTATTAATTTGATGGAACGAAAGGTGAAATTCTACAAAGTTGAAATGAACTGCATAACTTAGCTTGGTTAGGAAATACTTATTTTTGAAAAGCTACCAGTACAGAACACTATTCTCCTTTTAGTGGTAATTGATTTCATTCAAGTCATTGAACACTTACTATCATAATAGATACATATGAAGGAACTAATGAACTAGGGATAGTGATGATGAGGAGCCATATCCAATAGGAAAGATCTAAACCAAGGTTATGTCTATAAAGTAGCGTATTCAACTCAAAAACATGCTTACCATTGCGATTTAAACGTCCCCACCATCCTTTCCCGCAACGGCTCACGTGCTTGGCTAAAGCCCTTGCTCCAACTGTCAGGAGATTGCCTTTAGCCTCCAACAATGTTTAGAAAAGAAAAAGTTGGTCCAGCATCAAGGCTAAGATAAAAAACACTCCAGTACAGTTTCCTCCTACTTATATTTGCCTTTCATGTTTTATTTCATTCATTTAATAAACAGTGTAACAGTGAGACATTTGAAAGATAAACTGCATGGCTACAGAACCCTAAAGGAAAAAAATATATGTAAGATGGTGTCTGATGCCATGCAATTCAACATAACAAGATAATGGTCAATCCCTTGCTTATGCAAAACCATGTTCATAAATGCATAGTTATTAATCACAAACCAATTAGCAAATAACAAAATGCAAACTTCTGATATTACGACCCAGTGGTCAACCATCTAGTTAGCAAGGAACCTCAAATATTGGTGTAAGACTCAGTTCAAACTCATCTTTTGACATAGAACATTAGTAGTTTACAGTCTCATTCCTTCAGGAACTAAATGCACAGTCAAGGTTGGCAATTAAAGGAATAGGAGATCTTCAAATGACCTAAAATTTTCAAAGTAGGGTTTAGATCTCACAAACTTGCCTTTTGTTGCATTACCTGATGACAAAATAAGAACAATGATCTAGAGTATGTTTTGTGAAGAAAATGATCTAAAGTAACTTAACCAAGTTAAAGACGAACCTAGTCATATTAATACCTTTACTTGGTCAGAGTGACTAAAATGCCCTCAGAGGTAATAACTCAAAGGTAGCTCAATAGGTGAAACTAAAAATACAGAGAAAAATAGTCGGGTATGATTATTAGTTTCTTCTTAGTAAAGCTACTTACACTTTTTTACCTCACTATGTTTTCATGTTTAAGTTGATTCTTACAAGTCAAGAAAGAACGAGGTTATGCCTGATGCCCGATACATGAGTTTTTTGAAAAACTCCAGAAACTAATTTACATTGAAACACGAAGGAGAAAAACAAAAAGCCTATATTAAGAGATTGAAAAACTAATTACCACAAAAAAAAAAAAAGAGATTGAAAAACTGAATACATTGAGGATGCAGAAATTGATCAAATACTTTCAAAAATCAAGGAAGGATCCATCTATGCTCAGTTAACAGCTTTGTCAATAAAGCAAAATACTGGGAATTAATGCAACATTTGTTGAGGACAAGAAAAAGTTTAAAATCCAGAAGTTGCAGAAAGTACAGCAATCATGCAGAAACCCATTGTCAACCATTGAAGAAGTTAAGTAATTAAGGTTCAGCTCTGATAATAGATTAACATGAACAGTTTTTAGAATGGTTGTTCACATCCTCTATCACGTAAGTTATAGTAGGCCTATTGGATCATTTAAAAGGTCAATTCATTGTGTATTTTGTGCTCCCCAATCAATATTGTCAATAAGTGAGTTCCAAGTCCTCTTACAAGCATGCAGATGTGTAGCAAATAATGCTGAGAGCTGTCTTCATGAGACTAGACCATTAGTGCCACACTTCTATAATTCTAGTAGAATAAGACATTCTTGATGGAGCCAAAGGACAATCAGGCCATATCAAGAGATGTATCTTACATTTGGTGTATAAGGCATCAGAAATGAGGATAGAAGTTCTGATCTAGGTGGAGGAAGCCCATCCAAAACTGTACCAGTCGTATGCCTCAACCCCAAAAGCTTTCCTACGCCTTCGTAACCCAAGCCCTGGCCAGTGGTTACAACATAATTACTTTGATTGTTACAGATGCAAAAGCTAGAGAATAGTACATAGTAGTGTCAACTCAGGCAGGGAGATTTGCTTGAAAATTGTATACAACATGCATGCAAGGAGACCCAGACCAAAATCTTTAACATCATGTGTTACTCCTTAACGTGTTTTGAAAGTCAGATCGGAACTTCAAATCGATCACCCCCTGGGTCATCCTGACAAACCCGTGGGGAATCAGGAAAATATAATAATAATAAAATTTGAAAAATGGAGGGCCTTGGGCCATTCCAAGCATCCAAGAAGCAAACAGCTCACATTGGGTGATTCTGGTTCGTCCTGGCATTTTCAAAACACAGCTTCTTATATAACTCCAGAAATGGAGGGCTCCTTGATTTGGGCCTTTTTCTATTGAACAACCATAAAATTTAGCACAATAACAAGAACATTCTTGTCCTTTAGTTTGGCTCTATCATGCTTTCCTGCTGTAAACCTGCTGACATTCTTGTCATTGTATATAAGCATAAGAGTGTACTGCATATACTATTGTGCTTACCACCTCTCCTAAGATTAACATTTTGAATCTCACAAAGTGAGTACAATAATCTTCAAACCAACATATACAATAACTAGCAAAAGACACAAAACTGGGTAACAGATAACCAGGATATTATGGAACTGTACCAAGTTTGGACTACATTTTTGCGGACCAAGGAACAAGAGATTCTGTCCTATGCTGACTTCAATAAACTTACAGAAATAATATT
This sequence comes from Amborella trichopoda, assembly GCF_000471905.2. The sequence continues at coordinate 3,076,273 of NW_006500355.1, read as the reverse complement.
CGCCATTGAAATATAGGGCTGAGCTGATGGTCTTGAAACACATATTCCTAGTACACCCTGGCATTTTTCCTTCTCTTGTGTGTAGAATCTCCGGTAGATGCCTACACCTGATAATCATAAATCTTTATCAGAACTTTGAACATAGTTCATGAGTTGGTAATCGTTCTCTTCAGATATATTCCATGGTTTTAGACTTAATCTTAGGCATTGGCATCACGAGCTAGACAGTTTTGCAGTCTTATACATTCTGATTCTAGTGTAGTCCAAGCACTCATCAGATGAAAGAAGAAAAAATTTAATGTAGATATTAATCTAAGCATCATATGAATATCTTTGACAGGAAAAGAGAAACTGCAAACTATACATGAATCAAAGCAACAGTAAGATATCTGACAACCACATAGAATACTTCCACAACTAACCAAACGTTCAGTTTCTGTTTGAATGCATCAGATATCACTAATAATCCACTATTAGGATAAGCTTACCCACTATAAGGATTCATATGTTGTTTGATATCATGTTCTATGGAAATATATGTGCCAGACTTTTCATTGGAAATCCATACGAGTATAACTCTTTTTAAAAGGTGTTCGACCGACCTACCCAGCTACCTATCTCTGTCTCTCTTCCCTTTTATCTCCCCACTTGCCTCTCATCGTCAGCACTCAAAATCCTCTCTCTCTCTCTCTCTCTCTCTCTCTCTCTCTCTCTCTCTCTTTCTCTCTCTCTCCCCACTTGCCTTTCATCCTCGGCACTCAAAACCCTCTCTCTCTAACCAGATCAAGGGACGTAACAGTCATGCCATAGTCGACTCATAGTGAACTATGGTTTATGCAATGTGATACCAGGGTCAACGACAACCATATCAGCATATTGCAACATCTTCCTAGCAAATGCAACCCCAACAATATAAAAAATCCTCTATTATCTTTGGGACAATGGCAAAATCCTAGGAAAGAAGTCCTAGAGCGTTTCCAGCAAGCTTGAGTGGTTTCCCAACAAGTTTAGTGTCAAGTTAACATCATCCAAACCACTTTCAAAAAAAAGTCAACCCCATCCAAACAATGTATAACCAAACAAAAATGAACGTCATACAAGATATACTAATTTTAAACATGGTAGAAAAACTCATGATAGAATGAATTGTTAACCAAGTATAAAGATACATGGATTATCTCTCTCTCAAATATGGAGGTTACCAAATTTCAAATTTATTTAGAAGCTTTCAGTAAAAAGTTAAGTAAAGTTGCTCAAAGTTTCAGAATTCTAATTCATATTAGATGAACAGCAAAAAATAAAATATGACATAATAGAAAATGCCCCATAATATTTAAATTATTGTCACTGTCAAATTTAATATGATAGATCTGCACACCGGAACTCAATATGAATTGTCGGTTTTTCTAGTTTTCCTAGATTATTCAAAAAATATCATCTTCACTATTTTAAAGGATTTTCATGATATTCTCTAACCTTTCTTAAATAATTGTAACAATCTCATAATGTTTTTATAAGGATAGAAGACATTAGTCAATAGGACTGATTATTCAGCCTAGCCAACCACAGCCTGAATCTTGGTGAATATGACTGGAGAAACATTAGGATGCAGAACTTTTGCAGCCATTGTAAGTATTTCCATAAAGCATTTTGCAAAAATTCTACAGATTCCTTCCTAGACAAAATTAATGCATTCTAAGGCTAGCCTATGACATTCACCTTCATCAAGTGTTTTGACACCAGGAAGAACCTTTTCGAGACCCTCTGCCTCCATCATATCATAGAATGAGCTGTACCATTTAACATCCTGCAAAATAAGATGTGTCCACAGGGATGTAAACCCTTTCAGAGACAGATATACACAAATGCTATTTCAAGATAATGACTTCGCTCTATGTATTCATTTACTCCTTTACTCACTAAATTATGTAGCACACGATAGCAATGAAAGGCTTTTCAAACAGAGAAACTGAATCTTTTCCTGATAGGTAGAAAGATACATCCTTGAATCAGTACAACCATGTATTAATGTGAATGGGAGCTTACATAGCGAACACAAGTACATAGTATTTGAAAGCAAAAGCATGTACATTATTTATCAGCAGACAATGAAAGTTGTTTCTTGTACATACAATATACATTAGAAGTGGGGGCTTACTCGTGTTCAACTTATGCATAGAAACATGCAAAGATTCTATTTTCCCTTCATTTGCAGTGATACCATAAAACCGAGGTTTTTATAAATATTTTACCAATAGGTATTGAAAAATTGACACTTTTGTGCCACAACATTTCAAATAACGATATACACACAATCACACTCATATATATTATCTACAGCATAAATTTGATATTTTATACATAAAAAATAAAGCATGAAACTGCCTTTGAGATGTGGAACCAATATACATAACATCAATTGCAATACATGATGAATAAACATAACATATAATCCATGTCTTCAAATTATATGAAGATGTTACCTGAACTTCTAATATTAAACATTTGTTAATAAGAAGCATGTCTCCTGATGAAATTCTGAAAATAAGAAGGAAATTCAAAATGAGATATACAAAAAATAGAACTGGAGAGATGCAACTTATGTGATTTCTTGATGGAGTAACAAACGATGTAAAACTCTTTCACTCAAACCAACACTGTTCGAATAAAAACCAAGTCTGCTTAGAAAGCAACCTGTGAAATCCAAATCAATTCAAGTTTTCGAGTAGCAAAATGATCCAATGGAGATACAATGCTTTAGCTGAAAGATGCATTTGCAAGTTACGAGCTCAATAAAATGAGACCATATTCAGTAATGAAGCGCAATCATTGGTAGCTTTCAAATGAAAAATACATGTGAGAATCTTCATTGCAGATACGAAACAAGTATTAACGACAAAAACTAAAATATTCTTACTGTTTGTAGTTGCCAATAGCACACCTCCCTTCAATTGTTTTTCTCCCCACTGCAGACAACAAAAATAATGACTAAGGACATTCAATCTCTCTTGAGTAACTCAAAGCCTATCAACCAAAATATATCACCAGATTTAGGTTGTAATGCACCTTAACATACAGGAAGATATTCATGGTTGTAAAGATATTCATGGGTGTGTGTGGAAAAGAAGGAATACCCCTTAACAGTGAATAGAAAGGTTCTTGAACATGTAGCTCATAATTCACACCCTGCAACATCTATACACAATAATATAATGTTGAATTAGTTGCATAAAACAGTGCACATCATAATACCATCAATCAATTGTCCAAGTAGTTGTATAAAGATAATGCTTACTTTCACCAACTGTGATCCTTCATACATAATCAACTTCTGCCACTCATTTTTTTTAGATATCAAAGCTTCATCCCCCCATTTCCATATTGATTCCGATATTTCCTCAACACTATTAGAAGATATGCATTGATCTATTGCTGATGCCAGCTGATTGTATAAGGGATATGGGGGAACCCCTGCAAAAGTGTCTGCACCAATATCTGATAAGAATAAACAGCTCTAGGATCCTCAAGTTCACCGCTCAAGTTAAAATGGAACCGAGATTGCTAAATATACTAGATAAGAAGCATAATCCCTATCAGAACAAGGTTATTCAATCCCCACTGATTTAACCCCACCCCCACCCTCCCCACAAAAAAAAAAGGTTTATTTCAAACATCTTTCTTTACCAAAAATCTATAGTGGGTATGTTCAAATTATTGATACTAAGACTTTTAGTCGCCTGAGAGTGTAGAACCAATTTCGAATTCCTAATCCATACACCATTAAAAAATAACTTCTTAGGCATCCAATAAATCAGACCAGAATCCTTCTCCAATAGAGAAAACATAAAGCACCCAAATGTACATCATTTTCACAATTTCAGAACAATGGGTGTCTACTATCAATAACATGCTATTATTGTCAAAGTAAAAAGACATTTGTGGGTTCAAGTATCAGAAAAGAAAACACAAGTCAAATTAGTTGGAGGCAATTGTTTTCAACAAAATTTTCAAGTAGCTATAACAAAATTCACAGAGAAAATCGATGAAAATAATCATTGGAAATATAACCATGAAGGAATATTCACAGACAACTTAAGTTGTTAAGACTCTCTGGTTAGTGTTTACGCCTAAGCATTCACATGGACAGGGTTCGAATCCTGGCACAACATCCCGTTTTACTTACCCAAAAAAGAGAATACGCACAGACAAAGAATCAAAAAGAGAAAGGATCAATATCACGGTATAACTAAAATGTTATTAAACAATTCTTGTTGAACAATGAATCCAAAATAAACTAAGAGCAATAATCTAACTTGATCTTTCGGAAGTTGAACAAATCAACAAAACCACTTCTAATTGCACAAAATAGCACACAAAAAAAGAATCAAATTCAAACTGAGTCATCTTTAACTTGAAACTCAGATAAATATTCTTCCATGGTAGCAGTTTTCACCAAAACCAGAGCGAATGGACGAAATTTTCCAGAAATAAAAAATTCAAGATCCTTTTTCCAGATACAACCCATAGAAAGATAAAACAGATGAAACGACAACATTTAGAAAGACAAAATTGAGATCAAAATACCTCCATCTAAACAATGGTGGGGAGGATGCAGCGTCACTGGCTCTTGTTCTTTCAAGAGAGAGAAACAATAATCCTTAGTAAGCCCTAGATCAAATTCTTGGGTTTCTTCAAGATGAAGCGATAGTATGAACCTCACCAGCTCAGAAATACAGTGTGAGAGTGTAACTGGTGCAACACCAGGAGATGGAGGAGAACTTCCAGACTCCATTGCTCTCACTGAAAGAAAAGAAATGAGGATATGATCGTGGATGAAGTTTCTATAAGGCCTCGGCTTTATAAAAACAAAATAAAAGTACTGTCGACAACGAAAATCTCCACGATGCTCTAAAATATATTTTCAATGCCATCAGTAAAATTTAAAACTGAATAAATAGTACAGATCTTCAATATCGTTGAACACTTATCTTGAGCGAAATAGAAGATTCTAGATCATGGATTACAATATACAATCTTTTTAAATCTTAAAATTCTAATTTATTGCACAACCATAATATTTTAGCCAAGATGATTCATGTACAGGATTTTCTATGCTTGAATTGTAATTTTCTGTAAGTTACAAGCTGAGGCTTTAATTATTTTGATAAGGCTGTAACCCTATTAAATTATTTTTCTATAATATTCAAAGAGTGACAGTTTCATAACTAGGATCGTTTACAAAATACAATCATTTTTTTTCCTTACATTTCAAAATAGATTGTTGTAATAGTCCAATTGAATATATAGAAAATTTCAAAAAAAATTATCATACCAAGCCATCCGATTTGATATCTAATGAGCGGGAATAATTGTGACATCTACATACAAAAGATAAATGGTCATTTTGTAGACTATCCATTTATAGCGAATATAGTTTTTATTAGGCCTGGGCCTCATGGAAGACAAAAAAAAAAAATGAAACCTCTCCTCAAATACTTGTTTGGAGAAAATTTTGGGTATTGGGAATTCCTAATATTGCTTTAAAATCCGCCTGCACGATTGATCTTAAGATTTGTAGCTAGAAAAAAATGCACAGATCTTGTAGATTCATAAATATCTGCAATAGACAATTTGGATAATGTGTTACAAATTGTAACTTACAATATATATTATTTTTAAGCTTTGAAATCCTTTTTATTTTTCCCAACCATGATGATCAATGTTGGAAGGATCGATTTGGAGATTTTTCGATGCTAAAACTATAATTTTCGGCAAATTTTAAGGCAGTGCTTTACTTCTTTTTTTTTAATTAAAGCCTTGGCTTTATTTTAACCTTTGCCTTTTATAATTCAAGAGGTTCTCGTGAAACACATTTTGGGTTAGGAGTACTTTCTTGTAACAAAGACAAATGGACTCATAGTATACAATCCCTTAACGAAAACGATGATATCAGAGTAATTTTGACACTTCAATCGGTGACATGTTTGGTGGGCCGACTCTCATCTATACTATGTTCCAAGTTTTTAAAACCCAACGCTTAAGAATGGGAATTGCCAATTTGGATCTGATTTGGTGGTGGTGATCCCTACCCCCAAGCCCAATGAATCCATTGACTTTATTTTTTATTTTTTTTAATAAATTCTTCATCAGTTCTATACATCTAAATCATCAATTTGGTTGATCCGGATCCGTTCATTGAGTAGATAATACATAACCTAATTTCAGGCTAAACTATGTTCCATTAAAAGTGATACAACAATGATTAGTTCCCAACTGGCATATAGAGCATAAAAGTTGATTATTCATAGTTCTCTTGAGAGCTCCAAATTTTATCTTCTTACGTTGGAGATCGAACTGGAGGCACGGGAATAGGGTTGGGGCATCAGCGGTCAAGGGGTTGATGTCTCAACATTACATCCTATCATGCATTCTCATCGTTAACAAGCCAAAGAAAAAAACATTTGGGAGCATTTTGAAGCTTTTATGATCCCCACCCAATTAAAAAATGGGCAATCGAGGCCGAGTTTTTTGTGTAGCCTCGGTTGCACTCATTCAACATAAAATATGGGCAAATACAATATGATCCACATGGTCATGATAACAAAATGGTTTAAAGAGTTCATTGCCCTTCCATTGTTTGTTTTGATGGTGATGAGGTGTGAGTCCCACCAATAAATTGTCACTGCTATCCGTCATCACCGTTCATCCAATTGATTAGAGGATGATGACCCATAAGTTAGTGACCATGATCATAATGAAAAGCAGCCGGTTGATAATTAAAAAAGTTTCTTAATTCTTTTTAAATGTCTTAATAATAGATTAATTACCCTTTAGCTTCACAGAGGGTATGGTCCTTAATAGAGCATAATGGTAGATAAGGATTCATGTAGTCGATCCCAATTAATTGGAAAAAGATATTGACAATGAGGATGATGATTGTGGTTAACTATATAATGAGATGATTGACCTTTGGTACAAATGGTCACAATCAAATGGAAATCAAGTGGCAAGGGGTGTGTGATGTAACCATGCCACTGTTTAATAACTTTTTATTTGGGGACTCCAATGCAAAAATGACAACTACCCACTTCCACATCTGACGGTTAGGATTGATTGTTACTTCCTTGTGTCAAGGTAAATGGCCTAGTTCATCAGCCATTCCATTAAACACATGTCCAAAAGAATTATTGAAAAACAACCCTTATTACATAGATACATATATTTATGTCAGCATTTGATACAAACAATTTGGAGGTAGAGGTTTCAATGGAACTTAAGTTTGTTGTTTTTAAACTTCTTGGTGTGCGGATGGTTTCCCTTTATCTTTCTTTCAACGGTTTTGGCATTTGGTTAAGCGTGATCTGTTGGATATGGTTAGGGACTTTATGGAGACAGGAGAACTTTTTAAGGGAGTTAACGCTACTTTTATAGCTTTAATTCCTGAGAAATCTGTTATTTCCTCTCTTTGACATTACACCCATCAGCTTCCTCACGAGTCTCTATAAGATTTCGAAAAAAATCATGGCTGAAAGACTGAAGGTGGTTCTTCCTTTGATTATCTCTGATAAGCAGTCGGCCTTCTTCCAAAATAGGTTAACTTCTGACAGTGTGTTCATTGCTCAAGAATGCATTCATTCAAGGCTCTTAAGCAGAGAACCGAGAGTGGTAATTAAGTTGGATAGTGAAAAAACCTATGATAAAGTTGAATAGTGTATTTTGTTAGAAGCTTTGAAACACATGGGTTTTGGTCATAGGTGGAGATATTGGATTTATGGATGCCTTTCCACGACACATTTTTCTATTTTTATTGATGGTAGCCCAAAAGGTCTTTTCAAGGCTTTCAGAGGCCTAAGACAGGGAGACCATTTATCCCCTTTTCTTTTCACCCTGTATGTCGAGTGCTTCAGTAAGATGATTTCTAATATTGTGGATAAAGGGTATTTTTCTGGTTTCTAGGTCTCTTAGAATGCTCCTCGTATTTCTCATATTCAATATACAGATGATACTTTATTTTTTTGTGACGCTGATAGTGAACAAATTGACAAGATTAAAAGGTTTTTGATTTATTGTGAGTTGGTTTTGGGCTTGAAGGTAAATTTTGGAAAAACGGCAATGATTGGTGTAAATTGTAATGAGGAGATGGTTAATGATTTAGCTTTGAGTTTTGGGTGTAGGGTAGATAAGTTTCCCTTTAAATACTTGGGGCTACCGATTTCCGATGGAAACTTGCCCATCTCAGTTTGGGATAATGTCATTCGGAGAGTTCAATTTAAGCTAGACTAATGGAAGCCTAAATACTTATCCTTGGAGGGCCAAGTTACCTTACTGAACTCTTGTCTAGCAAACCCACCTATTTATCAGATGTCTCTTCTGCGTATGCTAATGGCAGTTTCAAAGCGTATCGAGTTTATGATGCACAACTTCTTGAGGGGTTCTTTTGGAGATGATAGAAAATTCCGCCTTATTCGATGGGAGAAAGTTTGCACTCCTAAGTGTGAAGGAGGGTTAGGGGTGAGAAGATTATTGCTTATGAATGCTGCCTTGTTATGTAAATGGTGGTGGCAAAGTCTCTTGAATAAAGACCAACTCAGATATAAAGTACTCCGTTCAAAGTATGATGTGGATGGGTTTGGGATGTGGATTAATAGAAGAGAGGGGAGGGATAGCATCTCCTTTTTATGGAGAGATATCTATGCACTCAAGCAGATTGTTGATTGCAATGTTCGATGGCTTGTGGGTTCAGGAACTGTGGTCTCCTTTTGGAACCATAAAATGGTTGGGTAGCGAACCCTTGAAATATGCCTTTTCCCTTTTGTTTAAAAAAACTAGCTGCCCCCAAGCCACGGTTGCAGATTTGGTGGAGTTTAGAGATGACAAACCTAGCTGGAATATTATATTTCCTTATGATAGAATTCATAATTATCTTTACCAACCGCTTATCGATCTGTTTCAAGAGCTCGAGTAATCTTCTTCAAGGGAGCATGACAAGGATGAAGTGGTGTGGGAAATTGAAAATGATTGTCTCTTTTCCATCAAATCTGTCTATCTCTTTTCCGTCAAATCTGTCTATCGCCTACTCTTCTTTGATAAAGTGCGTTGGATACTTCCAAGTTTGTCAAAGATACGGAAATGACTCATTCCTCATAAGGTGCAAGTGTTCCTATGGTTAGTGGCCAAAGATAAAGTCCTAACTGTGGACAATTTAATTAAGAGAGGGAAGATAATCACAAACGTGTGTTTGATATGTAAAGAAGATGACGAAACTGGGGCGCATCTGTATATCCATTGCTCATTTATATCCAAAATATGGTGGTGGTGTTTTCAAATTTGGAGATCAACCTTACCCTCCCACAACACGTGTTGCACATGATTACTCAACTTGAGGTTCCTTTACCGAAAGTTGGGGTTTCTATTTGGAGGACCTTACGAGGTGTCATTTTATGGGAAGTGTGGTTGGAAAGAAACCGAAGAACCTTTGAAGAGAAAGTTTGTAGCTTTGATAGGGTTCTTAATAATATCAAACTTTCTCTTTGGTCGTGGCTACATGGTTCTGAGGTAGGAAAGTGTAGCTCGCTAGGCAACACAGGCCCAGCTGGTTTTGGTGAAACTATCCGGGATTGGCAAGGAAATGTTATTCTCGAATATGCTGGTCCATGCAGAATTGCAACCGCAAATAGAGCTGAGCTTCTTGCTATTCTTCATGGTCTGAAATTTTTAGTGGCTAGAAACTCCGTGGAGGGTATCATCATTGAAGGGGATTGGATGAACGTGATTAAGTGGTACAAGAAAGAACAACGCTTCCTGTGGCAACTCAAGATGATTGGGAATCAGATCTTCGATCTGATGTCTTCTTTGACTCTGTCCTTGACTCATGTTTATAGAGAAACAAATGATCTGGTAGACTCCTTGGCTAAAATGAGAGTAGTGCTTGACTTGTTGGTAACCTTTGATGATATTCTCGCTATTCTGTAAGTTCTTCTTTTATTAATAAATTTTGAACTTTCATAAAAAGAAAGAAGCATTTGATACAAATATGAGTGTCAGAAATGTCAATTTCAAAATTAACGTTTTAGACACAATGTATTTACCATTTAAAGAATGAAGGGATTTAAGTGATAGACTCTAAATTTTAAATTTGAGAAATATATTACAAAATATTTAAGTTTCCAAAGTATCAGATATGATGTCATCCTTTGAAGTGCACTCACAATGATAGAATTGTAAAAACCATTTAAACAAGAAAGTAGTCTCTAAAATAAGACTATAACCTCATCAAGCATTCATACCCATAACACTCATAAAACATTTGGCATAGATGCCCTATCGCAACGCGTTGTAAAATTTTGAGTTGTATTTTTTAATCTTTATTAATGAAAAACGGTTACATACTTTCCCCCACTGATTTAACAAAAAAAAAAAAAACCTATATTTCTACACAATTTGCAGGACCAAAATTAAAATCTCCTCTCTGTGAATAGTCTAAAGTTTCTCTGAAGAGACTCAATGTCCACTTATCAATATGAATATATTAGTTGTCTTTTAAAAACAACTTACAAATGAAATAATAGAAACTAAATCATAGACATCTAAACTATACACAGACTTACCATAAAATATAGGATACAATATCCTGCCCTTCCCATATTTATTGATGGGTGCAGTTTGTATAGAGCCTAGGCTCTAAACAATCAAATTAGAGCCTATTTTCAGATAGTGTCGAGAAATGTGGTTTCAATATTGAAAACCTTTGTGACAGCCTTAAAGTATATTTTCATATTTATGTATAAAGTTTAAAGTTTCAAAAATAGTGTATATTGATATATCTATGAAAACTTGAAATCTTGAAAATTGACGGTCCAAAAATGCATTACAGAATACATATTATTTCCAAAACTTGCAATCTATTTTTTTCTGATGTCGATGCATCTTGATGTCGAGATGATCAATTTGAAGATATTTGAGAATCAAAACAACCTCTTCTAGGGAAATTTTTGAGGTAGGCTCAAATTTGATTGTTTAGAGTCTCGGCTCTATATAAACTTTTCCCTTTATTGACTACAATGTACCCGTTCTATATTAACTGGATACACAATATTTACTTTCCTTTCACACTCTCAAAGTGTTGTACTCCCTACCGCATAGTAAAATTATGAGTTGTATTTTCTAATCTTTATTAATGAAAAGCGAATACAGGCCTTCCCCCAACTTATTTACTAAAACAAAAACAAAAAAAAACTTACAATTCTGCACAATTTGCCGGACCAAAATTAAGGACTCCTCTCAATGTGCTGTACTCCACATATGTATCACGTTGTGCCCTTATGCCAAGAGCACCTAATTTCTGGTCAGGAGCCACAGCAAGGCAAACCACATTGTTTTCCTCCCCTATATACATATTCTGAGGGCCCACCCTCCAGTTGGCGTCGCCGGAGAAGTGGTAAGTGAACTCCGGAAAGCGAAGAATGTCACTTGGAGTGGTCACATTGTAACAGAGGCCGAATGGCCCGAACGGGAGGCCGAGCTCCGGAAAATGGACTGCGTTTTTCACAGCAGCAACGGCCTTGTTGTAGACATCTTGGGGCAAGTAGGAGTACCAGATGCCGGAGTCGATGACGAAAGCCTGATCTGTTTTCGTTGGATCGAATGTTCCCGGGGGAACGCCAATGGACACTCCCCCGACACTGATGTCCATGAGCTCGAGGATATAAGGCGTGGATGAGTGGAGTGGAGTCTTTTGGAGCCCCTCTTGAGGCCTGTGGAAGCTAGGGCCAAGGACTAGCAATCCCGGCTCGAGTGATGAAAGGACACAGTACGCGAATACGTGGCCGAGTGTGTCGCCAAATTGGCTGACAATGGAGGGCGGATTTCCCCCTAGACCCAGTACCCCTGCCGCATGACCGTCGAACATACCGACATTGTTGTCACCACATCCAAACGCTACTGGTCTAGCATTGACAAGCCCAAATTCAGCTGATTTGAAGAAGAACACTTCGGTGGCGTAGTTCCCGCTCGATTTTGATCCGTCCAGGTAAGTTTGTTGGTATGTGCACTTCCCTGAGCAGCCCGGATTTACATCTTTGCACAGGGGATCGGTGCAGTCACGCTGCTCGTAGGTCCCCGAACCGGCAGGTCTGAAAAGTGGAACCGGCTGCTTGAAGCAGATCTTGCACGGGTCGCACTGGGTCCATGTGAGGTCACTCCCAGTGTCCATGACTAGTGGAACTTCCTGCTGATCGGTCCCGATCAGGACTGTTACAATGTACTCACCATCAACATTCAAAGGAGAAGATTTGATACTCGAGGGCGAGTATCCGGTGACCAGAGATTTTCCTTCGAGAGCCCGCTTGAGATAGCAGGCGCGAGACTGCGAGCGGTCGAAGGCGAGCCTTGCCCTGTCATAGTCAGTGGCATTTGGCTCGTAAAAGGGGGAGTCAGGGGAGTCGCGATGCGTAACCTTTAGCCGCAATCCGCCTATCGTTCCGGCAATGGATGGCCGGAATATCAGAGAAGTGGAAAATATGAACAGTACGATAGCAAGGGTTTTGAGGCTGGCCATGGTATGGTATGGTAACTGGTGAGTGGTTTTCCGGCTAAAGTACGAGGCATATATAGATGGTTTGGCGGGAACACCCACAGATTTTCTTTCACATATCTATAAAAGGATTGAATCTTTCTTCTAATGCATATTAGTTGTGTAAGGACTGTGAGAATGAACAAGGATTTTAGGGGCGATGCATTTCTATTTCACCCATTTGTGTACACCAGGAGGATACTACAGCGTGGATGATTAGGGTTCACTGTATCTGCTCCGGCACTCGGCGTGCTCATTGTTGTCAGATTCGCTCTTCGGTCCAACCCTTTGGATTTAACGCCTAAACGAAGCCAAGTAAAGCTTGGTGCTGTTGCTTGAACCGTTAAAGTTAGCTTTGACCTACTTCGGTCAGCTTCGGGCTTTTTCGGCTTAATATAAAAAATATTTATACAAAATTAGTTTTTAGTTTTTTTTTGAAATCTTTAGTTTTTTTTTTTTTTGTACTTTTTATATATAAATATTTAATTTATTTATATTAAAATTTTTGAAAATCCAAATCCTTCCCCCAAATTGGCCGAAGCATTGAATTGCTTTATCCTTCGAGTCGATGAGTGCTTTATTCTTCTCATCAACTCATCGACTCGAAGAAGACTCCGTAACGAATCAGACAACATTGGACGTTCTCGTGAAACAAACAATTTGATGATGAAGTGAACTCATACAAGTGCCAATAAATAATTTAGGGCTCTCGACAGGGGTCTTATATTGCGGCAGCTCTAGCCTTAGCTTGACCTTTGGTCTTTATAGGCCAATCCGAGCCTAACCCGGCCTTGGCTTTGGCCCTAATTGTGCTAGGCGAAGCCCAATAGACCCAGACAAAAAAAACAATAAAAATTAGGACAAAATGGGTTGGGCCTGGCTAGCTCAGTCATTGCCTACGCCATGGCCCACCTGGGCCTCAAAAGTCATGGTGGATTGACTCTCGGTGTCACATTTTTGGCCTAAGTCTTAATTTTTCAGGGTAAAGCTGGGCTGACTCCCATTAATCCTTTTAGTCCTGTACTTTGGATTTATTAATGGGAAAATACGTGAACACTCTCATAATTTTAATTTTCTAATGCCCTCTCTGTAAATGCCACAGCAACAGGGCGTCCCTGGGCCATGTTGCCTCGGGACCAACCCGAACTAGGTCCATATAGGACTATGGCCGGCCCAAGCCTAGACCGAGCTAAAAGTGCCTTGGTACATTCTTGGATTAGTTCAGCTTAGGCCTAATAGACTCCAAAAAAAAAAAAAAAAATAAGAAAAAAAATAAAATGAAAACACATAGCCGAGCAAGGTGAGGGTGCCGCCCCTGTGGTGGCCTTGACCCAAGACTGGCCTTGGCATGACTCTTGGGCCATGATGGCCTAGTCCTGCCTTGAATGCCATGCTACATTTAAGGGCTTGAGCCTTAGCTTCTCGGGGGTGGGTTGACCAGGCCGGGCCATTGCCAATGCTACCCCCATCAACCTTTAAAAATGCGACCAATAAACCCTGTTCACGTTTCTACCCGTAATATTTTACCATAATACCTTCGTTTTTTTTAAAAGGCCGTAATTATCAAGATTATAATAAAATGAGCAATAATGAGACAACTCTTCATGGCTCGGCCTCTAACCTAAACTCGATATCTTCATTACCATATAAGTAGGAGATGATCCGATCACACACTTCTACTCTCCACAACCTCATTCTCTATGATAACAATTTTTCATTTGGTATTATATACAATGAGATTATTTACTTTTGGTACAAAAATATTACAATTACTTACAACCATCCAATGTGAAATCTGATAGCTTGGGTGTGTCGTAAAGTTAAAGATTTATTTTTTGAACTTTGAGTTTGGCGAATAGAATAAATGCAGCCACTCAACTTCATATCCAATGGTTAGTATTGATTGTGACCATCTTGTACTAAAAATAAATGGTCTCATTATATATATATATATTTATTTTGGAACTCATCGATAACTGTCGAATTTTCTCCCCATTTCAGGACTCCACTCAATACAATATTAATATTTTTATAATAATGTTTTTTTTATAATGATTGAAGTTCATATATTTTGTTTAAAGGGAAAAGTTTATATAAACAAGGCTCTAAACAATCAAATTAGAGCCCACCTAAAAAAATTAACTAGAAGAGGTTGTTTTGACGCGCAAATGTCCTCAAATTGATCATCTTGATATCAAGATGCATGGACATGAGAAAAAAGTGGATTTCAAGTTTTAGAAATAGTGCATCTTGTAGCAATTTTTTTGACCGTCAAATTTCAAGTTTTCATAGATTAGTGCGATCTACACTATTCTTGAAGCTTTAAATTTTATAATTAAAGATGACAATATATTTTAAGGCTATCACAAAGATTTTCAGTATTGAAACCACAATTCGCGATACTATTGAAGGTGTGCTTTGTTTTAATTGTTTAGAGCCACTGCTCTATACAAACTGTACCCTAGTTTAAATATTTAACAATATTTAAATTTTATTTATATTTTTATTTAGCTGATCCATAATGATATCAACAATTTAACAATTTTTTTATTTGCCCGAACCGGTCTATGACTGGTCCGATTTGCTCTAGTCCGGCCAGCGACCATACGGTGACGGATTACCAATTTTGTCATTTAGGGGAAGCGAAAAGTTTATATAAGGTTGCAACTTTAAAATGTAAAATTAAATATGCACCTCGAAAATCTATCATGGAAGGTTGTTTGGATGTTGAAAAACAAATTAATTATTTCGACATCTAGATGTATTGATATGAAAGAAAAAAATATTTTAAGTTTATGAAATAGTGTATCTTGAAACATATTATCTGGTTCGTCCATTTTCAAGATTTTTGTGTATTTGTAGATCTATTTGATTTATACTATTTTAAAAATTAAAAATTTTATAATTAAAAATGAAAATAGATTCTCAAACCACCTTAAAAATTTTTGCTATGAAATTTACATTTATGATAAAATGTAGAGGTGCACCTTAATCGGATTGTTTGAGGTTGCAACCTTATACAAACCACACCTTCATGGATGATAGGACTTTTTCTACAATTTATTAAAGTGCGTGGGGGTAGTTTCGTCATATTCGCATTTATATTCAACTAGAGGTTCTGTTAAGAACCACATGCTCTGAAAAAATGCTGAGAACTCGGCTACTCTCTTTCTCTCTAGGGTTTACAGTTGCAGGGGCCGCCATTACGCATTTCATGTGGAAGGATTTATGGAAATCTTATTCTTCTCTCTCTTCAATGGTAAACTTTCAAAACCATAGCTTTCTATTGAAATTGACCCTACATTTTGATTCCATCTTCCCTTTTCTTCTCTGTATTTCGCCCTTTTTTCTGCAATAAATTGTTTGGTTTTTTTTCCGACTTCTCATTCCTTAATTCTTCCCTATTAATTTTTAGTTTTCAATTCGTCCTCTGTATTTTCCATTTTTTAACTGGAAATTCAGTGGTTTTTCTCCACTTTTGAGATATTTTTCTTTTGATTTCTCAGATCAAAGAGAGGCAGGACGCCCTAGAAATTAGGGTTTCGAAGGTCGAAGCCATGGCTGGCCAGAACTCCGAATTGTCAATGGTATTATTTGTCTCTCATTTTTTTTCTGGACTGAAGATTATTGCTCAAAATTTATTGAGATTTTTCAGAAAAATTTATTTTCCATTGCAAATTGGAGGTTATATATCATAAATAAGAATAAGCGCGAATTGCTTTTTATTGCATGTTTACTTGTGAATTTATGAATGAAAATTATGAACAATTGACTTCATTTTGTTTACAATAGATGAAATTTTTCTTAAACAGCCAATGTTCAATTTATGAGCTTGCACTCGGGACTCCGCTCCTACCCGAGCCGAGTAACTCGGCCGAGAGTGAGCCCAAAAAGGGCTAAAAACTTGGAAAACAATACAAAAAAGTTGTTAAAAATAATTTAAAATAGTAAAAAAGATTTATAAACAACTTTAGATGTCTACAAAACAAGTATACAGGAGATGAATTATGGAAAAAACTGATTTATAGCTTGAAACAATTCAGAAAAATCCAAAAAGGAAAAAAAATAGAAAAAAAATCATCGGCCAGAGTCTGAGCCCTAAAAGGGCTAAAAAATTGGAAAAAAATACAAAAAAGTTGTTAAAAATAATTTAAAATAGTAATTTTTTTTTTTATAAACAACATTAGAAGTATACAAAACAAGTATACAGGAGATGAATTATGGAAAAAACTGATTTATAGCTTGAAACAATTCAGAAAATTTCAAAAAAGGAAAACATAGAAAAATAAAATAATAAGAAAAATTCACAAATAAGGCATAAAAAACATAAGAATTGTGTAAGAAAGACATCAATACATCATTTATTGGTGATTTAGTACCATATTTTCAAAATTTTTAAGAGATTTTAACAAAACCAAATTTGTTAATAGAACTCCCCTGGGCAGGGTGTTGAGGCCGAGTTACGTGGCTGAGTCCGAGGTGACTCAACCAAATTCTAGAAATATGAAGAAGAAATTAACTAAGACTCTTTCTCTCTCATGGTCTGTTTCGCTTAATATTCAAAAATCAGAATTAGGCTCTAACTTGTGGGGTGTGGTTCTGATTGGACCTGTCCGACTCGGATGATTCCCTAGGTTTTTGGTTGTATTTAATAAATTGAGAATGGGATAATCAGGTTAATTTTAAAACCATGGAACCATAATTGCCTAGCTAACAATCCCTATGCGACTTGGGCTTATTCCTTTTTGGATTGAGAATTGGTGTAGTAATGCGGAGCCAATGGCTAAAAAGTAAGGCACAGGTTTCATTGGTCAAGAGTTGAAAAAAGACATTTGCTTGGCAGGAAACTGAAGGATAGGAAAATGAGATCTGAGCTGGTGCTTGAATGAATGGGTGTGGATATTGTCTTGTTTGCTTGGACAGTTCAGATTTAAGTTGACAGATTTACCCTGTAAAAGTCCTAACCATCTGTCATTGTTATGAATTTGGAGTAATGGAATCCACCTTTTTTTTTTCCTATCCTTATTTTGTTTTTGTTTTTGTATTTGTTTTGGGTGCCTTACGAAGAGCATCACTCTTAGCTCTAGTTTGGATGGAGTATTAAAAAGGTTTTGTACTATTATTTTCCTCTGTTTGCACGTGTGCATGAATTGCGGTAAGTTGTGTAGAAAATCCTGATAATAGTACCTATTTACTATCTATTGGAGGTACAAAAAGCTGATCTTCCCATATCATGTCAAAGTTAAAGGAAGCAATGTTTATAAAACTGGAATCTGGCTTGATTTTGATTCTTTGGGTGAGATTCAGACGATTTCCAAGTCTGATGAGCTACCTTTGGCCTGGTCCACCTCTTTGTTTTGATATGAGTATTCTGAGTTGGATCGGCTATTTTTGAATCACTCAGGTATATTGATCTCCCTCCGGTTACAGTTTATACTCAGCCTTAACAATTTTCTTTTTCACTTCGTCATGTATTTATTGCTTGTCCAGAAAATAAATGCTAAAAATACTATCTAAGCTGTCCAACCAAATGCTAAAAGACAAATAAACGAAATTTATCAGCAAGATATATTGAATTTATCATTTTTTTCTAAATTTTATAGCATTTCATGTTGATAAAACTACAGAAGATAAACAATTTGCCCCTTCTTTGGCTGCAAATGAAAGTAGATGTATATTTTACGTGAAAATTGCTAATGTCCATAAATGTGATTTTTCAGATATTGTATTTTAAGTTTGAGGTTGTTTGGCTGCTAGAGAGAGGAAAGTGTTGTTAAGGAGATGGGGAAAATTGGGGAGATGGCTCAGGAATAGAAAGAAAAGTTATTAAGGAGATGGGAAAATTAGGGAGATGGCCTTGGGTAGAGAAAGTAAAATATGGGCAGGAGAAGGGAAAACCAAATTGGAAAATGTTGAGAGAGACAGGTCTTGATAATTTGTGTAGAGTGAGAACAAACCCGAAAGTGACAGAGAGGAGAGGGGAAATAATTGTTTCTAGTCTACTGAAAGAGTGAGTTTAATTGGCCTGGGTCAGGCGTGCCAGGCCAAGGGCCAAATGCCCGACCCGACCCGACATGGGTTGGGTTTGGAGCTCTTCACAGGGCCAACCGTTCCAGACTAAGCCTGAATTTAAGGCGCGTTTGATCAGTGGACTGGGCAGGCTGGAGGGCTTTGAAGGTCCAGACTGGCATGAGTTGGGTTCTGGACCCTTGATAGGCCTGCTTGGCGGGGCTTAGTTTAAGGTCTGTAAGCCTTGCAGGCTGGGTGGAAGGCTAAACTTTAAGGCTGGGTGAAGCTCTGCTAAAGCTTGGCCTTCCACCCTTATTTGGGGATTTAGTTGCAACTTGCAAGGCCATGGCTTTCGGGGTTATAGTTGTGGGGAATAGGGATTAGGATTAGGTTTTTGTGATTTGGGTTTATACTACAGGTATCAGTAGTTTTCTTAGCTATCAGTAGTTTTCTGTCTTCTCTATGAATACGAATATGAATATGTTGGTGTTTCTTTCTCTTATGTGAGAGACGCGCTCTGGCCTAGAAACGGTGGGTTTGGTAAAAATGAGTGTCTCCTAGAGATGAGCAGGACATGCAAGCCAAGTAAAAGGTTGGTCTTCTAGAGTGAGATGCATATAAATATAAACATCTAAGTATTATAATTTTTTTTTTTTATAAGATTATTTAATATTGTTTTAGATCCCTTGAAATCTCTATCCCATAGATTTATTTTTATTTTTATTAGATTTTATTTATTTTTAACTTTTTTTGTCACCAATTTAAGCTGATCTAGACATATTTGGATCGCCGATCCAATGATCCAAGACTGATCCATCATATTAATCTGAGTTTTCAAACATTGATTTGCATCCAGTAGTGTGGCAAGTAGGATATTTATTCTAGTAGAGAGGTTATGATATCCTGTTATAGGGAGAGAATGCATGGACCACGAGTGTTTACAAATATAAGGATGAAGTTTCTTTAAGGATTTACAAAAACAAAATAAAGGCTCACTTCAAATTCTCATTTGGAAAGCACTTTAACAACATAATGGCTCTAAAATCAATTTACAACGTAGTGTAGATCGACATATCTATGAAAACGTGAAAATTTTGAAAATTGATAGTCCAAAAATACAGTACAAAATATACTATTTTCAAAACTTGAAATTCCTTTTTTTTTCTCATGCCCATGTATCTTGATGTTGAGATGATCAATTTGAAGATATTTGAGCATCAAAACAACATTTTCTAGTGAAATTTTTGATGTAGGCTCTAATTTGATAGTTTTGAACCTCGGCTCTATATAAATTTTTCTTTTTTTAGATATGGGGACTTATGGCCTGAAGATATGACTTTTAAAGATACGAGGACTCACTGAGGATAGATTCATGTAGCCGAACATTATTAACTAGAAAAAAGCCAAAATGATGTTGATGATGAATTTACTAAAAACATATTTTAAAGTTTTTTGACGTGCAACCCTGTAAGTCAAGGGCACATCCCAAAACTTATGTAAAGATGATATATATAAAAAATGTATAAAACATGTATAAACTAAACAATGTCACAAAAGTATGGCTAAAGCGAAATAGATGGCCAGGAATAGTTGTTACATACGATTTATACATGGGTAGCACCGGATATAACGTTTTTCAGTTTAAGTTTGGAGTACTCGCTTAACATAACTACCAGTGGTATGCACAAATCCAAGCCATGCAATCGTTGACTTCCTAATCTCTATTTCATGAAATAAGAACCAATTTCCAAGACCTCATTCTCATCTCCCAACTTTAGTTTTATCTTCATCCCAACTTTGTTTTATTTTCATCAATAATTGGGAAAAAGGGGCACTCATTGTTGTACATAAGCACCCGGAATAATATGAAAGTTTTTGGTCTGGTTTGTATAACGTTGCAAACTTGCAACTTTATTCGTAGAAATAAGGCTGTGATATTTAAAACTGTCAATTTTACTTAGATAATGTAAATTTGGCATGCCTTTTAACATAGTATCAATACATAACACGTCTTTTAAAATAATGTTAAGTCTACATCCTCCAAAATGGAGGGGGTAAGGTTGCAACCTTACATAAACTTTTTCCTTTTCCTTTGGTTTTAACTTGGCTTAGGTTTTGTTTTGAATCGAAATGAAAGGTAACAAATTTGAGGGGGAACTGCTGAAGAGAAAGCAGTTTTATCAGCTGATCATAATGAGAATTCGCTAGTCATCAATTAATCATAGTGAGAATTCGTGAGAAGAATGTTCGAACTGATTTTAACTCAGATATTTTTTTTGAATGACATTTTTTTCCCTGAATATTCATTATTCAAAAAAATAAAAGATTTATTTATACAACTGTTTGATCTCTACATTCAGTGATCTCTGTTGGGGAAAATGAGAATTTAAAAGCATACAACAAATTACATTTGTCTTGACACTGGAATCGGAAAGAAAAACTTTTGGAGGACCGAGTCTCCATCTCTCCATTTTGTTATACTCTGTCAAAATCTATCTATCTATACTTCTATCTGTTCAGCTTTCCTTCGGAAAGTCCTTGATCTCTTTAGTTGCTATACTTTCTAGGGTCTACTTCCTTTTTTTTTTTTGTAAATCAATCTCTCTCTCTCACTCGCTCAGTATTTGAAAGCTAGGGTTCTCCTCGGAGCTCCAGCTTCGGAGATCCGAGAGGTGATAAATGGGGTACTATGAAGTTATGTGAGAATTCTCTCTGGTCTTGATGAGCTATTGCTACCCATACCAAAAGGAGTACAACCATGAATGTAGAGAGACAAGCCATGGATGACCACAAGGCTCGAACCGATCTCCTTAGAGGTGGACATTCGTCGATGGAGATGGTGGAGAAAGTGTGCTCGAGGAAAGAGCAGTTCACCAGGGTCTCCATGTTTGGGAATGCATTGATGATGCTTTGTATCGAGCGTGTGTAGACGATGGCCATTTTCATATCTCTCTCGTATATGCTTTTCTTGCCTTGGTCGTTGCCTGATTCGAGGCCGGAACTGTGTTCAGTACTTGTGAATCGATTTAGGAGCTGCGAGGAAAGCCAGTTAAGGGTCATCGGTAAAGTCAAAATGGTTATGTGCTTCCACAAGAGCATTCTTTCTATTCACTCTCTCAGGTCAAGCTCAATATAAGAGTAGTTTTAGAAGGGATATAACCTCTCCGACCTAGAGGCTAAACTCAAAACAAAAAATATAAATAAAAAAATATAAAAAAGAAATCAAATTGCACTTTATATGAGTCTGAAAAAAGAGAAATGATCCTATAGGTCCCTTCCCACATATGTGTGTAGGCCCTCAAATAATCACTATTCAATTTGGCACGGATCTATAGAAAAATCAAGTCCTATACTCACGTGATAAATTTTTTAGAGATCCGTGTCAAACTTAACAGTGATCCTTTGAGGTCTTACATATATAGGTAAAGGAAGGTCCTATAGGATCATTACTCCTGAAAAATTAATGTTTTAAGATTAAAGGGAAGACACCTTAGTTTTGAAGGATGAGATCCAAGTGTTAAAAAACTCAAAATCCAATATTTTGTTTTATTTTGCAATAATTTTTTATGATTCTTAGATGGATTCCAAATTCACAAATAAAATAATGTTTTACGATAAAAGGGAGGACACAGGAGGATGAGATCCAACAGTTGAAAAACTAAAAATCCAATATTTCGTTTTCTTTTGTAATAATTTTTTATGATTCTTAGATGGGTACCAAATTCACAAATAAAAATAATTCTCCCAAGTAAGTCCCTAACCGGAGGGAGTAAGTGTATTGCATCCCTCCCGCAAAAGTAATCATCATGGTCCTCGTCAAATCCTTATCCCAAATATTATTGTAGTTAGAAAATATTTTTATCTCTTGTGGTGGCCTTTTGGGTGGTGGGGGAGTGAAAATTTCATCACCATAAACTACAAAATTAATAAATCCACTTTTCACAACTCTTTATATCTTAAACCTTTGTGAGTTGAAAGGTAGTGAAGTTTAGATTATCCATATATATATATATAATAATGATCCTATGAGACCTTCTCACACCTATGTGTGTAAGACCCTAAATGATTACTTTTAAATTTAGCACAGATATTTAGAAAAGTTATCACATGGGTGTGAGACTTGATTTTTTTAGAGATATGTGCCAAATTTAATGGTGATCCTTTGGGGCCCTGCACACATGGGTGTGAGAGGA
>NW_006500355.1:3013255-3023466 GCF_000471905.2 Amborella trichopoda | reverse complement strand
AGTGGCTCTCTTGATAAAAAAATAGAGAGCTGGATGATAGGAGGAGGATAGTACTTCTATGTTCTAGGCAAAAATAAATTAAATTTCAATTCACGTGCCTCTTTATTTATTTGCAAACTTTCGTAAAAACTTTGTTTCTTAAATTTGAGAAACACTAAAAAAGTCCAAATAATTTGAGAATCTGACTATATGTAAACCCAAATAAATCTTTTTTTTATGGACACAGTTTCTATGAGTCCATGGACTCATAGGTAGAAATGCGGTTCTGTTAATAATTTAATTTTGAAATAAAATTTAATCCTATTTTTTAGGGAATACGTAATCTTTAACATGCCGATTATTAATCTGTAAAAAAAAAAAAAAATTTAAAAATAAAAAAATATTATTATTTGGGAGAAATATTTGAACCATTGATTTCACTTTGTCTTTGGAGAACTATTGTTTATGGTGCAGATCTCCAATCCCGCGGAGTAATAGGTGCGGGCTTGGACGTACCAAACAATTCTCCTTTTCTTTTTTCTTTTTTTATTAAGAAAAGAGTTTTACATTACAAAAAATAAAATGAGAAATTAATTAAAAAGGAAATATCGTCACATTTTAATAATTTAAAATACAAATTCAAGAAATCCTTAAAATAGAAATTAATCATATTTCCTTATTCATTTGCAAGACAAGAATGTAATAAGTTATGAGGTTATATGAGAATGATGCATATTTTCAATTGTTTGCTTTAAAATTTGTGTAGAATATAGTTAATAAAAAGATTACAAATTAATAAAAATCTTATTTATTTTTAGAAAAGTAAAAGAAAATTTTAAATATAAAAAATATTAAACAATCGTTGAAAAAAATAATAGATGTGTGTTTTAACATAAAAACATCAAGTCACACTCTTAATACGAAAATGGTGTGGTTTGTATAGAACTTAGGCTATGAACAATCAAATTAGAGCCTACCTTCAAAGAGTGTTGAGAAATATGGTTTCAATATTAGAAATCTTTGTGAGAGCCTCAAAATATATATTTAAGTTTATTTATAAAATTTAAAGCTTAAAAAAAAGTGTAGATCAACATATATATGAGAACTTGAAAATTTTGAAAATTGACTGTCCAAAAATGCATTACAAAATGTACTGTTTCAAAACTTGAAATCCAGTTTTTTCTCATGTCTATGAATCTTGATGTCGAGATAATCGATATGAGGAATTTGGGCATCAAAACCAACTTTTATAGTGAATTTTTTGAGATAGGTTCTAATTTGATTGTTTAAAGCCTTGGCTCTATATAAATTTTTCCGATATAAAAAATAAACAACGTTTTTGTGTTTCTTTTTCACTAACACCAAAATTAAGCTAAACATAAAATTATTGTTTTTTTTAAAAAAATCGCAATGAAAGTTAGAAGAGATTGGAACATAAAAATTGGTTGCGAATAATTTTTAAAACATGGAAATTCACAATTAAAAAAAAAACTTAATTGAAAATATTAAAAACTAATAATAATGGAAGTTAATAATTGGAATCACTTATTTGGTTAAAAATGAAAAATTTGTAATTAAAATATAAAATAAGTCCAAAACAAAATTTAAAGCCGACGTATGTCTAGGTTCTTGCAAACATATTCATTTTTGCAATACATCCCTTCTTGTCTTGACACTCATCCATCTCAACTCATCATAGCTACTACAGTCTTGCTATAAATTTAGAATATATAAATTTTTAAAATTCTAAAGAAACAAAACTAATATTTAATGGGATTGTATATTTACTTTTGGAATAAGGCGGTCACAATTACTTACAACCAGTTACAAAGTTTGAGAAAAAGTTCTTTTGAACTTTGAGCTTTTTCAAAAAAATAAATACATGCAGCCACCCAATTTCACATCAAACGGTCAAGATTTATTGTGACCACCTTGTGCCAAAAGTAAAAATCTCAATATCCCATATGCAATTAACATAAATAATTCAAGTCATTCTCTAAAATAAAAAAAAAATAACACTACGTTTCTCCTTCTCTCTAGGATTTATGTTGCAATATTTTATTTTCTTTCAATCGGGTAGAGTTTTCCGAGACCTTGCCAGAGAGAACATATGTAAAATAAATTGAAACCTATTGAGGGAGAGGGACAAAGAGAAGAGAGATTATCTTTTTCCATTGTTTCTTAAAAAAAACAAAGATTAAATATTTTTTTAAAAAAAGGAAAATAAAGAAGAAGAAAAATATTCTTTGGGTTTCTTGTGACAGGTTATTCAAGAACGAACTTTAAAAAATGTTAGATCGTGTAGGCTAAGATAAAGAACTTGATTCATTTCTCTCTATCCACCTATCTCTCCTGTTTTTTTAATTAAAAATGTAAAAAAAACGTTGTGGATATAAATATGAGATTTTCTATCCACCTATTTTTTTTAATTAAAAATGTAAAAAGAAACATTATGGATATAAATATAAGATATGGCAATAAGAAGAAGATACAGGACCGTAAGCAATTTTGGATTAAGGGGCAAGATGTTGAGACGGACACAAACAAAGCCATTAAATTCAAATTGTTTCTTTGGGCCAATTATCGATTAGAAGATGTAGAAAACAGCTACAAATAGGCTACAAATAAAACATAAAATATACATAACACAACAAAAGATATTCCACATTCCACCAAGATAGTGTAGCTGATATATGGTTCGCAAACTGAAATGCACATACCTCATAGATTGATATTCTACTCCTATCAATCTACTGCTAAACTGTCGATCTCGCATCTTTATTCCACAACTAAACCATTGTTGATACCACAACAACTAAACCATTGTAGAGAATATTGAGAGAACTAAACCATTGTTTTGTTTAGGTAGATGCTAAACCAATTGTTGAGAATATTGAGAGAAATGAAAAATTGTTTAGAAAATACCCACTTCTGTTCCACAGTTAAGCTAAATCACTCTTTAGAAAAACATTCATTCTATATAATAGATTCTTGAGCCTGGATCTTGATTTATATCAGTATGGATATATATCAATATGGATATCTACTTGTGTCTCTTTATTATGATACGATTAGACGGTATTTACCCATAACTGACAGTATTTAGCCATATATTTATACATATATTTATACGGGTCTTGTATATTCGTTATGAATAATATAGAAAGAGTTTTCTACGCCATATATTTATACATATATTTATACGGGTCTTGTATATTCGTTATGAATAATATAGAAAGAGTTTTCTACAGTATTATGTAATTCTATTATCAGAGCTTAGTTCCTCTAAAGAGGATCTAAGGTTGACGATGCCTAAGGATCTAAGGTTGACCCCTAAAGAGGATTTGAGGTTGACATAGAGTAAGGATCTGAGATTGACATTTGAGGTTGACGTAGAGAGGATCTGAGGTATGGAGCCTCTTTCCTGGTTGATGCAACCTCTTTGCATCGTGGGAAGGCCGACCTCAGATTCATTCCATCTCTCTCAGATTCCTCTTTCTCTGATCTATCCCCATCGAGGAATGAATATCGAGGTCTCATATTCATTCCAACTCTCTGTCAAATTGAATCCGCAAGGGCTCAGATTCAAATCGAATCCGCATCGAGGGCTCAGATTCATTCCGACTCTATCAAATCGAATCCACATCGAGGGCTCATATTCGTTCCGATTCTTTGTCAAATCGAATCCGCATCGAGGGCTCAAATTCGTTTCTACTCAGTAAAACATCGATAAACTCCCCTATCCAATCTATGTATATATATCGGCGCAGGGGCATTGGCTCCTAACCCCAACCCTACCCGTCAACAAGTTTGATGCACAACAAGTTTGTTTCACTCCCTTCCCAACAAGTTTTCTTTGCAAATTTGCGTTCCAATATCGTCCAAAGCTTCAGTTCCAAAATTTTGCTCTACAAATTGCTTCCGTTCTCAAAGTTTGCACTATAAATTGCTCTCGTAAACAAACTTTAGTTATGTAGATCCACTTTTTTTGTTTTTGCATCTCCATCTCCTCTACCACCAGCTACTACTATCATGGACCCTCTAAAACTCGACCTGAAAACACCCCTTTATTGTCCTGTTACTAGATCCTTACTCGAGCATGTCTGTTCTCTGTATGATCGAGAGAGTTTGTTGTCTTGTTACTCAAGTATATTGCCATGTTACTTGATCATGTATGTTTTGGTCTATGAGCTACTAAATCGGTCTTGGATCCAAACCGAGTTTTGTTGGCTCTTCCAAGCCTACTTTGATATGACCGTCTGTTCTTGAGGCCATGCTATGCACTTGAAGACTTGAAGATATGATGGCCACATCATGCACCTGAAGATCTGATATGCCTGTTTGTTCATGGGGCTGGCCATTTGTTTCGATGCCACACCATGCACCTAAAGATCTGATATGGTCATCTGTTTTTTAGGCTTGTTAATCTGACACTGCTTTCTGTGCTTGTTTCTGTGTTTATTGTTCAAGCAATCTGGGCATGAGGCTTGTTGATCAAACACTGCTTCTGTGCTTGTTGTTCAAGCGATCTGGGCATGACGCTTGTTGATCAAACACTGCCTTCTGTGCTTGTTGTTCAAGCAATCAGAGCATGAAAATCACTGCTTCTATCGGTCACACCATGCACCTGAAGACTTGAAGATCCAACGTGTTTTTGTTGTTCAAGCAATCTAAACAATTGAGGACCACTGCTTCTATCGGTCACGCCATGCACTTGAAGATCCAATACAATCTTGTTGTTCAAGTAATCTAAGCATGGAAACCACAGCTTCTATCTGTATGCCATGCACCTTAGGACTTGCAGATCCAACAGACGTTCTTATTGTTCAAGCAATCTGAGCATGAAAATCACTGCTTCTATTGGTCACGCCATGCTCCTGAAGACCTGAAGATCCAACGTTCTTGTTGTTCAAGCAATCTGTTCCAGCAATCTGAGAAGCACTGCTTCTATTGGTCACGCCATGTACCTGAAGATCCAACGCGTTCTTGTTGTTCAAGCAGTATGAGCATGGACACCACTGCTTCTATCGGTATGCCATGCACTTTAGGACCTAAAGATCCAACACGTGTTCTTGTTGTTCAAGCAATCTGAGCATGGAAATCATTGCTTCTGTGCTTGTTATTGAAGCAATATGAGCATGAGGCTTGTTGATCCGACATTGCTTTCTGTGTTTGTTGTGCGAGAAATTTGAGCATGAAAACCACTGCTTCTATCGGTCACGCTATGCACCTGAAGACGCTAAAGTAATCTGAAAGAAATATGAGAACCACTGCTTCTATCGGTCACGCCATGCACCTGAAGATCCAACGTGTTCTTGTTGTTCAAGCAATCTAAACATGGAAACCACTGCTTCTATCGATATGCCATGCACCTTAATGCCTAAAGATCCAACGTGCGTTCTTGTTGTTCAAGCAATCTGAGCATGTGTTCTTGTTGTTCAAGCAATCTGAGCATGTAAACTACTGCTTCTATCAGTACACCTTCTATCAGTACACCATGCACCTGAAGACTCATTCATTTATGCAACTTTTATTATTCAAACTCCATCTCAACTTAGTATTGACTCTCTCTTAACTTAGTATTCAAACTATCTCTCAACTTAGTATTCAAACTATCTCTCAACTTAGTATTCAAACTCTATCGTTTATGCAACTTAGTATTCAAACTCCATCGTTTATGCAACTTAGTATTCAAACCAGCCACTCTCTCTCAACTTAGTGTTCAAACTCCATCGTTTATACAACATAGTATTCAATATACAACTTAGTATTCAAACTTTGCTCTCTCCCAACTTAGTATTCAAACTCCATAGTTTATGAAACTCAACTTAGTATTCAAACCAACCGCTCTCTCCCAACTTAGTATTCAAACTCCATCGTTTATACAACATAGTATTCAATATACAACTTAGTATTCAAACTTTGCTCTCTCCCAACTTAGTATTCAATCTCCATAGTTTATGAAACTTTGTATTCAAACAAATTCCAGTAACTCTCTCTCAACTTAGTATTCATACTCCATAGTTTATGGAACTTAGTATTCAAACTCCAGCTGCTTTCTCAAAGAATCTTGCGTTTGAGGGGTGTTAGTACGGGTTATATAGATATATCAAAGCATCTTAAGTTTTATGGGTGTTAGTACGGGTTATATAAATATATCAAAGCATTTCGAGTTTGAGAGAGTTTGAGGGGTGTTACTAGAGGGAGTTTGAGGGGTGTTAGTACGGGTAATCTTGAATTTGAGGGAGTGTTAGTATGGATATATATCAGTATAGATACATTATATAAATATATCAAAGTATTTTGAATTTATATAGATATATCAAAGAATTTTGAGTTTGAGGGTTGAGGGGTGTTGGTACGGGTAATCTTGAGTTTGAGGGATACGGATATATATCAATATAAATATAGATACATTATATAGATATATCTCTGCATAAGGTTAGTGTCAATATCTATGAGTTTGAGGGATACGGATATATATCAATATAAATATAGATACATTATATAGATATATCTCTGCATAAGGTTAGTGTCAATATCTATACGATAAATACATTATATAGATATATCTCTTGATAAGGTTAGGGTCAATGATAAGTACACATATATATCAATATGCATACATTATATAGATATATCTCTCTATAAAATAGATATATCTCTTGATAAGGTTAGGGTCAATACTTATATGATAAGTACAAATAGTATATCAATATATATACATTAAGGTTAGGTATCAATAGGGGGTAAGCATAATTGGGCGTAAGCTTTCTATGCTTCTCCTACAGCATAGAAGTTTTGTCCTCCCCCTTATCCAACCCTGCATTCTGAATGAAGGGCTAAGATTGCCCCAATCACAATGTCACGTCTCTACACTATTTTATTTTTCATTATTTGTTTAAACTATTTTGATACTAAATTTTGGACTTTTATTCCTCTATTAAATTTGCACAAATGAAAAATATATATAAAAAAATATTTTCAATAAAATAAAATGACCAAAATACCCCTGAAAGATTCGAGGGGCATTTTGGTCATTATAGTTTATCAAAAAATCATTTTAAATACTTTTTATAGGTGCGCCCCAATGAGAAGATGACACGTACCAAATTTCATATTCATACAATTTGTATAAAAAAAAAATATACTTTGAGATGTCGGATCAAAGATCAAATGGTGAGTGGCTCTCTTGATCAAATTTGGATGGTTGGATGGTAGGGGAAGGATAGAACTTCTAAGGAGAAGCATAGAAATCTTTCCATCTGATATATCAGTAGATATATATATCGATAAGGTATCAATAGGTATATGATACGATAAGGTTAGGGTCAATACTTATATGATAAGTATTGATATATATCAATATAGATACCTTAAGGTTAGGCATCAATACTTATATGATAAGTACGGATATACATCAATATAGATATATATATCTCTCAATAAGGTATCAATATGTATATGATACGATAAACTTAGGGTCAATACTTATATGATAAATATTGATATATATATATATATATCAATATAGATACATTAAGGTTAGGTATCCATACTTGATAAGTAAGGATATACATCAATATAGATACATTACATAGATATATATATCTCTTGATAAGGTGATATATATATAAAAAAAAAGGTATCAATATACCTAATACACGAGATCAATAGGTATATGATATATAATACATTATATAGATATATATCTCTTGATATATATGATAAGATTAGGTGGTATTGGTATTTATCGTGTTACTAAATATACGGGTCTTGTATATTCTTTATAAATAATATTATCGTATAAAGATCTATTTATATTCTTTATAAATAATATATGCTATTCTGAAATTCTATCTTAGCATTCTATAACGAAACCAGAACGCACACCTAAAAGCTTCTATAGCTACTTGTATATTCTTTATAAATAATATTATCGTATAAAGATCTATTTATATTCTTTATAAATAATATATACTATTCTGAAATTCTATCATAGTATTCCATAACTAAACCAGAAGGCACACCTAAAAGCTTCAATAGCTAAAGATTCCATAACTAAAGCTTGTCTAGGAAAAGATTCCATAGCTAAACCCATAAGAATATTAAGTCAACTTAGACTCGTCTAGGAAGAGAACAACTCAAGAAAGAGAAGGAATAGAGCATCACACATATATCTCGTAAGGAAGAGAGCATTAGAGCTCCTGTCTTCCTCACACATATATCTCATATCTCAGAAACTTAGAGAGATATACCAAAAGTCATTTTTTTTTTTTGGATTTTTATTTTCTTGAGGAAATTTATCCATATCAATCCCAATCCCACATAGGTCTATTTTATTTAGGAAACTTAATAATATCAATCGCATGTAGGATTTCCTCATGTTTGATTTTGGATATCGCTGTATTATACTATACAATACAAACTAAGGATGCCTATCAATAATTATAGGTAATTAGAATGTTATTAACTATTTATGTGTCTATAATATATGCGATATGTTTTAATCCAT
Organism: Amborella trichopoda; assembly: GCF_000471905.2. The sequence continues at coordinate 3,014,972 of NW_006500355.1, read as the reverse complement.
CTTTTATTAGTACATTGCCATTTGGATTAATTAATAGATCTACCTGTCAAAATAAAAATACCATAATAATAATATTATTTTTTTGAGTGGGTGATGACATTTAAATGAGCTCGCATAGATAAATGTTGTATATTCTAGAAACGATAGTTTGTTGATTGGATAAATTTTATTCCATCACATAAACGTTGATAATATATATTCAAGAGAAGGACCTGAGCATAAAATACGAAATGTCAGGGAGTATTTTTAAATTCCAAAAAAATATATTTTTCTCTAAAGTTTAGGAATTATTTCTTATATTTTAATTATTAATGTTTACTGAATCCTTATTAGGTTAAGATTGTATAGAAAACTATATATAGCTAAAAGATTTTTAACATAATAATCTCAATTAGTATCCTATTAATAATATATTCAATACTAATATTAATATTAATTATAACATTTAAATGTAATAGATTATATTAACTATATTAATTCAAAATAATACTAATTAATATAAAAAAATCAACATATTGATATTTACTATTAGAATATTGATGAACTAAGTATGGACATAATATAATACTAATAATTTTATTGTCACGTACATTCCTATACGGTACTCATCTGCTTAATAATATCATTATAATGTTTATTATATAGATAACTAATATTATTAATATTAATTATGGGTATAAATAGTTCTACCTAATATTAGTATTATAGTCAACCATGATTTTCATTTTTTGATTGTAATTATGATTTAAATTTAGTATTTTGATATTCTTGATTATTTTTGTTATTTCTTCACTTTGAAATATGGATTTTTTTTTTTCTGGTATTTGATAATATTCGAAGCGTTCCAATTCAGATACATACATCCCTTCACAAACATTCATGAACTCCGCCCATATTGCCAACAAACTGCATGGTGGCTCATTGCTTTTCTTACATCAATTGATAACATTCATCATAACATTAGTGAGTTTCCTTCTACTAAAGAACAAATCCTCAAAAACTTCTTCCTGATAACCTTTAAACCTTGTAAAAGAGTGAAGAATTCAGCCTCATTTGCGCGTAATTTAGCCTCTTTCTCTGTAAATGATTTTGTATATATTTCATTGTTAAATATTTTTATTATTTATTATCATATTATATTATTTATCTTATTTGATATCAAGATGAGGGCAAGCTTTCTATGAGCGCCATCCATCCCAAAGCGAGTTTATCAGCATTGCGCCTGACTATGGTCAGGTCATGCAACGTGTGGGCGTGGGCAGTCATTCGGGCATTTTCAAGAGGTTTTTGGGTGCACGAACCTATTAGAGTGATTCTTGAAGTATTGAAAATACAATATCCTCTATGATTCAGACTCACTTTTGATTCTATGATTCAGACTCACTTTTGATTCAATTTGGATGAATTTTGAGGGGTTTATAAGGTTAAGACTTCTTGGTGTTGGTTTTCAGATTTTTTTATGTCAAGCCTTTCAACCTACCTAATTTTGAGGAGTTTATAAGCCTAAGATAACTAAAGCTCGAGTTATTAGGTGGGTAATATGAGATATTAGGTAGGTTGAAAGCCTAGGTTTTAGGTTTGAAAGTGTTTATGATTTAGGGTGTCAGAGAATTCCCTTAGCCTGTGTGTGTAAAAAAATTTATATAAAATTGCAACTTTAAAATGTAGAATTACAGATGCATCTCAAAAATCTATTGGAAAAGGTTGTTTTAATGTT
>NW_006500355.1:2994396-3012455 GCF_000471905.2 Amborella trichopoda | reverse complement strand
GCCCATGGGGGACCCATCCGGAGCCTAATGGGATGTGTGTGGGGCCCATTGAAGGGGCCCTAGATGGCCATACCCCACTTAAAGTGGGTATTCCTATTTATTTTGGAATCCGTTTTGAATTAGAATTCTAGAAGGAATATGAATATGCTTTATGGAGTCATATGGAGATTGAACTTCTAAAAGGAATATGAATATGCTTATTGGAATCCTAAGGAGATTGGATTTCTAAAATTAAATAAAACATTATGTGATAGTTTTCATATTTTCTAGTCGAAAAGACAAAATTTTAGGAAGCTGAATGATAAGATTCTAGCATCTTTATTTGAATCATCATGATTGATCTACGAAATAGATGACCCATATTTCTCACCCACACGTCTTCTAAGATCAATAGGTTTGGATCAATCTACAAGAATGACTATCCCTAAATAAACCCTATTCCCATGAAAAATTCTATAAATAGGGGATCTCCTACCTCTCATTCTCTACATCAACTCTCTTTTCTCTCTCTGATATCTCCTATGGTGGCACAACACCCCCAAGGGTTTATCTCTCTCTCTCTCTCTCTCTCTCTCTCTCTCTCTAACATCCAAGCCCTCATCTCTCTAAGATAGATAAGGGGCATGCCCCCATAATAGAGCAAAAGTAGGGGCTCACACCACATCTCTAAGATAGATAAGGGGCATGCCCCCATAATAGAGCAAAAGTAGGGGCACACACCACATATGTTTTAAGGCATATTTTGTTAAGGGGTTTAGCTAGAGCTTTTCAAGATTTGGTTGATCCGAAATAGATCATTGATCTCGTGTGTCATTGTATGAGGAGGTGTATGGTAAGCTAAGTCCAAACGAGCTAAACTTTCAGCGTCTTGCTTTGTGGTTTACCGTATTTTATCTCTTATACTTTCTTATTCCCATAAAGTATTGTGTTGATTTTATTCATTGAATACAAAAATTTGTAATTAATGACAGCAAGTGAGAACTACTTTTGGTTATTTATTTATGTTTTGTTGTACTTTGACATTTGTAAGTGATCTAGTCGGTGAAAAAAAGAAAAAAGAAAATCTATATACACCATGCTAGATCACCTTGTCATTGGTATCATAGCTAGATCTATTTGTTGCGATATCTCATTTATTTCACTAGTTTTGGTGATTTGAAAGTTAGCATTTTGAGATACAATGGCTGTGTGGTAAAACTCCAGAAAAATTATTGGTAGGATTCCTACACCGAAAAGGCACTCTATAGAATAAGGTATTTTGTACTATATAGGAGCACATATATGAACATGATAATGAGGTATTTCTCTAACACATACTTCAATGATATTTTTTTTTTTGAGAGTAGGATCTTCTTGTAAAATTTCAGATGGAGATCTTGAGAGAATTAAGAATTATGGGCTTATCATTGAGGAGTGTTAGTTCTTACCCTGCAAAATATAGGAATTGTACATTTAGTTTCATGAATTTTTCCACCTTGCAAATAGTTTTAGTTTTGAGTAGGATTTGATTGTTGCTCATTAAATTGAGTCTATTTTTAAACAAAAATAATTTCATGGAGAAACTCCTTATGGTTTGAAAGCTATGATCATTTTATTAAAGAGTGCCGCAAGTGCTATTTTTTGCAATGAAAACTGCTACAGTGACATAAATGTCATGATTTTATTTACATTCTTAATAGAATGTTTTGATACCCATAATGAGTTCTTAAGCTGCCATTTTGAGTCTAGTTTCTAACAAAAATTATTTGAGAGAGAAATATCCATGAGAAAGGAGAATAAATTTTGTTTATTATAGATGAGTCATCTTGAATTTTTGCAGTTTGATGATGTGTTTCATTGATATGTAAATATTTATATATATCATGCCTACTTAACAGAGTCATGTAAGACATGCGGAAAGTTATTAGTTGCCTCTTTTTTATCTACTTTCAAACAAAATAGGTTTGTTTATTAATATGAATGGAGTGTAAAAACAACTAGTTAATAGGTGTTAACAAGTTTAAAAAAGCCAGTTTTTTTTTTTTAACACCTTGTTTTTTTGCCCTATTGTGCTTGTGTAAACTACTCAAGCTAATAAAACGTATGGAGATGTGGTTTGATCAAGGTCTATGAACCAACGGGAGATGGGTATGGCTCATTCAAATCTGTAGCAGGATGATAGTGTTCCTATGGAATCCGGTCTTAGTTACCATTCTCCTAATAATGTCCAATAATATGGTGTGTTGTATATGATGAGGATCTCATATTAAGGTCTCCAAAATATTTTGGCTTGAAAATATGTGTATTTTAGATATTTGTCAACTTTTGCTAAAAATCATTAGTTGATCATGTTTTTCTTTTGAATTAAATCATAGATGGATTTTATGGTTTATTTTGTGATTATATCATGACCTGATAAATAATCAAAAGGTGAATACGACAAAATAATTCACAAAGAGTAAGCATGTTAAATTAAATTGGACCATTTATGAAAAATTAGGTCAATGAGTATGTCTTAAAAACCACAAGGTCTTGCAAGGTCCATTAAGTTCTTTATTAAAAATCATTCTAAACCGCCATGTTATTTTCTATCTTTTGCTTGTGAAAATATACCAATTCAGGTGTTTGTGATAAAACAAGAAAAGCATTGAGTCTTGGAGGTATTTATAAACTTGAGAGAAAGTGTAATTTATCTATGCATTGGCTTTAAATACCCATATGCCTTGACCCATTTTTTTTTTATATAAAACTGATCATGTGACTTGATTTTCAGTTATTTAGAATCCTCGATTACCTAAGACCATGAAGCATAGGAAATATCATAGGAATGTCATCTTGCTAGGCCTCCTTGTTACATATTGTAACTTGGTTTATATGGGTTTACAACCAAGAGACTAGTGTGGTTGAACCTTTATAGTCCATGAAAGTTTTGCATATTGCGGAAACAATGGGCATTGAGTTATTTTTAGATAAGACTTGCTATACTATCTCATGATATAGGCATGAGAATGCTGAGAAAGTATATGTTATATGTGCTACAATTGAGTGTGAGCTGTTATAGTTCCACGATTATTTCAGTTGTTTGGACATTCAGATATATAGGTATTTTATTATGGTGATCCAGATAAACTCAACATTCCAGTGGGAATACCTGCTTATGTTTGGCGGGCTAGCTAAAACAACATAATATAATGTTGTTCACCCATGGAACCTGGATGTGTGGCGCTAGTTGTATGGCTATCAAAGGGAAAAACTTGATTAAAAAACTCCCTTGAGCTGCTGAAGATACGACCCCAAGCGATAAGGGTACGTGATGATCTTCTATGACAATACGTCCATGATTTGTAATGCGTCATGAATGATTGACTAAGACCATGTTTGGGATGTGATCTGACCAGAAAAGAGAAAGAGACGTTGCATCCATAAATCTTTTGTGAAATGATTAATGACGAAAGCCAGGGTTAATGTAATGAGAGAGAATATGTGAGAAATACTTGAGAGAGATATTGTAAATGACGGGATGAGAATGTGAGGAAGAGAGATTGTAAGGCATTCAAAGGCCAAGTGAGAGATTGTTGGGTTTTTATGGCCATTAAATACCTTATGAGAGCATGTAATCAAATTTATATAGTGGAATATAAACTAAGTTGGAATGTAGACCTTTATGGACCATAGTAAGGAAAATGCTATTTACCAAAATTCTATTCAGGCTTGCCTTGACTTGCTAGGCAAGTCGAGTTGGAAAATCCCTATTACCTGGACAGGAATAAAAATCGATGAGGGTTTATGGTTATCACTTGATGAGGTCGGAGTTGCTCAGGTGTGTGAGCCGAGGGAGTTTGTGACGCTTAGGTATGATGGTTGGTCTTTAGAGATGAGGGCCAAACTCCTCATCACTGATCCATTACATGACATGTGCATATGATAGCCATACTGGGAAAGCAAGTCACCATAGAGGGTGAAGCATGCACATGTGCGAGAGATTACTCCTATGCACCTTAGAGCTGTAGTAGCATCAGGTTTGTATGACCTTAAAACTCATTCCTAGGGGACAACTTGTAATCCATAGACTGAGATTATATCACATTGCCTATTGGCTGACTTTGGTAGCCCAATCATGAACCCCTGTATTGGTATGTAGGCCATGAAAACTACTGGGTCAGTTTGAGAAACAAATGTGGATTCTTGTCTACAGTAGAAGATGTAGTGCTTTACAAATATTAATTCCTAATCTAGAATGATCATATTCCCAACAAAATTTATTTGGTTTTATTTATTTTGATGTTAATTGACTTTTAAAATAATTATTTAAAATTTTGTCAGTATTTAAATAATCAGAGAAAAATAAAGTTTATTTCTCAAATTCTAAAAATCAATTTTAGTATTTTAAAATTCATATGATATATGAGGGCCCATGGGAGCCCATCAGGACCCAATGGGATGTGCATGCGGCCTATCAAAGGGGGCCCTAGATGGCCACAACCCATTTAAAGTGGGTAATCCTCTTTATTTTGGAATTCGTTTTGAATTAAAATTCTAGAAGGAATACGAATATGCTTTAAGGAGTCTTATGAAGATTGCGCTTCTAAAAGGGATATGAATATGCTTATTGGAGTCTTAAGGAGTTTGAACTTCTAAAAGGAATATAATTAAATAAAACATTATCTGATAGTTTTGATATTTTCTATTTGACAGGATAAATGTTTAAGAAGCTGAAGGATAAGGTTCTAGTATATTCCTTTGAATCATGATGATTGATCTTATGAATCGATGACTCAAATTTCTTACCCCACAAGTCTCTTAAGATCCATAGGTTTGAAATAGGGGCTCTTCTACCCCTCACTCTCAACATCAGATCTCTCTCTTCTCTCTCTGATCTCTCCTAGGGTGGCACCCCACCCCCTAGGGTTTTTCTCACTCGCACTCTCTCGATCTCTCATCCTATATCTCATCTCTTTAATAGAGAGAGAGCCCCCACCCATAAGAGATTAAAAGTAGGGCACACCCCACTCATATATTCTAAGGCATTAAGCCCTTGATCCATGCTTCTATGCTCTCATATTTTGTTTAGGGGTTTAACGAGAGCTTTTCTAGATTCAATAGGATCTAAGTTAGAATATTGATTTCGTATGCCATAGGTGGAAGAGACTTGGTGTGGGATGCATTAAATCCAGTTGAGGTAATCTTTCGGCATCTTGTTTTGTAATTTGTTATTTTGTCTCTTAGGATTTTTTTTTTATTCCTATAAAGCATTTTGTTGATTTTATTCATTAAATAAAACAAGTTACAATTAGTGGCAGCAAGTGAGAATCAATTTTGATTATTTATTTATTTATTTCAATTGAGTTTTATTGTACTTGGTCCTTTGTAAGCAATCTAGTCGGTAAAAAAAATAAATTAAAAATCTACGTACACAATGCAAGATCACTTGTACAACTTTAATGAACATCCATAATTTCTATTAGCAAGGGTTAAGCCATCGTAATTTTTGCAACATAGAGATAAAAGAAAAAAAGAGAAGGCCAAATGTCCAAAGGAAACATTTCATTATGTTTGTCTAAAGCAAACCATCTGAATGGAATCTTGAATCAAATGATGTCATTTCGACAAAATCATGCACAAGTGGCCTGATATTTGGTCACCTAATGAATAAGTAAGACTGGAATTTAAAAGGGGTGCGGTTTGTATGGTGCCTAGGCTCTAAACGATCAAATTAGGGCCTACCTTCAAATGGTGTCGAGAAGTGTGGTTTAAAAATTAGAAATCTTTGCAATAGCCTTAAAATATATTTTTATATTTATTTATAAATTTTAAATCTTAAAAAGTAGTGTAGATTGACATATTTATGAAAACTTGAAAATCTTAAAAATTGACAGTTCAAATATGCATTACAAAATACATCATTTTCAAAACTTACATTCCATTTTTTTCTCATGTCCACATATCTTGATGTAGAGATGATTAATTTATGAAATTTTTGAAGTAGGCTCAAATTTGATCGTTCAGAACCCCAGCTCTATATAAACTTTTCCCATTTAAAAAACACAGGTAAATTGTAGCCTACAAATTGCCAAAAAGGCTGTCAACTTCTAAATTGCTAAAAGGCTGTCAACTCCCCTTTGCTGACTAAACCCATGCCATTTGAGTTAGTCATCAAGCCAAAATTGTATATATCCCCTCAGTGTGTGCTGTGATTCAGACTCGGTTGAGTAACTCGGCTTCCCCTTATGGGCGTGACAAGTTTTGCCCTTCTCGAGTTTGATGTCTATAATTTATAGATACTTATATGTTTATTCTAATTTAAAAATGTTCAAAGGGCTTCTTTTCCTTCATAGAGAGACGTGATATGCATGAGATCGAGCCACACTGTTCTTTAGGTTTGTTGCCCAGTCGTGAAGGGTACATTCCTAGAGTTGAGGTCTAAACATGGTACTAATAGGAACTTCACTTGACATAATGAATATAGGATATAGGGCTATTATGGCCATGGGCTACCCCCACAGACTAGGCCAAGGCCTAACATGTGGGCACGAAGTACTTTTGGGTAAGACACTAAAAGCATGTGCCCGATTCTGTTCCCACCCGAAGAATAACTCATTTTATGAAAAATAAAATATTTATCAATAAATACAAGTGACTGTAACTCTTCTTATGTAAAAAGAGAACATGAAATGAATCCCTGTCACAGAATTAAGGGAGAATCAGCCTACATTTCCAAATTTGCAACATAAGTCACCTTATGAGCTTATATTTCATTTCAGTGCAGAAGATTATCCATTTTACTTCTTCAATCGACACCTAGAAACCATGGCCACAAATTCTTCTATGTTATTATCGGAAGTACCCCTCTCGGCCACGGCCGCCCTAGCCAACCCTTTCCACCTTTGTGCATTCTCCCTAAACTCTGCCCCCTTCTCACCATCCATGATCTCCCTTATGCACCTCTCCAGTTCTCCTCTCTGAACCATTTTTTTGTCGTCGACCTCGACGCGAATGCCCATCTTCCAGACGTCGGAGATGAACTTAGCATTCGTTGGCTGGTCGCTCCACTGAGGAACTGCGACCATAGGCACCCCTTGGCTTATCGCCTCAAGTGTCGAGTTCCACCCGCAATGAGTCACGAAACAGCCAATGGCCCTGTGTGCGAGGACATCGAGCTGGGGGCACCATGGCACCACAAGCCCTTGCTCTGTTGTGGCATCTAAAAATCCATCGGGTAGTGAATTTCTGCCCTGTTCGTGTGCACGTGGGGGCTTCACCACCCAAAGAAACGGCCGCTTGCTCGAACGCAAGGCACTAGCAATCTCCTCCATTTGTTCGGTAATCAGAGACGCCAAGCTTCCAAATGAAACGTACACCACTGAGCCATCCGGCCTCTCATTTACCCAACCCAGGCAATTCACAAGCTTCTCTTGTTCATCTCCTGTCTTTGTGGTTCTTGTATTTCTGCTGTCCAAATAGAGTGAGGGGAGTGCCGGTCCGATCATCTTCGGAGACCAAGGTTCTGCCATCCCCTCGATCACGCCTGCCTCTAAGCAATCAAATGAGTTCAAGAGCACATAATCTGCCTTATCTATGTTCTTGAACTGGCCCAATAATAATTCGAGGAAGAAACGATCGGCTTCTGGTTGGGCTATAAACTTTGGCAAGTCTTGTAAGCCCAATGGTGGCATTCCCGGAAGCGAAAAGCATGCATCAGGCTCTGCCTGCATTACAAGAGCGCCCCTGTGGTAGAGGGAGTACATTGAGGAAACTGCATAAGACTGAGTTAGGAAGGTGACCCCGAGTATGCCATGGGCGTGGGCAATGTCCAAGGCCCACGGAAGGATCGAGTCATAGATGAGGCACACGGGTTGCTGACCGTCTACAGAAAGTCGCCCTATGAGTTCGCCCAGTGTTTGTGAGCCGACCCGTTGGAGGGTGATGTCATAAGCCTCAGGATCAAAGGTTAATGGCAGGCCATCGTCGCAGCCATCGGAGATGTACTCAAGGTGGGTGGTGGCGAGGGTGGAGGTGTCGACCTTGTGAAGAATATCACCATGGATTCGGAGAGGCACCACTAGAGAAGCCTTGACGCCCTTGCTGGCTAGTCTATCTGCAAACTGAAGCAATGGGTTTATGTGGCCTTGGATTGGATATGGCAGCACCAGGACATGCGAACTCTTAGCCTTCCCTTCCTCCATTTTCACTCTGTTAAAATTGTTTGACCTTGGTGTAGAGGACAGCAGGAACAGAGAAGAACTGGATTATCCTTCCATTGAGCCTTTCTTGATATGTTTGCGTTGATCTCACTCATTTAATGGCAATGTGATCCATGATAATTATTCCTAAAAGACAAATAGTGAGACGTCATGGATTATTTGAGTGGTGTCTAGATGAATGTCCCAATTTACGGTCCATTTGGGTTTGGAAGATTCTTTTCCTTTGGTCTCCAAGATGTCAGAAATCCAGAGGACTGGGATTTTTATGTCATTTGGTTTTCACAGAAAAATCTTGGATTTGTAAAAGAGAATTTGGATTTTGCTTTCATTACCATTTCACAAAAAACTATTGGATTTCACAAATATCTTGGATTTTATTATCTTGGATTTTATTAATACCATCAGACACGGTTTCAAATCGAATTGACTGGAATGCCCACTTCGCACTACGTCGTGACTTTGTGACATAGATGGTGGAGATGAAGGTCACAGAGACTTTGTGACCTAGATGGTGGTGATGAAGGTCGTGGGTTACATTTAAAAAGTGTTATAATGTGTTATAATTGGAGGTGTCGGTGGTAAAAATGGATACCACGATGTCGGTAGGAATGGATACCATGATGTAGTAACTGGGTGTGGGGATGCTAGCACCACGACCCTAACCCATTTTCTAGCTTTCGATATATGATGTGGTATTGGGTGTGGGGATGCTACCACCGCGACCCTAGCCCCTTTCTTAACTCGCGAGACACTTTGTGAATTGAAGCATGGGGTTTATCTGGCCCTACGCTGGAATGGGGAAGGGTAGGACATGGGCTCTCTGGATCTAGCTCTCCTCCAAATTTCTAAAAAATCGTAACCTTTCTTTTTTTTCTTTTTTTTTTTTTTTGTTTTTTTTTTTTGAAATTTTTTTTCTCTTTCTTTTGAAGGTGGATATGATATAGTATGTTACATCATGGCAGTCGTGGTCTTGCTGTAAAGGAATCAGGTGTGTCCAAGATGGAAGAGTATAGAAATGGATAATAGAACAAAAACAAAGGAAAAAGTTTGTTTGGTTGAAAAAGAGTAAAAATAAAGACACTGTTTCTATGCGGCTAAGCCCGCATACGTAGAAATGTGGGCATCTTAATAAATTTATTTTTGAAATAAATAAATAAATTTTAAAAAATAAAAATAATAATTCTAATAATAACACATTTGGACCGTTAGTTTCCATTATTTTTAGATGGAACACCTACTTGCATCCATCTTTCAGAAGGATGCAAAAACTTTTTGGATCATATATGTAGAAATGCGGTCCATCCCACATGAAATAATTTTCCTAAAAATAAATTCACTATGAACTCTCTCTCTCATGACACAAAAGAAAGAGGTCTTACAAATGCAGATACAAAAGATAGAGTAGTTTACTTGGAAACTCTATCCTTACTTCAGCCTCTGTTTTACACATGCCGACCAAAAAGAAAAAGGACTCACACATACTGACACAAGAGAAAAAATGGAAAGCAAAAAGTTATTCGCCGGAGTAGATTGTTCATTTACTCCCTCGGGTAAAACCTTAACTACAATTAAGTTTAGGATCTCAAATTTGGCGAATATAACTATTTCATGACAAGGATTAACCTCAATAAATTTTTTTTTCTTCTAAGTGTACCTTCTATGTACTTAAAAAATAATGTCTCGAGTTCAATAGAGACTATATAGTTTTTAGATGGTGAGATCTAAGTATTAGAAAACTTAAATTTCAATTTTTGTTTTAGAATAATCATCTGCTAATTAAGTGGTTCTCAAAATTAAAGTTACTTCACGAAGGAATAGAAACATATGGCCTAAACTCCAATATAGAATATTTTTAGGCCGTGGCTTTAAAAAAGCACACCACAAATCTCATTGAAAAAATATGCAAATTTGATTATTTCAACCTTGACAATCATCATCTAAAAAAAAAGATTTCCAGTTCTAAACATACTCCATTTTGTAACGCACGCTTTGGGTCGTCTCTTCTAGTCCTCATAGAACAACCAGATTTGCACCAATATGAGAGCCTTAAATTCAATAGTCAAGGTGGGAATAAATCTTTTCAGCCATCATAAAAGCTTCCAATAGTATAATTACAGTTTTTTGAGCCTCAAATTCAACAGTCAAGTTTCCAAAATTGCAATCCACAACCCCACAAAAACCACACCCTAAACTAAATGACCAATTCACAGGAAACAATAAATTCGAGGGAGACTAACCCATTTTATGAAAAATAGAACATGAAATTAATCCTTATCAGTAATACAAGGGACTGTAACCCTTCTTATGAAAAAACGAGAACATGAAATGAATCCCTTTCTCTTTCATCCGATCACCAAAAGTCCATGTCCCAGAATTAAGGGAGAGAATTAGGCTACATTTCCAATTTTGCAACATAAGTCACCTATGAACTAATATTTTCTTTTCAGTGTAGAAGATTATCCATACTACTTGTTCAATCAGCACCTAGAAACCATGGCCACAAATTCTTTTATGTTATTATCGGAACTGCCCCCGTCGGCAACGGCCGCCCTAGCCAATTTTTTCCACCTCTGTCCATTCTCCCTCAACTCTGCCCCCGTCTCACCATCCATGACCTCCCTTATGCACCTCTCCAGTTCTCCACTCCGAACGACTTCCTTCTCGTCGACCTCGACGCGAATACCCATCTTCCAGACATCGGAGATGAACTTTGCGTTCGTTGGTTGGTCGCTCCATTGGGGAACTGCGACCATGGGCACCCCTTGGCTTATTGCCTCAAGTGTCGAGTTCCACCCGCAATGACTCACGAAACAGCCAATGGCTCTGTGCGCCAGGACTTCGAGCTGGGGGCACCATGGCACCACGAGCCCTTGCTCGGACGTGGCATCTAAAAATCCATCAGGTAGTGAATTTCTGCCCTGTTCGTATGCATATGGCGGCCTCACCACCCAAAGAAATGGCCACTTGATCGAACGTAAGGCACCACCGATCTCCTCCATTTGTTCGACAGTCAGAGCCGCCAAGCTCCCAAATGAGACATACACCACTGAGCCATCCGGCCTCTCATCTACCCAACCCAGGCAATTCACAAGCTTCCCTTGTTCATCTCCTGTCTTTGTGGCTCTTGTATTTCTGCTGTCCAAATAGAGTGAGGGGAGTGCAGGGCCGATCATCTTCGGAGACCAAGGTTCTGCCATCCCCTCAATCACGCCTGTCTCTAAGCAATCAAATGAGTTCAAGAGCACATAATCTGCCTTATCTATGTTCTTGAACTGGCCCAACAATAAATCGAGGAGGAAACGATCGGCTTTGGGTTGGGCTATAAACTTGGGCAAGTCTTGTAAGCTCAATGGTGGCATTCCAGGAAGCGAAAAGCACGCATCAGGCTCTGCCTGCGCCACAAGAGCACACCTGTGGTAGAGGGAGCACATTGAGGAAACTGCATAAGACTGAGTTAGGAAGGCGACCCCGAGTATGCCATGGGCGTGGGCAATGTCCAAGGCCCACTGAAGGATCGAGTCATAGATGAGGCACACGGGTTGCAGACCGTCTACAGCAAGTCGAGCGATGAGTTCACCCAGTGTCTGTGAGCCGACCCGTTGGAGGCTGATGTCATAAGCCCCAGGATCAAAGGTTAATGGCACGCCATCATCGTAGCCATCGGAGATGTACTCGAGGGGGATGGTGGCGAGGCTGGAGGTGTCGACCTTGTGAAGAATATCACCATGGATTCGGAGAGGCACCACTAGAGAGGCCTTGACGCCCTTGCTGGCTAGTCCATCTGCAAACTGAAGCAATGGGTTTATGTGGCCTTGGATTGGATATGGCAGCACCAGGACATGGGAACTCTTAGCCTTCCCTTCCTCCATTTTCACTCTGTTAAAATTGTTTGACCTTGGTGTAGAGGACAGCAGGAACAGAGAACAACTGGATTATCCTTCCATTGAGCCTTTCTTGATATGTTTGCGTTGATCTCACTCATTTAATGGCAATGTGATCCATGATAATTATTCCTAAAAGACAAATAGTGAGACGTCATGGATTATTTGAGTGGTGTCTAGATGAATGTCCCAATTTACTGTCCATTTGGGTAGGAAGATTCTTTTCCTTTGGTCTCCAAGATGTCAGAAATCCAGAGGATTTGGAATTTTCTTTTATTTGGTTTTCACAAAAAAGTCTTTTCTAAAAGAGGATTGGGAATTTTCTTCCATTTGGATTTCACAAAAAATATTGGATTTATCAAATCAGGGATTACTCTATTTGTGGATTTTTGTGCAAACAACCCACTGTCCAATGTTCCATTTGAATCCTATTTTTTGAGAATCCATGGTATTCAACTCAACTGTTGAATCTATTTCTCTCTCTTTCATATTCTCTCCTTTTCTGAATGGTTGGTTTTAGGGTTCTTTAAAACCTAAGTAACATGATTAGGGAGATAATCTTCAATGACGCTACAATAACGCAGGTGGCATGGTTGGAAAGGATGAGATGGATGAGATGGTCAAAATTGTGAAAGATCAATAGAATAGTGTTGGTGCGTTAGTACTAAGCCCTAACCATAGGTTTGTCATCATGAATTGGACCGGGTCGACCAGTTGGGCCTATGGATCCAAGGGGTCGACCCTACCAAGTTTGGACTCGATAGGTTGGGTCTGGATCCAAATCCATGTTAGACCTAATCATGTCGGGACGGTCACAGCCGATATGCAACGACCTGTTATTTTCTATCTAGAAACACATTTTATGTTATAAAATATAGGGTGTGGTTTCCATAAGGTTTCAACCTTAACAATCCAGGTAAGGTGTACCTCCAAATTTTATCATAACATATAATTTGGATACAAAAAATTCATAGGATTATCTCAAAATATATTTTCATATCTAATTATAAAATTTTAAACTCTAAAAATAGTTTAAATCAAGTAGTTCTATAAACATATGAAAATCGTGAAAATGGACGGTCTAGATAATGTGTTGCAAGATGCTCTATTTCTGAGACTCAAAATATTTTTTATTTCATGTTCATACATTTCGATGTTGAAATGATCAAATAGAGGATTTTTCAAAAATAAAACAACCTTTTTCGATAGATTTTTGAAGTACATATGTAATTCTATATTTTAAGGTTGCAACCTTATATAAAATTTTTCCTAAAATATATCTGAAATATTTCTTTAAAGTTTTGTTATATTTTGACCCAAACCTAACCCGCCAAGCAGATCCCATCAAACTGGACTATCCAGCATCTGGGGCTGACCTTGGACTTTTCCAGTTAGGCTGACCCGACCCAGCCTGGATTACACCTCGGAATTGGATTTTCTTCAACATAACCACGGGGAAAACTTACGGTTATTTTGGATATTCCACTGTTCCAGTTACCATGGTAAGAAAATCTTGTATTTAATCACTTAAAAAAAATGCCCTTACCAACTAATAATTAAAATCAAAGTTCAAAAAATATATCGGTGATCTGGATGGACTACCCCAAAAACTATTTTAGATCGGTGGATTAGTGATCCGGAAAGAGTAATCAGCCGGATCGGCAAGATCCGACTTTAAATTTTTTTCAAAAAATCATTATAATTTCTTTAAAATCTAGTTTTTTAGATTATCCAAATTTTATTTGGTATTGTATAATAATTTTAATTATTTTACTAAAAATAAATAACTACTGAGAACATGTCTCATGTCTGAGCGTTTGTTGTCTGTTATATCCATTTTATGGTAAAAATTAGATTTAAAATTTAACTCATTGTAATAAAATCGATATCCATAACTCAATTTTTTATAGTCAAAAAAAAAATTTCTTCAATAGTTTTGGACCAAAAAAAAAAAAAAAACGATGATCATCTCAATGAGCTAACATTGGGAAAAAGTGTTGGACCACGTGGGTAAGTGGTTATCACTAACATGTAGGGCGTTACTGTTGGCCAGTTCAGTCGGTTCTTATTTCAAAAACCTCCAACACGGGACGCCTCATTATTAGCGGGTTCTTTCTTATTTCAAAAACCTCTAACACGTGTTGTTAGCTGGTTCTATCGGTTTCGAAATGTTTTTATTTCAAATCGATGGTTTAAAAAGCGGATCGGTGATCGGGATCGGACATCTCAAAAATCGATTCGAATCGACGAATCGGCGATCCGGATAGAGAATCGGCTGAATCGGTCGGATTAAAGTTTCAAAAAAATCTGAAAAAATTATTAAAATTCATTATAAATATTGTTTTTTAGGAATCCAATAAAAAATGAAGGTACTAAATTATTAACTTTCATTTTTTTAATCAATTTATGAATATTGAGATGCTCCTTCCCTGTATAAACTTATATTAACCATTAAATTTACATCACATAAAAGAAAAATGATAAAATTATCATAGATAAAGTATATAATTATACATGGACTATTATAAAGAGTAGACTAATCAATGAAATAATGGCCATTAAAATCTTGTTTTGGCGAAAAAACCTAATCCGTTAAAAAAATCTAAATTATTACGGCCTAACTAAATATAATCCAAAATTATTAAAACCTAACTAATTATAATATTATATACTGAAATTATAATTATTAGTTTACATTTTATAATTATTTTATTAGACAAATAATAACAAATTAAAAATATTTTATAATATTACCTAATTTAAAATGTATTATTGACAACTGTAAGAAAAATAGTACATTACATGATTTATAATGTAAAAATTAATAAATAAAATAAAATATTTGGTTATCAATGTAAAAATTAAGAAAATGCGTACAAATTTTGGAAATAACACTTCAATTTTTAAAAAATATTTTTTTAGGTTTCCATAATAAATTTAGTGAAAAAGATTGTTAGTAGAAAGATGGAGATTTCAAATAGAATAAACTTTTTATGTTTTATTTTTTTATACTTTTCATATTATTTAAAAAAATAATTATACCACTATATACAAAAAAAATTACTTGTTATACAAAAAATTAATTTTTTTTTATGATTTTTAAATTATTTACAAAAATATTTATACAATATATACAACAAAAACTATACAACACAAAAAAATAACGGCCACGAGGGGACTCGACTTTGAAAAGTCACATGAAGAAACAACGGTCTTAACCACCACGCCACCTCACCATATGCGGTTATAACTTGATGATTAATATAATATATTTAAATTCTATTTTCATTTAATGATGTTTGTGAATTATCCCACATCGAAAGAACCAGGTAGAACCGGACAGAACCAGATTCAAACCGGCAGTTCTTCACACGTGCACGTGCACGTGCGTATCGCACGCGTGCAGGGAGGGAACCGGGTAGAACCGGATAGAATCGGATTGGAACCGGCTGTTCTTCTCTAGAACCGAGCGGTTCCCGATTTTGTATCGGAACCTTTTTGTTCTTTGCTTTAGAGCAACGTTGAAAAAATGGGTCGGTGATCCGTATCATAAATCTCAAAAACCAAGTTGGATTTGAGGTTCGGCAACGGATGAGAGAATCAGTCGGATCATTAAGATTTGTATAAAAAAGTTACTAAAATTTTTTCAAAATATAATTTTTTAGTTTTTTTTTAAAAAAATAGAGGTATTACAATATGATTTTCTATTATTTTGTTGAAAATACATAAGTACGAAGAATTTGTCAGATGTTTGGGTGTTTATTAACCATTATATTCACTTTATCGTCAAAATGAAATTTAAAATGCAACTAATTACAATAGAATGGATATCTTTGACTCAATTTTATAGTGAAAAGAAAGGAAGTCTATAACAGTTTTGGACCTTTTAGTTTAATTGAGAGAAAACATGGTATGACCCTCACAAATAAATGAATCTAATATGTAATAATTAATATGAATAAATATAAAATTTAAAAACATAAATTTACAATGATATTTTAATAAAATTTTAAAAAATAAATAAATAAATTCATACTTGTAATGTGGAATAATAGATAACACTTTGAAAATAAATTTTTAAGTAGTATGGACCAGTTTTAATTTATTATTATGATTATTTTTTAACGTTCGATATGTTAGTACTATTTTTAAAAAAATATTTAAAGAAAATAATATTAATATATATTTTTTATTAATATCCTATGAGCTAATATTATTTAGTATTTTTTTTATTCCCAACAAGCTAATATCCTAATATTAATCCCATGAGCTAGTACAGTATCAGACGAAATTTACTCACTATTCACTAGTATCTTATGGAAATAACGTCCACACTTGTTTGCAAATGTAGCTTATATAATGGGATATGGAAGAGCCAATCGTGGTGACTCGGATGTGAGTGAATCGGTGTATTGCGTCTTATTCAATAAAAGAGACAAATCCCACGTCGAAAACGTGTGAGTTAAAAGGCCATATAAAATAACTTAAATGTTGGAGTTTCGTAGACGTTATGTGGAAGCCAACGTTGGACAATGAAGACAGGTAAAATATGTGGGGGAATCAACGGCCGCGTATCCAATGATGGAAAGCTTGTTGGTGGGCCACTACTATTTTTTTTTAATCGAAAAAGTTAGGAACTACAAATTTAAAGATTAAAAAATATAGGAACTGGTTCTTAAAAAATATAGGAACTGGTTCAATTGTCTGGTTCTATCTGACAGAACCGGATCGCTTTGAACCATCATTTTTTAGGGGGACTCGACCCTTTTTTAATTGAAAAAATTAAGAACTACAAATTTAAAAATCGAAAAAATATAAAAACTGGTTGATCTGATTCTCTCTTACAGAACTGGTATGAACCGCTTTAAACCACCAGTTTTAGGGGTACTCGATCGGCTCGTGATACATTATTAGATCCGTCATCGATTTTTCAAATGCCGGTTTAAAGAGAGGGGAGAGAAGAGCTATGAACGACGTTCAAAGAGAGGATTAGTATTTTTAAACCGGTAAGGCCTCGGGCTCGGCTCAGTCCTAACCCCATTAATGGGGCAAAGGCAATGAGTGGTCCACCCGAAGTCTTAAAAAGTTCAAAAAAAATAAAAAATATGAAATTTTGAGAGTGAAAAGAATTAGAAAAACACAAGGAATCTAATTAAACTAAAATAAAAAATTTGAAACCTGGATTAGAAAAAATCGATCGTAAATAATTGCATTGTTAAACACATTCAAATCATTCTTTAGAAAATTCCAAAAAAGTAAAAACAAAAGTAGGCTGTTTGATAATAAAAACTTACAAAATATTGTAAAACACATCCAAATAACATATATAATTTTTAGGGATCCCACAAATATATTTATTTATTTTTTATTTTTTTAATTGAAAATATTTTTTTATCTTATATTTTGACTTTTGTATGGTTGAAGATATTATTTGGAAGCAAAATGTCTCTATATTTTTTATCTTACAACACCTTGGTTCTTTTTTACTATAAATTTTTAATCCAAATAAAATCTAAAATGACACCTTTAACCCTTGTATGTATTGATTAACATTAATTTTTGTTTTATTCCCTTTAACAGTAATTTTTGTTTCTCTTTTTAACTGCACTCTCTATCCAAATTCCTTCTCTCTCTACCATCTCTCTGTCCAAACTCCTCTCTATCTCTCTCTACCCAACTCCCTCTCTCTCTTTCTCTCTCTCTCTGCCTGGACTCCATCTCTCCTCTCTTACAAGCTTTTCTCTCACCCAAACTTCCTTTCTCTCACTAAATCTTCATTCTATCTCACTAAACCTTCGTTCTTGTATCATCTGAAGCAATGGTTTAAAAACCGGATCGGTGACTCGGATCGAGCTTTTCAAAAACCGATCCGGATTGGCGAATCGACGATCCGTATCGGCGAATCGGCGGTCCGGATCGGAATCGGGTGAATCGGTCAGAATAAAGCTTCAAAAAAATCCGAAAAAATTATTAAAATTCATTATAAATATTGTTTTTT